>VZTJ01005235.1:130798-170875 GCA_013397795.1 Orthonyx spaldingii
ACCATTTGTTAAATCCCAGCTGCCCAAAGTTGATCTTACCCTCCCCAATCCAGCCTGGCTGGCTGCCATGGAAGCTGGTGGAAGGCTGGAAGACAGAGGGGCTTTTCCAGTGACAGAAATCTCCATCTCTCCACCACTGGCAGGAGCAGCAATTCTAGATGGTGGTGCAGGTCTTCTGCAGTTTGATGAGCCTGCCTGAGCTTGGTTTCTTTTTCTGACAATCCTGTCAGAAAAATTTCTGCCAGAAAATTTCTGACAATCCTGTCGTGTTCAGACAAATCCTGTCAGTAGGAATGGCCTCCTACTGAGGTCGAGGGAACATCGGAGACATGTGATGAACTGAGCACAGCCCCCATTCCCTATCCTCATGCTCCATTCAGGAGAAGGAGTTAGACAATTCAGGAGTAAAGCCTGGGAAGAAAGGAGACATGGGGGAAAAGGAGTTTTAAGATTTAGTTTTTATTTCTCATTATCCTGCTTTGATTTGATTGGCAATAAATTCAACTAATTTCCCCCATCATGTCTGTTTTGCCTGTGACAGTAAGTGGGAGTAATGTCTCCTTGTCCTTATCTTGACCCATAAACTTTTGTTATATCTTCTCTCCCCTGCTCATCTGGTAGAGTGACTTTGATGGACACATGATGCCTAGTCAGGGTCAACCTACCACACATCCCTTTTCCTGTCCCAGGAGAGCTCCTAAACCCTTCCTACCCCATGACACACAAATTTATCACTGACCCTTCCCAGTCCGCAGCACCATGTAGCTACATTTTCCCCATGTCCCACTTTTTTTTCACCCAGCCTTTCTCCTTTCTTCTCCAGGAACACACTGTCTTTCCATCTTTGAAGGATATGTACTGACGTGTTATTGGCAGGATCCAAATACACATTTTGAAGGCCGTTGAAAATTCCTTTGCAATTTAGAAATACACAAACCAACTTTAAATGGAGTTTAAAGTAGTAATGCCAATGGTTTTGTGACTGACAGGGTAAAGCTCTTCTTGGATAAACCTAGTTCTGTTATGTAAAACTATACTGCAGACAAAGCATAACTTCTGTGCCATTTCTCAGACAGCAGTTGCAGCTTTCCATTCCCTTTTGCAGGAATTCTGATGGCTGGTCAATTCCTACCTCAAAGGCAAATAGGTCCTCAAAAACAACTATGTAGTAACACAGTGCAGATGAAAGAGCAAAAGAATATATCTACTGCTAACAAAGCACTGTCTTTACTCATTATAGTCATGTTCTTATGTCTGGAGGAACTGAAAATGAAAAACCCTCACACATGGGCTGATCGCAGAAGCACCTCAGAAGAGAACCTTTATTTTAGATCTTGCACTGAATTCAAGACTCTTCTTAACCTCTTGCTGGTGCTGACAGTAATGAGTGCTGGCATGTCCACCAGTCACACAGACATCATAGCCAAAAGTTTAAAATAATTTTTTCATCTTTACTGAAAACCTTCCTCATCTGATAGGTTCCCACACCATCAGCAGGGAGACAGCTACCTTTAGAAATCTCACAGCATCCTGGAAGATTAGGTGGTCTAACCACTGACAGAGAAATAAGATTACTCCTCATACAGCAACTGAAGCAGAGAGGATTCCTGTGTTTGCTGTTTTTTGTCATGACTTTGATGTGAAACAAAGGCTGGGAAGAGAAGAGGTTGCTGGAGTATCTTTTTACCACAGTCTGTTACTGCTGTATTGCTGGTAACAGTCCTGCTCTAGTCACAGAAGAAGGGAGGTTTCTATCAAGCTGGTTTGGGTATGTGCAGTGTACAGGTGTTTATCTTGCCTTCAGTGGGGAATGAATGATTCATTTTGACTCAATGTTTTTTCAGTCATTGAGGAGAGGTACTGTGTATTTCCCTTCTTTGCCAAAGACCAATGTTTAAGAGTTGTTATGGAACAGTTTGTACTTTGCTTGGAGATTGTGAGATATTAAAGAAGGAGAGAGGGTGTAACTTAGTACTTCACAATGTAGATACACAATGTAGAAATGCTGTCACTACACTGGCTGTCAGCCCAAAGCAATAAGACAGAAATTTGAAAAACTAAGATCAAAGCCCCAAAATTCCTATTTCATCATGCCAAAAAGCTGAGGATGCTTCATAAACACCCATTCTGCAGGTCGTCATACAGGAAACAGGACATAAAGAGTCTGCTCACAGTTGTAACAGGATAATCCATCCATTTATCCTGAGTATAGCTCCTGAATCCAGTTGACAGTGGCAGAAAATAGATAGAATTTTATATTACGTTATATTTTTACTATTCAGGGAGAATTTAATGATGACTTGGGGCTTGTCAAAATTTTCTACTCCTTCTGCAGCCTGTGCTGAATACCAAGCCCATTTCTTCTCAAACACACCTCTTCATTCAAAGGTTGTGCCACACGGCTGTGAAGATCATTATTTTCAAACTTCATTCCTATTATATTTTAAAAGCAGTCCCTGATGCCTTCACAAATGGAGATAAAGGTTGTAAAGAACAAATATTTGAGAAAGACGAAAAGCTTTTACTTTACCACACAGACTAAACAGTCTGGAAACTACATGGAATTTTTACTAAATACCAGGGTTTATTCAGGGAAAATCTAAGGGAAAAAGAAAAGATGCTCTCCTGCCATTCTGTCTTTCCCAATAAATCAACACTAGCATTTATAAACAGAGAAGAGACCACATGCTAATAATTCTGCCTTCATTTGACATGAAAATTAACTCCATTCATTGGAAGACTTTTACCCATTTTCATACAGATTGCCAGTGTTCACAAGTATAAACTAAACCCCAAACCAAACTTTCCCTGGAGAAACATCTTTGATCTGAAGGGCAGCAGCCACTGTGGGTTCAGTCTGTTTCACCACGGCTTTCCTACATTGTCCCCTTGCCTGATTATCTTGGTTGTATGGCATTAACCTGCTCCAGATTGTGGAGCTGCTTTGGTACTCTTCTGCTGTGCAGGATGGGAAAATGGGCTCATGGGGTTGTTATGGTGTGGTGTTTACAGTGTCAATGCTGTGAACAAAGGGCTCAGCAGAAGTTGTGCTGCTCTTCCCTATGTGCCAGAGTTCTGCTGGAAATGACTACAGCTCACCCTGGAGACCTCTTGTTACCTACCTCAAAAACCGATTTTTTTTAAAGAGTAGTTCATGAAACCACAATGACCTTGAAAGGATTATGCCTAAGTTCCATAAAAACATGTAAAACTTGCCATAAATTACAACATCAAACACAATATTCAGCCCCAGTCTAGTCATTTATTTGCGGAACAGCTGCTACAATGAAGTGTGAAATACAGAGCTAACAATAGCTCTATATTTAAGCATTACACCTGGGCAGTAACACTGCAATCTTGTTAAAAAAACCTTGAATTACAGATGTATTAACTTAAATCACCAATATCAGGTCTTCCCACAGCAACACTGCATCATCATCAGATACTGCTCCCTCAAATATATTCTTTATAATTTGGAAGGCCAGCAATATGTTTTTTATTAGCTTGCCAGTGTTACAAGAATTAAATTATAGAATAAATTATCAAATCCGTGACATGCACTCTCTGTTAAACAGGAGTGAAATTGCTTATAAAAGCCAGAACTTCCATTAGCAGGGGCTACTACCTATACCTTGTTTATTTGTATAGCTTCCATCTGAAATTGCAGATGAATTTCAGTACTGCTGTGTTGATACACTAAAAACTGATGTTAAATACCCTGCCTATATTCCCCTCACTACCATACAATTTGCATGCCTCTAAAAAGGAAGAAAATAAGGGGTTACTGTTGTCAGTTATGGAAACCAGTATGCACATATTAGAAGAGAACCTGATTTAGACTAATGTGGTGACAATTTTTGAGATTGTCACCATGTTTCCCTGTGCAAAGCAGTACTGTCCTTCATAAAATAGTGCAGCTGAAACACCAGACTGAAACAGCCTTGCCCTTTGTGCAGCCCCCTCACTTCCAGCTGGAGCACATGCTCTTTTCATTCATAGTTCTTCACCCACACAGAAGAGCACTGTCAGGGAAGGCCAGCAGAAATGAGATGACCCCATGGTTCTTTCATCCTTGCAGCATGATATTTGTATTGATTTCAAGTGGTTTTTTCACATACAAAGCTTTTTACTGCAGCCTGCAGAAAGCTTTGATGTTTCTCATTTAGTTTAGTTTATCTCCCCAATTCTCCTTTTGCTTTGATTCGATAGTCTGTAGCCTGGCACTTAAATGCTCATTTTTCTCTCAGTGTATTTCAATTTCATGTTTGTGTTTTATATGTAAATGAGTATTCTCACTATAGTAACTGAAGACAATTGTTTTTTCATCATCCAAGCTTTCACATAGAGCAGGGTCTCTAGCAAAACAGAGTTCTCATTTCCATAGATCTGGAGTAACAGAGTATCTTATAAATCAGCGAGGGTTGTACCACCAATGTGACACACATTATACTGGCTAGTGAGGAACTTCTAAACCTGTTAACAGTAAAATATAATTTCTGGAAACACAGTCTGCTAACCTTGGAAAAGGGATATGTTGAAGGCTAGCTATTTGCTCTGCCTAAAAATATTTTAAAAACTGATTATTTTTTTCATTCCTGGCAAGAGAAATCTTTAAGAATGTTGTGTCTGAGATAAAGTCAGCAGACCTAAGATGCAAATTCAAGCACATTTCTTCTTTCTCCTTTTCTATCCCACACTGGCCTTTTTAAATTTTTTTCCCCCTTAACCCACATTAAATTATTGAGTTTTAATGTCAGGAAAATTCTGAATTATTTTCAGTAAAACAGGGAGTTGTGCCCATTATGCCAGTTTGCAACCAAAAATCTACAAGTTCAAGGTCATCAGGAGGAAAAGAAACTATATAAAATAGAACCATAAAAATACAACTCCCTGTTGCTGTAGTGACAAGACAAACAAAAATGAGGCATGGAGAAACACTTTCAAACTGAGATTCTTTCTGTCCAAAGTACATAGGAGGTTATTTGGCAGCTGTCTTATCACTGGGGTGCTCTGAGTGGGATGGGAGCCTGAGCAGCCACTGTTCACCATGGCCACACAACAAATTACTGCAGCCAGCAGCCTCAGATTCTTACAGTCACAATCAACAGCTGCAGGCAGCTAGGGGATGAAATCTGTGCACAAGAGAGAATTAGTTTGCATTTTGGCATGTAAGAACAAGGGAAAAGGAATCTAAGATGGAGTCCTGCATGAGTCTGCCTTGCAATCAAAATGGTTCAGCTGGTGTATATAGCTCCTGGAAATGAGATATCCCTATTGTTTCTATTTATTTGATTATTTTTAAAAATATTTTTTAATAATTTAAATATCAGAGATGTCATTTTGCCTAGTTTGAAACAAATCCACCTTATGATAAAGACAGTGCATAAGTCAAATTTTCATTGTATGCTTGTCTACCTGACTGATTGCCAGAGAATTTAGTCAGTAAATTGACCTTGATGGCTTTTTAAAAATACTAGTCATGTGATCTGTTATCATTTATCCAGTAAAATCATATTACAATTGAAAGCTTTCATTTTATTGCATGCAAACTATTTTAAGGTGAGTTTATTTTTATTACTTTATATTTGGTTTTTCACTTTCAGAAGAATTGTCATGGCATGCTTGCCTTATTCTGGGACAGATGTCCTTACAGAGCTTTTAAGAATAACTAGGCCTCAGTTACATCTGATATTATTTTTAAGAAATTTTGATTTAAAGAGAAAACAATATGTAAATCATCCTGGTTCAAAAAAAGAAACTGAAAGGAAGTAGAAAATTTATGATAGTGAGAATATGTCTAACAAGTAGTATTTCTTTGTTAAACCTTTATCTCTGATTTAATGAATATAAAAAGTTTAGGATTTATGCATGCTAACAAGGTTCTTCCATTCAGCAAAAAATTCTAATTAAGACATTTCAGATCTTCACAAATCTTCATATTTCCTCATATGCTATTCATTTTTTGAGAAGTGCAAGAGGCTCCTTCTATTATCAGAGTTTAAGAAAAAAAATGCACAGTAAGGTATATTTTGCACAATTAATATGAAAAAAATGCACATAAAATGCACATAAAATGCAAAGGTATTGAGGAAGTAGGTGTATATGTGAACTTTTCCAAAATTACATAATAAAAACCTGGAAGTTGCTCATTCTTCTTTTCCTTCATCTCTGTAATATTGCTGTTCTAATATTTCATTGCCAATTGTTATTTAAAAAAAAAAAAGAGGCAACAGATCTTCTTAGTAATACAGCCATTGAATTGTCCTTTTATAAGCAGTAATGCAAAAGAGCACTACTACGAAATAGCATTTCAAAAATTTAAACCCTCATAAATTTAAATATAATTTTAACATATTCTACATTATAGAGACATTTAGTGTCCTGTAATCCTTTTCAAATATTTTAGAATTCAGGCCAGGCAAATTTAAAAGCATACTTTATCTATCGGACATCTTAAAAAAACTATGGAGAGATAGAAATGAGCTATAAAAACAAAAAGGAAAAATTCACGCATTCTGGTCTCTTAGCTCATAGCAAATTATGGTGCCAAACAGACCGAAAAAATTGAGTGAGGTGGAGTAGTCTAAAGCATTCATACCAGCTTCAGAAAAAAAACCCAAATGAAAACAAACAAAACAATGGAGAGGGGCATGCCATTGATGTGGTGGCAGAACATGTAGCATGGAAAAAAAACGTCCACCTGCACCCTGTCGGTGTGTGCAGCTGGTCAGAGGCTACCAGAATGCCTATAAACAGCCAGCACATAACCAGCAGTTTTTCTGCTTGCCATTTTGTGAGGACCTTACCCCACTTACTTGCTTTCCCTTTCCTTCACTTGTGGGCAGATATAGTGCTTTTCATCCACTTCATCCTTTTGCATCCTTTCTTGATCCATGCGTGTGTCTTCTTCTCCAGAGCATGACTTTCCACATTCCATGATCAAAACACAGTAGAGAGATTTTTTTCTCTTGAAGCCCCAAGTGTGTTCATTGTATTTATATTGTATTATATCCCCAATGCTAACCTACTAAAAAGGCTTAAAAGTAGCTGTCCTAAAGTCCTATCTGTGCAACAGACTACTGTTCTTTTAAAGTGTTTGCTTCAGTGCTCATTGGAAGTCAGAGGTGGGACTCCAAGTAGCTTTTGCACTAAGAAAAGCATCTATTCTGTAATCTAAGTCAGAGTATACAAGCACCCAATGCACAATTTAGTAAAGCCTGTCATAAAAACACAGTATTAAACACTGTACTTTCCATGGAAGCATTCCTTGTCAATGTTTAAAAGTGACGTTTTCCACCTGGGCAACAGCAAATCTTTTTTCAAATATATATCACCTTCTCGTAGTAAATCTGAAAAAGTTGTTGGACTTCAAAGAGAAAGACAAAATAAAAATAAAAAGAAAACAAACTCATGTGAGAAATTAAATCCAAACATTTATCGTTATCCCATTTATTCACCAAGCCTATGTACTACTGTTCTTACACCAGTATTATTTTTCCATTTCAATCTATTTGCTGCTTTCCCATATACCAAGTGTTTTTTCCTGAGCACAACTTATTCTGAAAATGCTTCCTTCTTTACACCAAGCTGTATTTATGCTAACAAGAGCTGGTAAATATTTCTGCAGAACCCCTCACCAATTTTGACTAGGTTTTTTCAACTTTCTTACAAAATTATCAAGTCAGAATTAGCCAAAATTTTCATAGCTATCAAATAAGTTTACAAGGGACTGCTACTGTAATATTTTATGCAGGGAAAGTTCTTGCATTTGATTAATCTCAACAGAAATCTAGATTTTCTTCATTAATTTTGATGGAATAACTTTTGGGTATGCTCCCAAATCACAAGAATTTTATGTTATATTTAAATGGCATACCAGACTGTATTGTCTAGTGTAGATGTTCTGTCTATATGCAGATACCTTGACATAGATGAGTATGCATATATATATAAAATATATATATCTCACCTTAACAATACTTTCAGATTATTCTCCAAAAAGTTTTTTTAATATAATGATGATTAAGTACACTTGGATCCCTAAGATCCAAGTATTTTCATGAATTTCTACTCCATGTGAATAAGAAGGCCAGGAGGGAAAGATTCAGTGGAACAAAGTAGCTCAGACTAGGAAAGATCCATCCAGTCAAAACTTGAAACAGTATTGACCAATTGTGAGTGTTTCAATACAACAATAGTTGTATTGAGAAGAAAAAAAAAGGTTTTTACTCAAATCTTTCAACTGCCCTGATATTTAGGTAGTCTTGACAGTTCCACTTGACTTTTTCACTCATAAACATTCCCAACAACTGCTTTCGGTATAAAAATCTATGGACTTATTTTCCTTTTTCTCATCTCACATTAAGAACTTTGATTTTCTCACGCTTATGCTAGAACATATTGAAAAAAAAGGTCTGGCAAGTTGTGTTTAGATTATATTATGCACATCTTCCAGTCCATTTTTCCACTGAAGTTATTTGCTGCCACTAGTATCTCCTGACAAACACCAAAAGTTGGCAGGTGCTCCTCTTGTGTATTCCGTGCAGAGCATTGGGAGTGAGAGAGTCTGTACTGCCACACTTCACATGGCTATTAATCCCCCTTTACAGACTTTACCATGAGACAACCTGTGCTCCTGAAAGGGAAAATGAAAATGACAAATTGCTCCCTCATGCAGTACATTCAATGAGTTTTTGAAAGGTGTATACATGAACCATACAGAGAGGAAATAAAACTACCCAGGCAGAGGACATGGAGAGCTGCACCTTGACAGGTGAAGGTATTAGGAAATATTCTGGTTTAGGAAAGCACAGCATAATCTCTTCAACCCATTTAGTAAGAAGACTAAGACAGAGAATGACTGTGCCCACTTCCACAATGACAAGGCACTTGGGATTATTTCAGAGAATCTCTGAGATCACAGTATCTGATCCATGAAGACTTTTTGCAAGGCTAATCTCAATCTTCTCTGCAAGAGATGTCCTTACTGTAACTTAAGTTTGTTGTTTGCAAGGACAGGGGGATCATGTCACAAAAGGCAGCACTCAGGAGCAGAGGAACACAAGAGGCACCAAGATAAACATGTATGCTCAGAATTATGAATAGTGGTCTCTTCATAGTGCTGAGGTGTAGAAGTGGTACACATCTTTCAGTTTAATATGGAAACTAAAATTGGTATGAAATTCAACAGCAGTGTATCCCACAAACCAAAAGTTTAAAAGGCATGACATGAGATGTATCAGATATCTTTTGAGTGTTGTCCCACTCTCTTAAGTATAAGTCCATCATCTGTTCAGTACAACCATTGGGTCACAGGTAGCAAGAAACAGATCTTCACACTTTATGTAAATAGTTCTATACTGACTTTTTCCCCATTGATATTCCTCTCTAAGAAATAACTTCTGAAAGACATAAAAAAAGAAAAAAATCTTATTAACTTGGAAGTTTGTTTTCTTATTTCACTTCCACATCTGAAGAAGACTATCCTGTGAATAATGAGAACCAGTGTGACTACTACAGCAGAAGGAAAAGTATATTTGTTTCTCTACCTATGTCCCTTTTTTTTCATTATATCTTGACTGTGGTACTTTATGTAATGATTTGATTTCTTTTAATGTTCTTTTGCACCCACACAACAAAGGTTTTTATTGTTCTCCAAAGCAAATTACCAGAACCTTCAATTGTAGTTCAAATTAAAAACACGTTAATGCATATAAATACAGAATCACAGAATCATCAAGGCTGAAAGATGCGTGTGTCTCCACACCTTCAGGACCCAAGTGGGTACCAAGAAAATACGTATAGCCCTACCTTCGACCACCAGTGACAGCTCCTGAGCAGACAAAAGTTGACACCCCGGACGCTGACAAAGAAACCCCAGACAAGGAGATGAGTGCTGTTTGAAGGAAACATCGGCGCAAGATACCAGCCGTGTGAACATCTAATGATGTCATCTTCAAGCAGTTCCCCAAACCCTAAAATCCCTTATCTGTTACCCTCATGTGTTTCCCTAATCCATAACCCCCTTACCTGGGATTTAAAAGGAAAAAGGGGGGAGGAGAGGGGAAAAGAAAAAAGTAATAGAAAACCATCTTTTAATAATCTTTGCTTGAATTCCCACAGAAAAAAGACTACCCATATCTTTCTTACTACCATGCTTGCAATTGCCTACCTCCACTTTCTCCTGACCTCCTGGATCCTGCTACCAGCAGAGGTCATCGCATGGATTGTCCCGCAGCTGAAAGCCAAGATGTGGGTCACGTGGGCAAAAGCACTCAAGCAAGACCACATGTGCCTGTCTACGGGCAGCGTCAGCGACCCACTTTCATCGTGCTGGGGGGGGATCCCTCTCCATGAAGATGAACTGCCTGTCGCAAACCAGGTGCCCTACCAGAAGGACACCTGGCAGAAATGGGTAAACACGCTGGTGACAGCACCAGAGGAACCCCACGAGTTGCTACTGCTGGGGTCTTCCCAGGCTAACTGTTGCCTCAGGTTTGTCTTCAACCAGAATGAGGAGATGGCATCATCCTGGTCAGAACACCAGAAACTGAGTTATAGTAGAAATTCGACACCTCGAGAAAAGGTTTATTCCATCAGTAATTGGTGCCAGGATGGTCATCTCATTTCAGCAGAGTCACCCATGGACCCCTAAGTGCTGCTTATGGGTATGTTCCTGATTTGCAGGAATAGGGCATGGTCTGGAATCCCATCCCGGTTCCGGGGGGGACCATGCACTCTTGGCAGGCTTTCTGTACTAGCACCTAACAAAACCCAAATTCTATATAGGAGAAACCATACTCAATTGGCCCGCCAAAAGAGAGGAATACAGCAATTAGACCCAAATTGTGATAGTGAAATTATTAATTGGTCATTGTCTAAAAGGATCACTGCATTGTTCTTCCTGCCTGGAGTGGGGGCAGCAAAAGCCTTGGGTGAACTTACCCACCTTGAGTGCTGGCTCGGAAAGCATGCTAATATAACTTCAAGTGCCCTCTCTCAACTACTTGAGGATGAAGAAACCACCAGGAACACAACGCTGCAAAATAGAGCGGCCATCGACTTTCTCTTATTGGCCCATGGACATGGCTGTGAGGAATTTGAAGGACTATGTTGTTTCAACCTGCCATCTCATAGCCAGAGCATCCACATGATGATACAGAAAATAAAAGATCAAATCAAAGAACTAAAGACTTAAGGAGAGGCGGATTGGCTCAAAGACCTTTTTGGACAATGGGGACTTGAAAAATGGTTGGCATCCTTAATCAAGGCTGGACTGTGGGCGATTCTAATAATTTTTATTGTCCTAAGCTTGTTTGGTTGCCTTAAGAAGTACCTAGCTAAGCAGATGGGAGAGGCCTTTCTTTTTAACCAAGAAGGAAGAGATGTTGGGGTGGTTGACCCCATCCCAGGAACTACCAAGGAGCCGAGAGGTCCCGAAGCAGTGGATGAATGTTGGTGGGACAGCTCTGCTGTTTGAAATCACCGCTTAGGAAGTAAATGGTCCCTCCCTAGGTTACCTTACCTGGATATGTTAATTCTCCTATGTTCATTGACCTTGACCTGTTCCCTCACTCCACCCCTCTCTCCTTCTGTATCCCCCTGCCCTCTCTCCACCCCTGTGCCTCCTGCCCACTGGCCGGTGCCCCTATAACAAGGGTTTCACAAGGTCATTCGCCCTCTTTTGCCTCTGGACTCCTTCAGAATAAAGTGTCTCCAGAACTTTAGGCGATTGGGCCCTCTGTTTCAACCCTGGTAACGCATGAGCTGTATAGCCGGGGGTGAGTGCATACACATGCCAGAGCACCGGCGGGGGTAGGACAGGTCTGTCTGCACAGGCCCAACTGTGATGGCCAGAGTGAGCTTTTGGAGCCGCCAAGACACTCCTGATAAAAGCAGAAGCCTTCATCCCCCCCACACCACCCCCTTGGGACTGCATTAGAAAGAGACCTTCAAGATCATCAAGTATAACCATCAACCCAGCACCACCATAATCACCCTTAAACCATATCCGCAAGTGCCACATCCAGACAACTCTTGAACTCTTTCAGAGATGGTGACTCAGCCACATCCTTGGGTAAATTATTTCAATGCCTAACCACGCTTACAGTGAAAAAAAAATTCTAATAGCTAATCTTAACTTTCCCTGGCACAACTTCAGGACATTTCCTCTCACCCTTTCACTTGAAATATGGAGAAGATCCCAACCCCCTCCTCACTACAACCTTCTTTCAGGTATTTGTAGAGATCAATAAGGTCCTGCCTGAGCTTCCTTTTCTCCAGACTAAACACCCCCATTTCCCTCAGCTGCTCCTCACAGAACTTGTGCTCCAGACCCTTCACCAGCTCCATTGCCCTTCTCTGGACATGCTCCAGCATCTCCAAGACTTTCTTCTAGTGAGGGACCCATAACTGAACACAAGATTTGAGGTGTAGTCTCACCAGTGCCAAACACAGGGGGAGAATCACTGCCCTGGTCCTGCTGGCCACACTATTCCTGATACAGGCCAGGATGCCATTGGCCTTCTTGGCCACCTGGACACAGCTGGCTCATCTCCAGCTGGCTGTCAATCAGCATTGTCAAGTCTCTTTCTGCTGAGCAGATCTCAAGTCACTCTGCCTCCAGCCTGTGGCACTGAGTTGGGTTGTTGCAATGCCCATGCAAGACCCAACAGAGACTAAATAAATGAAACTGGTGTCGGAGACTAAAGTGTTATGGTTTATGTCTTAAAAATTTTTATGAAGGACTTCTGCCAATTATAGCAAAACTGTGTAACAAAAGCTGCATGAAAGACCATTGCACCCTGAATGGCCCTTCTGACTGAGGCCCTGAACTGCAAGTTGATAGAGATAAGAAGAGTGACAGTATTGTTCAAAGCATCTGAGCAGTGATGGATAAGACTGGAAGAGCACACATGGCAGGGCTCAGCCCAGCAGCTTTGGGGTGGAGGCTATAGCCCCAGGCTTTATTACTGCCAGGTTCGCACAGACACCGCCCCAGGAGGGAGGAGGAGGGGTTTGGGTGCATGACAAGAAACCTCTGGCCAGAAGCAGTGAACGCCCATCCTCCACTGTGCAGACTAGCTCAGCTGCGGGGACCCCCTACCCCAGGAAAGCCACATCTACGGGACTTTCATGCGAGGGGCAGCTGAGGGAGTGTCATGGCCCATCAAAAGCTCCCACAAAGGGTTCCCCAGACCCTGCCCCAGAGCACTGCATGTGATACAAAATGATGCAACTGATCCAATGTCTTGCAAGAGACAGTGTCAACCCTGGCTCCCCCTCAGGGGAGGTACCTGGGCATTCCCACCTGCCCAAACATGTATTAATCCATTGAATTCCATGCCTTTCAGCAGGGGACCCTCACTACCGAGAAGACCAGATGGAGGGAAGAAATGAGACATCATTGAAACCCATAGTGTAATGATATGTTTCTACTTAACCTGTCTCTGTCACTCTTCCTGTTCCCCCTCCAACACCACTCCTCCTCTCCTCCACCTGTCCTCCACCTCTCCTCCACCTGTCCTCTCCTCTCCTCCACCTGTCCTCTCCTGTCCTCTCCTGTCCTCTCCTCTCCCTCTTTCTTTCTCATTGCCTCTTTTACTATTGAATAAAATATATTAATTTTTTTGCATCAACATCTAACCTGGTTTAGTTTTAACCACATTTTGGGAAATAGTCAAGCCTTCACAGTTCTTTCTTTATTCACAGAGAGTTAGTTCCCTTTGCTCCTCTGGGTTTAGAGCAGATTGCAACAACTGGTCATGACCTAAAACTCCAACAAAAAAAGGGGTTTACAAACATTGTTTTTACTAACAGTCAAGTCTAGAGCAGAAGTCTAGAGTAGAAGTTCTGGTAAATACTCTGTCAAAGTAGTGTGGTCTTCACAATATGACTACTTTTTTTCCTCTGTGTGGATGTTACCAATTAATACATGTCTAAAATCAGTATTAAGAGAGCAGTATTCAAGCATTAAGATATTTAGCAGCTACAGGGCATTTGCAGCCAAAAGATGATTCCAATACTATATTGCCCAAGAGTATATTTAAGACACCATTTCCCCTAGAGATGGCCATTTTCTGTTGTTATTTTAAATACACATTGTGATCTCACCTCTTGGCTCAGAGATTTCTGCATTCTTCCATAAGCTCCTACACAAAGGCTCTTGTGCTTTAGAACAGATGCCAAAGGGAGTGTGTCATTGTCTCAGGAGGCTGGTCTATAGAAAGTCAGATCCCTGCAGAGAGACTGAGCTCCTGGTGCTAAGTGTGGAAGCTGTGTCCCGGCTCTTCTGGGAGACTGTGGGGAGTGTCTTCCCAGTAGTCACTGGCTGGGTAAAGTTTTCACACAGGCTGACTTCTCTGCCAAGAACAAGTCAAGCAGGTTCCTTGTCAAGTGTTTCTTTCATGCATGCCCTTTTGTAGCCAGCAATCCCACACACTAGCAAACAGAGCAAATCTTGCAAATTAGTAGCAATCTAAACAAGCTGGGTCTCCAGTCCGCTAAAATTTAACAAAGCAGAAATTATTCACCTACTTCAGATGAGCACATCACATCTATACCAGGTGGAAGAATCTTGGCTGAACAGAATAAAAAAAGACCAAATACTGCCAGGCCATGGATTAGAAAGTCTTTTGGTATAGCCAAAAGAGTTTCTCATGAGAGGATTCAGTATAACATTACTGCTCTTATCATGGAGTTTTCACTTGCAATTAGGGGCATGCATTGAGCCCCTTCCAGTAAAATGGTCTAAGGAAAATGACAATTTATCTTCAGGACGGCAGAGGAATGGTCATAACAAGTTTTGAGAAATACCAGATAGTGAAGGGCACTCATATCATTTCTCACTCTGCCACCACCTCACAGTTTATATTAAGTAGCAAATCTGGTATCCCAGTGAGTTTTTACCCACATTTCCAGTTTCACCAGAATAAGTCTAGATCTGCTTTTACAAGACTTGTTTCCGTGAGTAACATCCGTGTTTCCAGCAGGACCATTAATACAGATGAGCATTACTCACACATACAAAATGTGCTGGATTAGGTTCTTACATGCCAATACCATGGAAACTCCAGTCTGGATTTGTCCAGATAAACACACTAAGGCAAGAATAACTAGACAGCTGGCACAAAGATAAGAAACAAACCAGAAAAACCAAAAATATCACTCCATATTACATAGTGCAGGCAGGATGTTCCATACCACCTATTTCAAAACCTACTTTCACCATCTTGCAAATATTCAGCATATAATTCTTAAACCAAATACATACCAAATTCATACTGAGCAGTTAGAACACAAAAGCAAGCCAGTCATTGTAGGTCAAATGCACTATGGTACAGTTTTTACAAGTTCCAATAAAACATGTGCACCACGGTCACCTCTGGTTAACTTTATGCAACAGCTTGTCTCTCCACTCCCACTGAAGAAAGCCACATTTTGCACTCCATTTGTGAGAATAGTGAAAACCCTGGAGTTTTTTCCCCACAGAATGAAATTTTTCAAAATTCTTTTCTTTTTATATTTAAGTGCCTTTTATAGAACATAAGTTATTAAGCATGAAAATGTAATATGAAAAAAGTTATGTAGCATTCTGTCAGGAATCTTCAAATTTTTGGAGGGTATCATCATGAGATATAGGGCATACACAAGGTTCTTGTTATCTCTTACCATATTCCTTCTACTTCTTGCCAAAACCAGCATCTGCTAAACCCTGGAGATGCTTGCAGGGATTCTCCAGAAGGCAGTCATTCACTGTCACCAGGGGCTAGTGGTAAATCATGGAGCATCATCACTAACAAAGATGTCATCACTACATTCAATACAGAAGAACATTTATTTGGACTAGCACATGAAATGATCAGCTACGCCATGATCTGTATCATGATGCAGTCTGGTAATTCTTATGCAATTCTATTAATTAATTGTGAGTTGATGAATGACAAAGAATGAGTTCTAACGATTTAGAAGCTGAGGAAAAAATGGCTTAAAATAATTTTGGTGAAATACAATTCCAGTTCAAGGCAAGAAGGTTCAAGTTTTTCCCAGTTTGCGTGGAGTCTTCCCAGTTCCCAGAAGGATTCTCACAGCTGGAAAGGGAAACATTTGTAGCTTGCCAGGATTAATACCACCTGACTGATACCACTAAAATTCAAAGTGAAGCATGTGCACTGTTTTCTGCAACTAGTTTTTCAGGCCAGCCACAAGATCAGGAAAACAACACTGCAATGTGTCATAATTGGGCATTTTCCTAGGGAAAAAGAGAGGTAAAAAAAAAATAGCTCTCAGTCCATACCTAGCAAAGGGAATATAAATACATCCTTCAAGCATCAGATTAGCAGCAAACCAAACAGCAAGTAAGAGCAAAAAAGCAGTATGCTCCATATCACCATTGGGGAAAAAACAAGCACACTCTCTTTCCTTAGAACTTCTCATCTGAATCCTGAATTCCAGTATCACATTTATTCAAATCATCTGTGTGACATTAGAAGGAGAATAACAAATAAACTCTCACCAGCTGGGTGTCACGTCACTCAATGGCCAAGCGCTCATAATATACATCAACTAGATGCAGTCAAGAACAAGAGTGAAAGCAGTTTGAACCAAATTCCTCTTTTGCCTTGAGCTTTGAGTCTGGCTCCCAAATGCTGTGGGCAACACATGGAGACTGCAAACCATGCTGCAAAACGCAGTGTATTAAGAGATGTTCCAAGCACCTGTGGTACATTTTTCTTTCACAATGCAAAGCCTCACAGAAATAATGCATATTCTGGAAGGAGTCACTGCTGTATTTGACCTAATACGAGAAACATCACCCTAAATTCAGAGTTTTGAGTGTCATCTTTTCAGTGCAACCCAAAACATGGATTGGGGTAATGTGGTCAATCACAGACCCCAGACTGTCCACCCAAATATTTTCATTGCAATATTTTTTGGTTTTTGAGGTGGGGTGGATGGTTAGTGGACGGGAGGGGCTGCAGGGTTGGAGGAAGGCTTACCTCATTATGCAGCTATCTTACAGTACCTCTTGATCAATACGGTGTATAAGAGAAATGTCCAGCAAAGAGAAATGGTGAAAGAGGCACTGCTCAAACACATGTTGTCTATAATTTGCAGTGGCATCTTTCTACTATGGATTTATGATAAATCCTTGTTGTTTCAAATTTCTGGTATATTTACAACTTCAGATTTTAACGTTCCTCATAAGAGCATAGATGCATTAAAAAAATAGTAATATTCCTGGGACATGCTGGAGCAGATGGACTAGCCAATGCAGCTACAGTAATTTGTACTCAGAAAGATTTATTTGTTTATGCCTATACAGTAATACATCCTACCAGCTCTTTTATCACCGTTGTTGTGTTTTGATTCAAACTTGGTCACTTCCATTTTTATCTTTTAACAAGTTTTCTAAAAACAGGCAGTTCAATGCTTAGGATTCAGCTGAAAATCTTCCACACAAATTAAAAAATGAAGTGAACAGGAATGCATTATGCATTACAACTTCATTTCAATGAAACCAATCAATGGAGTTCTGTCTGTAACCTCAGTATAAAAGATAATTTATGTTGAAAATCAAATCAATGTCCCCTGAATTTTCTCGAAGTTTAACTGATTCTCTCCATGGGTATCACTGACATTGGTTTATTGGGAGGGATAACATAACATGTTTGCCTCATCCAGTTGTAAACAAAGATAGGGAAGAATTATTAGTCTGCCTAGACTCAAGGAATACCCTAAAATAACTTTCAGAAGGGAATAATATGTTCAGTTGAACAGAAGCTACACTGAAATTAATATTTCATAGCACTGACACAAACAGGTGTGTATAACCTTCCAGAAGTAATTTTTCACATATAATTTATGTGGTAGCCTTAAGCTGAAGTACAACATCCACCACTAACATGCTTGATTCTTTAAAAAGTTCATGTTTTATGTGAAAAATAGCTTTTCTTCTTTGTTGTCTTTGGCACTTACTTTCTTTCAGAACCCATCAAGAACAGTACCTGCAGGAAAAAAATTCCATTCCTAGAACAATACTGTCTTGTATTACGTGTGCACATTCACATGCAAGTATGACCATACTACACAGGTGATCAAATCATTTGGGAGTAAAACATGGAAAAAGGACTTTCAACAAGTTCTGAATACCTGTGAACTGGCAGATTCCAGCACTAACTTTGTTGTTGCAATTCACTAGAAGAAGGACTTTTCTTGCTCTCACCTGTGATATATGACTGAGCTAAAAGAGGAAGATGCAATTTATTACTAGGTACAAATTACCAGAAAATTTAAAGGCAAATGAGAACTTTTTGTTCTTGGAAAAAAGCTCCAACCCTAAAGAAAAAAAACCCAACCATGTCACGTCTCTTAGGTATCATCTGTTTCTTAAAGAATCAAACACAACATAAATATTTACTTCAGAGTGAGGCTAATGTATAAGTATATATGGACATAGAAATTTTATGAAACAGACCCAAATGAACATTTTATGTGATTTTCAATACCCAAAAATATCTAGTGGAGCCGAACTGCAGTTTGATATTGAATTGAATATTGGGGAGAATTTACTATTGATTCCAGAAATTACTTGTGATGATGACAGGAAAGCAAAAAGGAACTTCATGCGATAGAATTTTGAAACAGATTATGTAGAGAGCCCAACAATACAAATATAGAATGCAAACCATGTTGATTGCTTGAAAAATGTTTGCAACCTACACTAGAATGAACGAGCTTCATGGCAATTAACCTACAACAGCCCCATGAACAATAATTGCATAATGCAGGCTGTTGGACAATGCCATAAGTCTTGAAGAAAAGCAGTGGCATTGAAATGATCACCCAGTAGAAATTCACTCTCAAGAATTTAAGCAGAGCTTTAACACTGTACCTCCCTGTTCCCTGAGAAAAAAACTATGTCTGTCTGAGAAAACGGGGGGGGGGTGGGAAATTTCTGAGAAGTACCTGTCACACATTAGTTACAGGGGTCATGCTTTGAGAGTGCAAGCAGGCCACTGAAGGCAATACACCCTTCATGGTCGTCACCGAAACTGTGCTTAGGGACACACCATGTCAAGCAACATTGCCTTTGCCCACAGCAGTGGGACACAGCTTCTCAGAGTGGCCAGGCCATTTCAGTTAAAACTGAAATATCTGGAGCTGAGTATCTCAATGAACAAACTATGGATCCAAATTAAAAGCTGTCTCACTGAGTTGCTCTTTAACTTCCAGAATTTAAACCCACAACAAAGATGTTTTCTTCTTCCTTGGCCTGTAAGAATGAAGAGGAGGTTAGACACAGCATTATGAATAGACCACGCTGAATTCAAAGAATCCATACCAGAATTAATCTATGACTTCCTACTCACTGAATCCAAGCATGAAACCTTTTCTTGGCACAACAGTTCAAATCCCAAGCCTGTGAATGTAATATGTTTCTCACAGATAACATAAAAGCACTGTTAGACAACTGTAACAAATTAAGTGATGAAAAAAAAGAAGCAGCATGGAAAAAAACTAGAAGTTATCATTTATAGCTGTAAATCACCAGATTTCAAAAACGTAATGAAGGACTGCTAAAGTCACACCAGCTGCTTTAACTACATGAAGCTGGGGAGGACTTAGTTAATAATTGATGAAGTACTAAAAAGAAGAAGAAGACGACAAATCTGAAGAATTAAATAACCAAAGAGAAAAAAAATTAAAGAAAGAGGGGAACAAAGAGAGGGAGGGCATCTATTTTCAGAGAGCAGTTTTCAAGTAAAAAGGGCAGTTATTGTAATTTGACTGATTACAGAAATCTGCCTATTAACATAGTCAGAGATAACAATTCCTAACATATTTTTGCTGACTGAGTATGCCTGCTGTCATTTTCACCCTAGAGGCATGTACTACCAGCTTGCTTAAAGCAATGTGTTCAGCAATCACTCAGTTCAGATACTTGGTGCATTCACGTCCTGCAAATTTTGTAAATGAAAAATGTAAATGAAAAATGATCACTAAAAAGGAGAACCAACTCACAAACCCCCACTTTATTCTCTTCTAAATTTACCTTTTAAAAAACCATCTTCTGGGTGAGCCCAGTCACGCTTCCTTAGTCATATGAAAAGACCCTGCACAGTGTGACAAGAGAAGCACGAATAAAAAATATGAAACACATGTTTCTCAGATCACACACACAAGAGGATTCAGATCTTCTTGCCACCCTGATAAGGCACTTAAACATTCTTTGCTGATGAGGAAATCGTCAGCAAACTGGGGGAGAAGAGCCACTGCCTGGAGCTCCCTAGGCCATGTCCTCTGCTCCTGCTCTGCCCTCTGCCACCAGTTCCATCCACATCCTTACACTGGTAACTTAGTGACATCAAGTAGTCCTTAGATTAAGCTCTCTGCTTTCTTTCTTTAGAATTTGCAGTTGTGGTGTAGATGTCCCTCAGATCTTTGTACACCTGATGGTCCTGTTCCAACCACCCTCCTTCTGTTTGTAATATTATCATTCTTATTTCTCTGCAGAGTTTATTTCTGCTCACTTTTGCACCCTCTTAGTGGTCATGCTTCTCTGAGACAGGGTTGTTCAGATGGGGTCCAAGTTGGATCCCTATCTGCTAGGGCATCCCACCTAAACTGCATGGGTTACTGTGACAGGGCTTCCAGTTCGGAGCAGGCACTTCCCCACTGAATGCAGATCACTTTTCCTGTGAGTATCAGTGGACTCATATCTGGATGCTTGCAGAAATCCTAGCCACAATTTTCTTCACTACCTCAGGGGAAGTCAATGACTTGGGAGCAAAAGCAGAATCCCTTGTTAAAAGAACAAGATTGACAGAAACCAGGCTTAACTACAAAATTTTCTTACTGAGATAGGAGGATCATTCCAATGCTTGAACTCAGGTTTTAGGAATGAACACCCCAGACAAAAACCCAAAAGTTTTTGCATAATACATACAATGGTATTTTTCACCTTATCTGACAATGAAGACTGTATTAAAAATTCAAATGAATTGTTTTAGAGAATTCTACTCTGTAGGAATAATACACAGTCAAAACGGAGTGGCTGTAATTTCTTCCTACTGACTCATATGACCCTCTCAACTTCCTGATTCCTGACTTTTTTTAAAGTCTACACTAACCCTTTTCATGCATTTTGTGTTCTTTTCAGTAATAAAAGAAACTTAAATAAGCTGAGAGGATAAAATCAAAGACCCCCTACAATATCAATCACCTGCTACAGTTAAGATTTAAGAGGAATGAACCCCAAAAGGCATACCAGTGTAAATGTAAATATGTAAAGAGAGTACAGTGAAGCTAAAAGTGACTCCATGAATTGGACACATAGTTCCAGAATCTCAGGATTTTATTTAGACATCTTATTACCTTTGAAATTACCAGGAAATCAGACTGTAAAATTTCTTAAATAAATGTTCTTTTTTTAAAATAAATGTATATTGGGAAGGCAGCCTGGGCATAAACAAAATCCCAAATCAGTGTCACATAGACAATGTGCCCACCGGTCAGTATGATATGCCCACCACTCCCAGGCAGGAGTTGCTATTTTTTGACTAGCAGTGACTGTGCTCCTTTACTATTATCTAAGAAGATTTGCATAAACACAGGTGCAAGTCCTGCACACAAAACCATCAGATCAAGTGCACATGCCTGTGAAAGCAGAAGCATGGTTCCTTTTTCTGCCAGCACTTCTGCTCTGAAATGTAGTCAGAAGCAGATAAATGCATTCACATGATGCAGGATGATTTCTACCTGTAGAAAATGAGTAGGAAGCATCAATAGTTTTCTTCTCACAGGACTTTCTGGGTTTTTTTAAGTGGAAGGCACAGCAAAACATTCTTGGACAAAGCAAACCCAGAAAAAATTACGTGCATTTCGTTGAATTTACTCTTCCACCACAGTGGAGATGTCTCACAGCACCTTAAATGAGACTGAACAGTTGTTTTAAAGCAGCTCAGTTCTACCTGTATCTTTTTATCACTGATTTGCCACAGATAAGTGTATTTTTCCATGATTCAGAGGAAAGAAACTTCTTTCGTTTAGGCTGAAGCTAGAAATTTCCAAAGTACTAAAAACTTAAGTTGAGAAAAGGGGAACAGACTCAGGACAAAAAGTTGTACTCCATTTTATGAGAGTGAGAGACAGAGAAAATCCTTTTGTGACCTCCTTTTCAAAAGCATAGTGCAGTAGCTAAGCATTAAACAACAGCTCAATAGGTTTTCATCAATGCCGAAAAACAATTATCTGGGAGAAGTTATATAACTTCCAACAAGCAAGGTCAAAGATCAAGATATTTTTACCCGAGGTCTGTAAGCTTCCCTTCCACACAAAGTAACTTCTTGGATAGAAAAACTCATCATCTTTACAGGGCTGGACACAAATGACCTATTATTTTAGCACCAATTAATTTTTCTTTATGTTGAGGAAATTCATTATACAGTCCCACTGGTTATTCTACTTCTCTGCACCAGCCATATCCATGAATCCATACTTACCAACCAAATTGCATCTTTCTTTATTTCAGAAGACAAATTAAAAGAGTTATTTTTTGCTCTTTACTTGAAAAAATATTTCATGGGCCTATCCCAGCTTGTTTCACTGATTTGTCTTTTCTCTTTTTCCTGGAATGTGTAACTATTGCTCTTGTAACAGGGAAGATCCCAGAGCACAGTTAATCTACACCACTAAGACCCAGTTAGCAGCCAAAATCCTGATATGAATAAAGGGCTGAACACCATGTCCTTGGAGTGGAAGCCATGAGTTTCAATTATTAACTCATCGCAGATACTACACTAAATAGATCATTAATGTTCTCAGCAACCACAATCAAGTCACCATCACGTGACAATTGTAACTGCACCTCATCTGAGGACTGCTGCTTACCTGGCTCTACATATTACATCTTCCAGGTTGGTATGGGAATGATTCTGGCACAACTTCCTATTTCTCTGCAGTGCCTCAGTCAAAGAAGTTTTATTTTCCTCTTGCTGAGATTCTGTCATTTCTGACACTAAGCAACAGACTTCCTTGGTGAAATACTGCCTTCTTTAAAACCAGAGTGTTGTGATCAGGTTCAGTGTGGTCATTGTTTATTCTGCTGAGCCTGGGACTTCCCGTTCAAGTGTGTGCAGAGTATCAGGCATTGTTGCAAATACTGGAGCTGAAGGGCCTAGGACAAGGACTTTTCAGTCTTTTAGAAGGCCCTTGCCAGATTTGGGGCAACACTGCAGGCTACGTAGGTAAACCCAGTTTAAACGTAGGGCTGTGAGCCAACAGAAAGAGAAATTTAGCTGACACATTTAGGATTATATCCTGGGAGCCATTTCCTACTACGCCCCTCCAAACCACTGATTCTGACAAACTGGAGGTGGGCCTTGGGCTGATAGTTTGACCATAGTAGCAGAGTAAAATACATTCCCAAATACATGGAATTCTCCTCACCACTCCAATTTGTGTGTTTATCTGAAGCATAAGGCCACAGTACTCAAGCTTGAGAACAGCTACAATGGAATTTTTTACCTAAAATTGTGATCCATTTTCTATGCCATCTCCATCAAAACCAAATCCCATCTCAGTTTGTCATCAGCTGACCCAAAGTCTTGAGAACCTCAGATATGACCATCAATTTTAAAACCATGCTTCAGGTTTCCTTGAAAATTTTAACAATTCTCTTGTGATAATAGTTTCAAGACCAAATACAAGTTCCCTGGTCACCTCTGTATCAGATCCAATATCTTCTTACAAAATTCTACATTTTCCCATTTGAACACCTTTATTGGATAACATTGGTGCTGGCATTACTGCCTCTCCAGTCCTAGTTACTATTAATTCACTATTAATTTACTCTTAAGGAGGGAAAACTGCTTCCACTGAATATCTTACAATAGATTAAACTATTTAAATCCATTAAAAATTTTATAGCTTCATAATTATTACTCATAAATTACGTGATGCAATTAGTGAGCAACATAAACAGTCTCACACTCTGCAGGTGCCAGCCCAAAGAAATTTTCAGCACTCTGCTCTGCATAGAGCAGAACCTCATATGGTTTGTCCCTAAGGCAGTTGTGAGCTGGTACCTGCCCTGCTAAGTGCTCCAGTGGTGCTGTTGGTAAATAGCTGGGTGTCAGCCCTTTTCCTCACTGTGCTGGGAAGTGACATCTTCCTGGAAAATAAGTATTACGTGACCACCCTGAGGAAAATATTCAAGATTTTGGATGCTGGAAGGAGGAAGGTTCATAGTCTTAACTGAGTGAAGGCTGAGGTGATGGGTAAAGCCTAAGAAAGCAATTCAGTTAACTAGTGTGAGTAGCTAATTAATCTGTGTGAGTGGCTTGTGCAGTTCTACTTGTGGATATTTGACTTTTCCTTTATTTTTTAAAGAGACGTTTGGTAATCTCAGGGGATGTTGGGACAACAAAATATTTGGAATGCTGAGAGCCAGAGCTTTTCTAAGTTAAGAAAGTGCTACTTTGAATAAAATCCTACCTTAGAAGATTTTAAATACAAATAAATATATAAATATATAAATATATAAAAATATATAAATATATAAATATATATAAATATATAAATATATGTGTCCCAGATATCTCTCAGGGTACACTATGCTGTGATAGTTTGTGCATCTAAAAGTTTTGGAGCTTCTCTGTTCCCTTTGACTGAGCTGATTTTATCACATGTATTGTCTAGTGGTCTCTGTCATGTGGAAAGGGTCTGCTTCTGTTGACATCTTTCTGCACATCAGCCACAAGAAATGACAAGTTCTCCTTTGTCCATGGTAAGTGTTTTGTTGTTGCTCTGGTATTTGAGAGGACAAGAGGAGTAGGGTGTGAGGACTAAGATCATCTGTAACCAAGCTCAGTTTTCCTTTTGACTTACAGTGAACTGGTCATTTCCAGAATACCAGCAGTCATTATGTGGAACTCTTCCAAGTCCAAAGCCTCTGCTCTCAAGTCCTCTCTGAATGAGCTGTCCTGAGCTGTCATGTGAAAACCCCATGACAAGTGCGTGCTTTTTCTCATCTCTCCAGGTGTGCTGGATACAGCCCCACAGATCCCAGCAACATGCTGGAATTTGACCTGCCTTTGTTCTGCTGCACCATGCAATATGGAGCACCATGGGAGGAGATCTCTGTTGACGACAAAAATGCCCCAGCTTTTGGGGCTTAGGCCTGTCCTGGTTCTCCAATCCAAGCTGTAATTCCCTTTGAACAGAAACAAGTGTCTCATGCACTTTGGCTGGCATGCAAAGGCTACTATCTTGTCCATTTCATTCCCTAGGGCAAAAAGTCTGTATAATACAGATTCTAGGGTTTCAATCATAATTTTTGACATTTCATACTGCATTAAAATATCACATTTGTAAGCAGTAAACAATAATTACATATTAAGGCAAGTTGCTGAATAGCTTTAATAATGTGCAAATATGTATCCATGGCAATGAAAAGGAATTTATACCTTTAATGGGTCAAATTGTGCAGCTGGAATGTCATCACAACTATCTTTTGGCTGAAAAACATACATTTGGATGAAAACTGGGCATTTGCTCTGGCCTCTTGAAGGCCAGGGAGCTCTGATGCCACCAGTGGACTAATTGTCCCTTAAAGCATTTGGACTGCTCATCAATTATTTTTCCATAACAGTAGTTCCAGGGTATATTTACAGTACAACTGCTGGAAACTTTCACTGAGCAGATGATAAGGGGTAAGTTACTTTTAGTTGATTTGGCTACAAGGAAAATTTATGCTTTGCAAATTTAATTCAGATCTGTCCTGTTTGACTTGATCACTGTTGGGGTTTGGAATCCTTCTTTTTGTTTCTCTTATCTTAGGGAATTTTTGCCCATACGTTGCTAAGACACCATAACGACTGGGTGCTTAGGAAAAACAATAGAAAGACCAGTGGAGTAAAAAAACTTGTAAGTAGCTATTCCCTTATTTGGACATTCCCTCTTGAAGGAGGCGGAGATCTCGGGACAGCTGGGGCTGGGAAAAGGGAAGGGGAGCAGTAGCTCGCCCTCTTTGCCTCTCGGCATTCAGAAGAGAGGGAAGCTGCCGTTGCTTGTCACCACTGTGGAGGTTTCCCGGCTCCTGCTGCCTGCCTGCCTCTCCCGGAGCCAGCTCCTGCCAGCCGTGGCTTGGGAGTCGGGCTGCCCTGCCCTGCCCGGCCCTGCTAACAGGGAGCAAGAAGAGACTGGACTGGGGGTTTGCTCTGTTCTTGTGTGTTGTGGTTGCCATTGTTGTTGTTTGTCTGTCTTGATATATATATATATATATTAGTAAAGAACTGTTATTCCTTTTCCCACAACATTGCCTGAAAGCCCCTTTAATTTCAAAATTATACTAATTCGGAGGGAAGGGTATTACATTTCCTATTCCAAGGGAGGCTCCTGCCTTCCTTAGCAGACACCTGTCTTCAAACTAGGACAATCACGAACACAAAGACAGCTGCTTACCACAGTTGTCTTAATTCCAGTTGCATGTTTTGTCTGCTAAAGCATTAATTATAGGTCTTTGGGAAAGCAAGGAAGGAAGCAATGATTATATGGATAGAGGGAAAATGTTCCAGCTGAAATTCAGATTTATTTTCCCACATTACCTAACTCAGGAGGCTATCAATAAAGCATACCATATATATAACTACTTCTCTCTAGAGCTGTGCTTAGCTTCAAACATTACCCATCTTTCAGACTGTCCGCTGCTTTCTTTCATGTCACCACGTCTCTCCTCTGAACACAATATTATCCAAAGGCAGTTTTTTGGGATAGCTACATTTTGAAAAGGACAAGTCCTTTTGTTTTCTTTTGGTGGTGTACCTGCTTAATCTTAACTGGTTTTTAGGGATTAAAATACAGCAATCTGAATCTCTGGTGTATCTGTAAAATGTGTAGAAGACAGTCTGCTGTTTAATGCAAACTGAAAGGAGATGGCGTAGCAGATGTTCTCACTGATTCTTAAGTAAGAAAGCACAATTTTCCCAAGCTATTTGTTATCAGCAGAAACACCTAGGCAGGGATGTTGTCACCCTTTCTTGAGCCGGGCCTTACTCAGATGCACTGTAAGCACTAGAACAGGGACTACAGAGCACCAGAAAGGCAAAGCCTTCCTGCACCTCTCCTGAGGCAGGATAGCATAGTGATGTGTGGCTTCTAAAGTTTTCAGTCAGATACCTTTGCTAATGGTCATTTTCTGGGTTATCAGTAACCACACATAGCACTGCTTGTCTTGCACACACCATTTCTCTTGCACACACTTTCACTCTGCTCTTTTGGGAACCACACGGGTTGCTGACATGGATTCTGTCTTTTCCAACTTCTAACTTCCCCTGCCAAGCACATTTTTTTCATTAAATAATGCTTGGCAGTGTATACAAGCAAACAATTACCCACACAAATTTGGTGCAAGCAAGTGTAAGACCACAGCAACAGTGGAGAGGAAGTTTGGTTTAATCATTAAAATGTGTCAAATGCGGGTTCAGCAATTGTTTTTGTTCAACAAACCATACGATTTTAATGTGTGGTTAGCTTTCCTGGGCCATGGATTGAGCCTAACTCAAGCTTTAATAAAAAGCACAGCTTTTGTGACAAAATAGGCGACCACTTTCCTGTTTCTCTTTCCCCCTGCTCTGATCTCCTCTCACAGATGAGGGCTGAATGGCTCACCATTTTGAGACTTCAATGCATTGAAGACACAGCTAACACTGTGTTGAGGACCACATACAGTTAACAAGGAGGTTGTGTGTCTTTCCAAAGACAACAGCAAATAGGTTAAGGAAATTAAGTTTAGCCCTCCAACTCCTGAGGTTGTTTGGTATTCTGTCACTTCAGAGACTTGTGCACGTATCATTCTCACCTGGCCCTGCCACTTCACCCAGCAGTTGGCCATCACAATCCACTTGACTAACCTTTTAGCTACAGCAGTGTTCCTGGGATTTCGATTACGACTTAATTCCCATGCAAAAAGTAAAACCAGGAAAAATTTCCCCATGGTAATTTGAGAAGCAGTCCTGCATCTAAATGAAGTCATACCCAATGCTAATGAAAGAGCATTTGAAACCAAAGGGTAACCAAATGCCTCGGGCCATTTTATCATCTGAGGTACACAAGAGTAAATATGAAAGGCCTCTGATGTAGATTAATAGGCATCACAGGTATGTAAATCATGTCTCAATTTGGCACAATATAACTTACTTGCTCTTAGATCTTAAAATACACTAAAGAGTAACTTTATAACACAAGAAAACTATTCTTAATTCCCTACAAAAATTCCATGTAATTTTAAAATAAAGTTAATTAGAAAAGAAACCTTTTATAAATAAAATAAATACTTGAAATTATATATTAAAGATCAGAAATTACTTGGGAAAAAAATCTTGCTTCAGGTTTCACTACAGATTAGAAATACTATCAGAAAAAACCCCAAAAAACTAAATCATCAGTTTGTCCTCTCATTTTTACTACTCTGCACTGATACCTCCTACAGCTCCCAGGAGTCGCAGTCTGGTTTATCAAGGCACATGTGCCTTTACTTACTAATTCTCTTGTGGTAACTCCAGTTCCTTCACAAAGAATGGCATCCAAGAGCCCATACTGTCAAAAATAACTGACTAGACTTGTATGTTGGCAATTCAACTAAATTTTATCACCTCTAACAAGCTAAATGCAGGTTGTCTTATATCCCTTTGTCTTTACTTGAGCAATCTTCCCCACTCAGGTGACACACAGGCTTCTGGGCACAGCCTCACTACTCCTCTAAACTTACATGAAAAAGATTCTCAGCGTATTGACAGTAGGTCTCCAAAACAAGGACTCTTCACCCAACAGAACTATTGAATTACATAACTCATAGTCTGCAAGGCACTATCCCCACACCCCACATGGGAAAAACAAAACAGTGCAATAGGCAGGATGCTGCAGACAGGTTTCTGAGATTGTACCTTACCCTACCTAGAAGTTGCTTACACACACATGCACAGGCAGATTCAAACTGAGGTTTTACATGTCTCTTGGCCTTTTCACTTTCTGGCTGTAAGTTAATGGGTGTGAGAACAATGTCAATATGTGCCACTTTAAGAACAATCTTTTATGTAACTCAGATTAAATTTTAACTGGCCTGTTTCACTATTCAGTGTGTGCAGCTTTTTCAACAGGATCTGATAAAGATCAGTTTTGCTGGAACTTGTTTTCATAGCACTTACAAAAACAGCTTCCCTGCCACTGGCACTTGGAGCAAAACAAGCTGCAAAATCTGCTGCATTTGAGAACGAAGCAACATGCTTACTATGGTTTTACATGTGCAATAAATATAAGGCCAAAAAGGGGCTGGAAGCATTTCTAGCACACTGTCAGTTGCCAATCTTGCTTCAGTTGCATTGTAACACTAGCTCACCTCCTAGTCCTGTAGGGAACCCCTTTACTGGCCTGGCAACTGCAAATAGCTGTCAACTACTAAAGGATGTCTGAAGCAGCCTGAAAGTGTGACTGAAAACCTTACTCAGTTCCATGTTTGCATAATGGACTCTTATCACCAGGGAAGTTCAGCCCTCCAAGCTGCAGTTGAGGGGCTGGCAGGGCAAGAAATGGGAGAGTTGCAAAATCTTCATTTAAATTGTGGAGAAACTGATGATCAACCTTCAGTTCCATTAAATCTCTTATCTTGTTTAAACATGTGCCTCTCACATACTGTCTGGAAAAGGTGAATTTATAGAAAGCTGGTAGGTAATGATATTCTGGGTGTAGTGTAAGTGCAAGCAAGCCTCAAAGACAGCCCATTCATCTCCTGGTAACAGGCTGTCATTGCTGCAAGAAACAGTTCACTAGCTGAATGAGTTCACACATGCATCAGCCCAGTCCACTGGAAACTCTTGCAAGCTCCTGTCAATGACAGCCAAGATTGAGATCTTTGAAGTCCCCGTACCTAAGATGAAGAATGGCTATAGCAAATAAGCCCCAGAACAATTGCATATTTTGATATCAGTCTGTTTAATATACTTTAGAAGCAAGCCACAAGAGCCAGATGCCCTGAGCTGATTATGAATCTCTCCTTGAAGACAAGCATTTAGGACACATTACTCTAGGAGTTCAAGACCATCAAGCTTTGAATTTTAGATGCTTGTGAAAAACTCTTAAGACATTATCAAAGGAGAACGTGGCATTGGGTATAAAATCCATGTCAATAAATAACACAAGAATTTGTGATCACCTACAAATTACTTTGAAACTGAATTGAGGAATGCAGTGTTCAGAGGAAACATCAAGTTCTTACCTTTCACAGCACCCACAGCACCATGCATACCTGTGTGTATTCCCCAGACTGTCACAAAAAAACCTGTTTATGAGTGTGCAAAACAAAATTACTTACGTGTATTAAGTACATGGTTTGCAAGAGGACTGCAAAACCTATGAAAATGCACTGTAGATGCAGGCAGAAACCCATGTCTTCCTCCTAAAACCCTTATGGCTTTCCTAACCCTTGAGACAAAACGTCATATGGGGCTTCTTGAAAGGCTATCAGTAAGCAAGTAGAAGCAGTACCCTTATTGCTTTCACAGCAGAGATTTAAAAGATCAGTTCTTGGCTTCTCATAGAGGTAATCAGTAAAGATTTCTTCAAAATCTTAAACTATACTTGAAAAGCTAAAAACGGCAAATAATTTTGCAAGGGATAAACTTACAAAACTCACAGTGACAGACTTTTTATTCTCTCTGCAAATACATTCTGTTGAGGATATGATTTTTTTGAGGCATATTTTTGAAGCGCATACCCCTGTGGATATTTTTAAAGCACTCATTTTATGATGGCCAGTATTAAACATTTTGGATTTTGTTTTGTTGAAGCTTATAGGTTTCAATAAAGTTCAAAAGCATTAAAAACAAGGTCAGAATAGGGTAACTGTTCAAGCTACTGCTATGTGGTTTTTCGCTTGGAAATACACCAGTGTAGACATTTTAAATACACCAGAAGTTAAATCAACATTATCCTGATTGAATAACTTCCATTAGTCTGCTGATCTGAGCTGAACACCAACAACAGGCTACAATGGTTGTTTGTTTTGGAGTGCTTGAGTTCATGTAAATCTCTGCAACGCGTGCTGTTTGAGATTTACCTTGATTCTCTAGTGCTATCTAGTGGCTATTATTGAAAATTATTAGTGTGTATAAATGTAGCTACACAAAAGTCAGCTTCTATTGACTGATCTAGGTCCTTCTTCCAGGGTGAGTCTGACTTCAAGGTGTGCATGTGGGACTGGGTAGTAGAGCCAAATAGCCTCTCCCACAAAGCTTCAGCACCAGCAGCTCCCAGGCTAAGTGCCCAAGCTGAAACCAGCAGCTGACTGCACAAACACCTTGTTTATTGGTTTTGTAATACAAAAGAAACACTCATGGAGCTACCTCCATGCCTATTTGTCCCTAAATAGGTAAGCACTTCCCACCTTTTGCTAATTTAACTTACCTTTCCCCTATTAATTCAATTCACTCTTGAATTGGAAATTCATTCTAGAGCAGTTGCAGTCACCTTTCAATATAGAGGAAAAGCACACAGGCTGCCAGGTGTCAGTAAATATCTTTATCTCCTTGCTGCTGGCTGCCCAACATTTTTATTTGGTTCACCTCCTCTGTGATGTTTGGAAGGAAATCAATCCAATTCAGGTCGTCACTTTTGCCTTGATCAAAGATTTGCTAGCTTGGCCAACAGATTCAACGTTTATGCTCAAATGAGAGTCATTAATACTTGTACAAGAGTTCAAACTACCAGTAAAGTAAAACTGAGTGCAGTTTCTGCGTATAAAAGGAACAATCCTATGAATATGAGGTCTTTCACATGGACCTAAACAAAGGGCTTCTATCAGTGAGGAACTCTGGAGTGTATTCATACTTCATGAGGTGATCTTAGCCCCACAAGCACAGCATCAGTATCGCAGACTCAAACGTTCCTCAGCTTCAAACAGGATTTCATTGTCCTGAACACAGAACCTGGAATGTGCTCCACTGTTAAACTTACCAGACTAATAGAAAATATGTACATTCACATTAGAAAAAGGTTCATTGGGAATCACAAAATCACAAAGAAGAAACAGATAATGCCTCTGCTGCAGTTTTTCCTGACATTAAAATAGATGAAATACTTACTCTCTTTTCTTTGAGAACCTATGCCTAGAAAAAAGGATTAGAGTGCCTATTTTAATTTCTTCCATAAGAAAAAAAAAACATACTTGGGAGGAAATATCTGCAGGCCAATAGTTAGCACTTGTACAGTACTATTCCCAGATCTACACATACACACACAAACGCACATGAGCATACACACAGCCTTTGACATTCTCCCCTCACATGTAATTTCCTCTCCCAGCCCAACGCACACACACCAGTCAAAAGAAATGGGAGCAGGAAAAGTGCAGACAAGAATGGTCTGGCTGCTGGCAAAATAGCTAGCTTGGAAGAGACTCCGACTTAAGAGTGGAGAGAACATATTACAGCAAACAATAAACTGCTAATGAGCTATTTCTACTGAATTGTAATATTCCATAAATCTGCACTTAAAGCAAAGGTCCAGTTATAATTTCTTCCTGCTGTAGCAGTCACAATAGAAAAAAAAAAAAGCCTTTTTCCAGATGGAAAGAGACTATATACACAGAATTCAGATGGTCACCTTCCATTTGAAACAAAAGCCAAATTGTTTGAAGGGAGATAAGGCATAGATTAAAGAGAGCATGCTTAGTCACAACAGGAAAATCAGCTCAGATCACGAGGTTGCTACGTTGTCTCAAGCAATTCTCCTTCCTGCCCAGATTTATCCTTATTTCAAGGTTTTGTTAATTTAACAAAAAGGTAATCACTGCTGTCATTTAGTGTTGTGAAAGAGGCTGTAAAAGCCTTACCAAGAGACTGTGTCCATGAAAATTTTTGTGAAATAATCAACATACATATTTGGTTAGAACAACTTCTAGGTCTACATTAACAATAAATTTGAGTGGAATACTTCTCCTTACATGCTTGAAAAGGGAAGTACCTGATAGAACTGGAGATAAAGGCAAAACAAATTCAAGTCCTCTACATGATCTTTAAATTACAGCCAAGATGCTTAAGGCTAGATCTTTTTAAAAGCCCCCAGTTAACCAGCCACCCAAGCCCGGATTCCCAGGATTGCAGGTGAAACACACTGGTACATGGTATGCAGCACTGAAAAGTGCCAGTATGCATCAGTTCCCCCAAAGAGTGTCTGGAGCCTGCTGCATCCAGAGGTGAGTTGCTAACCACCACATCTGTCAGAGAACAGCAGCTTGAGCTTTAGTCTGCCTGAGACCTAAAACTCATAACTTCTCATACAAACAGAAACCTGCAGTTATTTTCCAAAATGCTGCTGGACCTTTGCTTTCTACTGAAGCATGACTTGCATGAGAAATGGTGGAGCCTAGAGCTTCACACTAACTCTTCCAGGACATGGCAATTCAAGTAGTGTACCATCCAGATGCATGTAAAAAGAAGCTGCAGATGCAGCAGGCATTGTCTGGTGCTTAAGATCACCATGAAACGCTGATTTACTACACCAAATGACTCATTTGCCCTATTTAAATCCCCAACTACCAAAATTGAAGTCTGCAGCTCAGACACTAGGTTTGGAGTTGCTTGGATGCCCCAAGAGAATTCTAACATTAACATTTTCCTTCACTCCCTATATGTGTATATATTCATCAAACCCAAGAGAAATTATTATGTATCTGAAACACTGCATTTTTATTTATTTTATTTTATTTTCAAGAATGTAAGAAGAGTAACACCTTATTAGTCCTTCAGAGGAACTCTACATTTGGGCAAAAAAAATCTGGGAAAAAGAATTAGTGTGGACTTACAAAAAAAAATTAAAAAGTCAAAAATATGACTACTAGCACTTTTACCCTTCTTCTGGTCTTGGTGACAGTAACAAAGGTTAATGATTTTCCCATATGACAATCTTTTATTATCACTTGTCCTCAGTAGTTTCTGTCACAAACAGGAATTCCAGTGAACATCTGCTGCCTTAACCTTTAGGATTGTATTTATGTATATATAAATGAAACTCATCTGCAATACTGGTCTTTCTACTTTGTTTCAACAGACATACTCACATTTAACAACGAGTAATGAATATCTTTTTCTCGGCCAAAACAAACCAATTTGTTCTTGACAGTTTCAGATAAATATTCTCCCAAAAGAGAGTACAACTTATTACCTACTAACTACCCATGGTGCTGCTCCTGCTGCTTTTTGTAAAATGCCCAAGGAGAAACCTTAAAGTGTTGGACACAGTGGCTTTGGCATCCCTGTGATGAGGAGGTACGTGAAAGTTACAGTCTGCAAAAAGCTTTCATATGCCTCAGCCTAAGTGCTTGTGTGAGGTGCTCAAACAAGAAACTTCTTTATCCCTAACTGGTGTGCAGTAATGGAAATCTGATAACGCATCTTTTAAATGTACCACATGGTCTCAGTCTTCTGAGTCCTGGTATCATGCCCTCTTCTGTGGCTACGGACAGTGAGGAGGAGCATAAACAAAACACAATGAAAACACACCAAACTGACACTGTTGAACAGTGCTGAGAGACTCAGAAAGGCACCCCACAAAAATACTCAAGAAGAACATTCACTCTCTTTTAAGTATAATGTCTACCTTGGTCAGTCAAAGCATACTCTTAATTAAAACTGAATTCACTCAACAAAATGTAATCTTAACTAACAAAATGCCAAAGGCTGAAATACCAGAAAGCATTAACAAATGTTAACAAATTCAAAGCCTACCCTCTTCAATAAAAAGCCTTCTCTTGTCTGCTTATGCACAAACTGGACCTATAACTGCAAACACTTAAAAGATCCAACGTAGTACTTGCAACCACAAAAAGAGGTAAGTTGTTTTTGTATGTGATTCAAACACTCTTTTAATGTGATTAAAGAAGTTATGTGTTTAAACTACTTATATGAAGATCAAAAACAACAGACTAGCTAGAAAGTAGTCTCAAGAGAAATAGTAAGTGAAAACCTGCTTAGCTCACTCTCACAAACCAACTTGCTGCTGCAGCTTAACAAAAAAATCTCCAGTTGAAAATTAATAATTTAGTTTGGAAAATTCTGTTATTTTCAGCTCAGATATATACAGCTTTTAGAATTAGTATCTTACCAGAATTTAATCTCCTTTCTATTGAAATACAAGAAGCAGAATCTACGTTTTTTCTACCCATTGCAAACAATCAGTTTCACTGGGAGTAAAAAGCTTAGGAAGATTTTATGACAGCAGAATAAAAACATAACAAAAAATAGGAACCTCAATCTACTTAGGCATCATTTTCCATTAGGTGTATTCTTCTCAAGTGTTTGAATTGGATCTTCTTACCTGTCATTGTTACCATTTCCACGAATACAGATGGCAAAACTTCACTGCCTGCATTACCTGTAACACCAGCTATGGACTAAAATATATTATATTCAAGATCTATATGTCTCCTGAGGAAAATGCATGATGACCATTCAAAAAAAAGAAAAATCCACATTGCAGGTGTTGAACATGCTAATGATAATACTGTTTACATTCAAAACTATTACAGTTTTAATAACATTTGTAAAGGAAAACTTAATTCTTAGTAGCTTCAATTGGAGCTTAAAGCAAAAGTGCCCTCTACACAGAAATATTTTACATGCTTCAAACTAAAAGGCAAGAAAAAGTGTGTACAGAAATCTAACAAATGCCCCTTTCCAATGCCACTCCCACTCTGAGGTAAGGTTTTCTTTACAAACCACTATTAAAAGTACTAAGTTTTTCCACATTACTTGCAAGTCTTTGTCAGTAAAACATGTTCTTGACACTTAGCAACAAAGATGACAACTTTTTTCTTCATCTAGGTCTATAGAATATACGGCTTCTTTTTTTTTCCTTATAAAAAGAGTCTTAATAGAGTGAAAGAAAAAGGATCAGCAATAACTATTAAATTCCAACCCTTCCCTCAGCTGAGAATTAACAAAACTACTGCTTCCATAAAGCAAACACAGAAATAAAATCTAACAGAGGAATGAACAGAGAAGCAACTATGCCCACAATACCTGTTCACTGTCAAGAAATGAAACGTGCATTCCTATGAATCAGCTGTCCTTTGACCTGACTCATGATTTCAAAAAGCGACAGTCCCTTTCATTAATACCACTCTAAGACAAAAGACCTTTTCATTAATACCACACTGATTACCCCTCAGCAATGAATAGCTGAAGTGTTAAGCAAAGTTAAAAGAAAGGGCTGGATATCTGACCAGACAATGGGATGGAGCCTTTAAGATGCCAAACCCTTCCAAACCTATCACACGGAAGAAATGTAATCAAAACCATAAAACTTGGTAGAACTGGGCCACAGTGCCCAGTACCTTACACGACTAACCCCTGTGATTGGAAAGTTGCGTTGAATACCAAATGCTAAAGAAACCAAACATCCTAAGCCAAAGTTTATTACTACATGGTCCAGTGCATGGCAGCCACTCAGCACTGATCATGCAACAGCTTCCTGGCATGGGGATTGGGGGAGATGCTGTTCTCTGAGTCCCAAGCTCCATGGCTAACTATTTTGTCCCTCATGGCAAGTCCCATGCCTGAAGGAATGCTTTTCCAACTATGATTAATGCTCTCTATTACAAAAAAGCAAAACAGCTTCATAGTTTCATGTATTTGCTAAGAGTTTACAAGTGAAGATAAAATCTTTAAAAAAAAAAAATCAATTTTCAGTAGATGCTTTAAGGTTCACATAAAGAGTAATGTCTTTTTCTAGCTATTGTTTTGAATTAATCTTTTGCAACAGAATGAATAATGCAAGTATGCCATTATAAAGCAACCAGTAACACACTCAGAATTTTACTCCATCATTACAGTTTGGAATTTATTAATTTAAATCCCCCATCGTAACACAAAAGCAGTAACAAAATAGCTGTACACTACTTCTGTTACAAATATAGATACTATTTAAAGTGACTTTACATACTCTTAATGCAGCCATTTCTCACTCTATGCAAGGAATAAGTATAAAAGCAATTCAGTAACAGCAGCATCCAGTAAGGGTACCATCTGGTTTATTGCATCTTAGCCTACCACAGTGTAACTTCTATAATAGTTAAAAAACCAGAGTGGGTTTTTTTGTTAATTCACTTACACGTAGCTATCAATTTGTTAACACTATTTGACAGACACTCCTAATACCGCTTTTGTGACCCACTAAACAAATGCTAGTCTTTTGTATTATCCCCTAAAAATGGCCTGACCATTGCCTGCATTTTCAGTTTATATTTCTCTTAAGTGATAATTGAGATGGTGGCCTTCTTGCTAAAATTTCATTTTTGCTAATTAACACAGAGCATCTTGCTGCTAAATAGCATACTAGTTAGCCTGGTATCTTCCTCTCTCAAAAGACTCAGCTAAATTTTTCCACAAGAAAATACACAATGGGAAAAGCATGCTTTATCTGCCAGATTCCTAAAAGCATGACAGGCAAAGGCAAGCAGGTTACAATCAGCTAAGTGTTTCATTGAATGCAGTTTTTAGATAAAGTTCTAGTGATGAGAAAGTGATGCATTTATTGACCACATTGCTGATCCAAGAACAGCTCCATGGCTGCACTGTACTTACTAGACACTTTTATCTGTGTCTCTAAAATTAATATCCCCAAAATAATAGTTGTAGCTGTCAAATCTCCTCTTCTGCTTATTACTGATGCAAACCTTCACTGCCGTCTTACTACTCACCTCCACTGCGAGGAATTTTCAGGTCTTTACACATCCTCAACACATTACTCCTGGTTTTATGCCTCTTCAGTTCAAGGAGGACTCTACCTTTGCTGCTACTGATAATGGCAGCAACACCGTAACATTAACTTCTTTCACGCTGGCAATATCCAGACATCTGCTGGCAGCTACGCAGACCTGCTCTGAGCAGTTTGTTCATGGCTCTGATTCAAGCAGTCTGCACTGAGCCTGTAGGGAGCCTTGCATGTTGGAAGAGGACAACCTTTGCTTAAATACATTTCATATTAGGAAGGTTGTTTTCACCCATATAGACTATAAAATATCACTATTATAGAAGTCTAGTTCTTCTAATACTGCAGTTGCTGGGCATTCTCATTCACCATGAACAGTTTCCACTAGTGAGGGATTTTTTAGTTCTGAGGATAAGTCCCAAAAAACCCACAAACAAAACAACCAAAAACCAAAACCACCAACAGCTCCACTCCCCATCAACATAATCAAACCCTCAAACCTAAGCCAAAATGAATTTTTTTCAGATACACCATGATTTAGTAAATTTAAACACACAAACAGACAAGCAAAATAACCCACCCAAGACACCAACCTAGTTCCTTCTACTTTAGCATTGCGAAATAATATGGTCATTGAACAGTTTTGGTTGAAAGGGATGCTAAAAATCATCTACTTACAAAGAACTATCTAGTCTATTAACCACTGGCCTCCAGACTACATACTTTTCCTCTTATTTCCCAGATCTCTGTTTAGTTAATACTTTCTTTCTTTGATGACATTATTCTTTCTTGTTTTCTTACTACTGATACCCATGCAACCCCATTGTCGACTTGATGAATTTATAATTTTTCCAACATTATTCAAATATCTGAAGTCTCTTACCAAAATATTTCAGTTTTGTTGTGTGGTTATTAATGAAAACGGGTTTTTTTCCTGGTGACTTACTAATAGGAAAAATATCCATGTGTTTCCATAGTTAACATAACTTCATCCCAGTGGTTTGACAGCAAGAGAAGTACTTCTAACGTATACAAAAATATGGTTAAATATTACTTTTCTTCAGTGTTGTAACAGTCTTGTAAAGCTTAAAGAGCAAGAAGACTACATAAACATTTCCATTCTCTTTACTATGTGGAAAGTAAATAATATTGTCTTATTGACCCTAACCCGTCAGCCAGCCAGTTCATGACAATACAGTCAAAGTGACTGTTCCTTTTGTCCTTTTCAGAATAGCAACTGCTTCCTCGTGTGTCACCCCTTCTAAACTCTGCCCATTCACAGCAATGATTTGATCCCCCCTCTTGAGGCGTCCATCTTCTGCTGCTGCACCCTGGAACGATAAAGCAAGTAACTGCAGACTCATGTATTTCTTTTACTTCCTGACAGACAGTCCTTAAAAAAAACTCTTACAACATTTTTTACTTTCAGTAATACAAATAGAGCCAATTATTGTAAAGACTGCTAATGCTGCAGTATGCCCTGTCCTAAGTTCCATATCTAGAAATTGGATCTACATGATTGTTTTGTTCCCCTAACCCTGCTTTTCCAGCTAATATAACATTTAAACCCTAGTATCATAGAAGTAACACTTTCAAGACCTGGAGAACTTTTCAGCAAGTGGTGTAAAAGATAGCTTTATACTTTGATTTACCATGAAAATTTAGGATTCATGATTCCAATTTTCTCTGACTCTGCTGTTTCCTAGAGCAGTCCAAATTATCAAATCCAGGTCAGCATCTGAACTTCTCTGAAGGTCCAGTCTGAGTTCAATAAAACAGTTCCCTTTACTACCTGAAGTAAACACACTCTAGCAAGGTAGCTGTTTTTCTAAGTATTTGCACAATTCCAGTCTTGAGAAGTAGACAAGCCTCTGTTATAGGATGAATCACATGCATTTGGAAGTTTTCAATATTTTGAAGATTACAGCTTCAAATGTTGCAAGCACATTTTGATCAGTCTCTGCACTAAAAAGGAGAAGCTGAGACAAACCGTCACATTCTGTTGACTGCAAACTCAGGCCATGATTTAAAACAATAACTGCAGCGAACTAATAAATGGATTGAACAAATCTACACCTACCTTTGCAAACACTGTCTTCACATAAATGGGTAAGTCTCCATGGGGACTGCCATAGCCACCCACAATACTAAAGCCAAGGCCATCTGGTCCTCTGTCCAGAGTAATAGTCTTGTACTGAGGAGGTCTAAGAAAAGCAAAAAGAGCATTTTGTTCGAACTTTGGGTTTAGAACATTCAACAAGAAACATTACTCCTTTTAAGCTAACCAATACATTTCCCTTTTGTAGTGGTTTGAGT
>VZTJ01005242.1:0-29894 GCA_013397795.1 Orthonyx spaldingii
CATAATATCCATTCATAACATCTATTATCAGGATTCTTGTAGTTCAGTCCATTTGGATTTATAATCTTTATGAAAGCAGCAACAGATTCAATATACAGGGCACATAATTCATCTGTAATGAAAGCACTTCACCTTGAAGAGCACTTCCACTGGCTCTCAGCAGAACATTGTTCTGTATTGAGAATTCAGGGGGGGAATTGTACTTAATGGTAAATGAATTTTAAGAGTACCTTTTTTGTCCCCTCAGAGGACTTCCTTGCTCTTCTGCAATCCTCTTAAAGGATAGTTTGCAGTTTATACCTTGTAGTTTAACACCTTTATTCAGGACTCTGCGTTTTCCTTCTCTTCTTACACCAGATGCTTTTGCTGTCCCTGGTCAGCCTCACTTGTTCTTTAAATGAAGAAATTGTATGGTGTGCGTTGAACGAACTATTAGAAAAAAAAAATTAAAAGCTATTTGATTTTTTTTTGCCAGGTTATTTACTACTTGTACAATAGAGGAGCAAGTTTGAAGGAAGAAAATGCCTGATAAGGTAGGACAGTGACTGGCATGCTTACAGCACGTTTTACGGCTTCAACTCCTTCACAAAGATGGTTTCTTTCGAAGGCTAAGGTTAATCTCTTGTATAGGACTTTTTCTTGTATAGTGTTGAGTTTGTTGAGCATTATAATACAAGGTCTAAGAACTACTTCCAACATCACCACATATAAATCCAAATGCTCATTCCTCTTTGGAATGCCTGTACAATACCACCCAAACTATGGGATTTATTTCTGCTGAGGAAACAGTGGGATCAAAAGAACTGAAAGAAAATTATTATTTCAAGATAATATATTTTTTTTATTATTTTAGCACATTTTCCTAATTGATACACATATATCACAAAGATTGGCACAATACTATGCAATATAGAAAGTCCTTGGATCTTAATTTCTTTATTCATCTGATAACCAAGATCCTTCTTAACTTTTTCTTTATAGAAAGAGGTCCTTGACTAGGTTGAGTAAATGGAGTAAATGGATCTCTATAGGTTGTGCTTACTGCTGTCAGAAAATGACAAACTAATCTCAAATCATGACAAAAAATTCCCCTGCTGTAATTGTAACCTTTTTTCTTTATGACAGATGTAAAAATGGGAGAGTTAGAGTGCATTATGACTACTGGAAAACTAAACATAAACATATAAACATCTATACGGAAATATTTTGTATTTTAGAAATAGTTCAGAAGTTCAAAGTATAAAATAGCTTCCAACACTAGTAGAAGGTATGTTTTTAAATACACCATTAGCATCACTGGTGGACTACTTCTGTACATACAGGTTGTAGCTCTTAAATGACCAAAATCAACTCCAATTTATGTTTGCAAGCTAGGGAGCTTATATGTGATTTAATGGAAATGTTATCAAGTTGCTTATCTTATGCAACTTATGCTTTTTAATGGTAAATAGTGATAAACTGTTATTATACGTCAATAACTAGCTACCTAATGAGGTAGAACTGAAGACCTAAAATTTGCTGTTGAGGTATGCCCTCTAAAAATCTTTAAGGCTTTCTGTGTTCAGTGCCAGATACTTGATTTTATTTTTTTTTTTTTAAACATAGAGAATTGTTTTAATGGTATTTTATGACAATTTTTTATAAATATCTTGTTTTAAAAATGAGAGTGGTGGGTTTTGTATGTGCAAACCATAGAGTTTAGATCTTAGTTTTTCAAAACTTGTTTTCTTCAAGTTCATTTCCTCTCTTGAGATAGGGATGTGAGAATACGCATATTTAAATTTGATTTTGTTTTTTTTTTAACTGAGTTTTCACTAATTGTGAAGCAATTTCAAACCAATCTAACTCTTAAGTTTATGAAGCAATGTCGGGCAAAGCAGAGAGGGCTGTGACTGATAACCCCGCCGCGGTTCGCCAGCAGCGCAGCCGTGGGCTGAGTGCCTGAGCTCGGTGGTGTGACTGGCAGCAGGGCTGGGCTGGCTCAGCATCCCGGTTATCCCGGGTTTATCTCCTTCCCCCAGCCCTGGGAGGCAGCAAGCCACTGGCAGCTGCTGAGGCTGTCACCTGTGGTTCAGCCGTGCATCAAGCAATCGACGTGTCTGATGGGCAAATACCTTGCAGTGTCTTTTACACAGATGAACTTACTGCCACTTGACAGAGTTCCAACCTTTTACACCTATTAAGGAAGGAAACAATAATGCTGTCCTCTTCTCTCCAGGGTTTTCTATATGCTGCCCCTGACTGTGTCCTAAATGAATCAAGAAATCAATTTGCAGTCTCTCAGCCTCAGTTAAATCAAACTTATTCACAGTTTCTGCTGAGTAAAAAATATCCAGTGCTTCTCCTCAGTACCCACTGTCATTTTAACAAGATCTATCAGAGCCGTGGCCAAAGCTACACTGTCCAAAATGTTTCATTTTGCTTTTTTCCACCTCTTTTTAGCTTTCCTTGTTAACTTTTTACTATTTTATTACTTTACCTTTATTAGTATTATTTGTGCAAGTTATTTCTACTCCTAGAATCATTGTCTGCTAAATACAGCTGCTAAATGAGGTATAAGATTAATTTTATCACCAGAAGAACAGAACATAATATGGAATAAAGTTCTTTTATTGAAAAATAGTGACTACAAGATGAAATATTGCAGTGTTTATTGTGAACTTATCGATATTATAGGTCTGGTAATAACCTAAGAGCTTATCAAATTTTTCTCATGCAAGTGAATGTTTGCTCTTTATATCACAGATAATATTTTTGTTTTTAATAATACAGAGCCTGAGGCTCTTATGTTTTCTTGGCATGGCATTTATTAATTTAAGTACCTGAAAGTTAAAGACCTAGTGTAATGTCCTATGCAGCCTCCCTAAACAGTCAATGGAAAGAGAAAGGTATCTGTGCTTTACAGCATTGTAAGAAAGGTAAGTAGCATACAGAGTCTAAGGCATCATCTTTCTGTCCAGAGCAAATCTTGGCAATTAACCTAAGCTAGTAAGATACTTAAGGACTTCTACAGACAGGTCACATGTTCCTCTATTAGAAATGTTTTCATTTCAGGTAGCGAAAGATGATTCCGGTAAAGGAAATTACACCAGAACAAAGATGTTTCACAGATTGACTAGTCTAAAATAATGTCTAAAATTCTTAAAATCATGCTATTTATCTTCTGGTACAAAATACTTTGAATTATAATATAAGTCCTTTTTTTTAAAACCATTTTTTTCTAGATTGAACAAAAGGAATAATGTTATCCAAAGGAGTTGACATTTCTTCCTTTTTTTCCAGTATATTAAAAAAACAAACAAAACCAAAAAACTTCAGAAAACTTTTTCTCATATATTTTAATCCCTGCTTAACACAGCTGATTGCCAGAATGCTTTTTCTTCATGTGATTACTAAGATTTATGATCAATATGATCATGTCATAGTATTATGCTTCCATACTAGCATATATAAATCTTAATCACAATGTCATATAAAAAGAAAAAAAAAATCTTTCTGTTGGATATGAGAAAACATCAAAGCAAAATGAAGTTTATTACCTCACTTTAGAGTTTCCTGTGATGTCACACATACATTAAAATTCTGTAATATTTCATGCTTTAGAGGTAAATATGAGTTCAGTCTTTACTGACATTAATTAATTCTTCAATAAGTTCTGCTATATCAGCCTGTAGAATCACCTCATTTCCCTGGTTTAGATATAGTGAACGTTGCTCCAACATAGCCAGACATAAAAAAAGAAAGCCTACAGGCAACAATTACCAATTCCTAGAAATCTAAAGTTGCTGCCTGTGAAAGGCCACTGAAATTGTTCCAACAGAGTTTATCTTCAGATATCCTACAGAAATAGTGTGCTTTTTACTCTCTCTGACATTTATGGTTAGTAATACTCAGGAATACACTCTATCATTTTTATAATGCAACAGTTTTTGCTGTGCTGTCTAGTTTTCATTTGAAATAAAATGGGCTGAATCAGATTGTAGTTGCTCAGACTTAAGCAGTATTTCTCCACTTGAAAATCAGCTATTATTCTGAAGAGGCTATCTATCAGAAGAAAAAAGAAAAGAAAAATGGAATAAACAGTCAAATTACACAACAAAAATCCAAGGAAGGAAAAAGCAAAAATCCATGATTTATGACAACTTAACAGTTATTCACATCTCTGAATTCATTAATTCATTCACAGTATTTACTTTTGCAGTTTGTAGAATATAGGTATCAAATGTGAATATAAATTTATATTGCAGAGTTTCTTTGAATGTTTCATGCATGCAACAAACCCATGCTTGTAGACACTACATTTAGGAATAAGTTCTTGCTTTAAATTTTCTTATATTTTCTTCTTTTCTGAGAGAATAATTTCATTTGAGGTAAATAAACAATATCTACTGAAAATAACTTTTGTTTTTTAGTATGTAATTATTTTGGGGTGGTTTAGGTTAATTAATTCTTAGATTTGGTCTTTAAGGACTTAGTGTAATAGAAATTTTTTTTTCTTTTTTGTTAGTGCTGGGTTGCTAAGAGTACTCAGTCACACATCTGAGTCCTTCAGATGGTGGTGGTGGAACTAACTAGCTCTGCCCATGAAATGAGGATGCTTCATGATCCAGTCTTGGGTTGTCACCTGAGGGTGGCTTGGGCTCCCACTGTAAGCAGTTTGTGGTGCTGCTCTGCAGGACCTGCCAGCAGAGGAGAAAAGCTCCCAAAAGCCCAATCACAGCCAGAGTCACAGGCTGGTGCAGAGTGCTGAGTATTTGAATAGGGAATCCCAGTCAGATATCCACCAGATACCAACCAGTTGCTGATGGGGCTGGGGTTGCTCAGAGAGGTATGTGGAGGAGGGACCCCATATTATGTGAGGAGAGAAACTTTGTGTGCACATGTGGGAGGACTCTGAGAGGGAATCAGAGAGACCCATCCAATGCTGTGCAACATGTGGTGGAGCCTGCTCTGTTGACCTGCCTGAACTTCTTCCTGGAGGGCAGCATCATTGCCACTGCCTCAGGCTGCAGCCCAGAGGGGTAGTGGCACTCATAAAATTTTATACAGCTCTGATTAAAATGTTCAAGTAACTGAGCCCATTTATTCTCCACACTGTCAAATTTGCCTTAAACTGTGACAGTCTTTGAGTCTAGGCTCTGTTTTCCTGTAATCTTTAAGTGGAAAAAAATTTTTCATAATATGACTGTTTAACAAAATAGGTGAGATAAAGAACTGAGTAGAAGAAAATTACATGTGAGGCACCAGAAAATGGGTCTAATTTTGTAACATTTGCACACTCCTGAAAGTGTGCATATGAAAAGCCAAGCAATCATCACAGTTTATCTCTATGTGACATTTCCAAATGCTATTTATATATTTTCTGGGTCAGTCTTTTATGAAAATAGCCATGTATGCCAGCTATCTAATGACCTGGCATTTGAAACCAATTCAATTTATATGTTAAATTTGATGTTAGGGGAAAACCAATACACTTGCCACATTTTCTTTCTGTACATCTAGTTGTCGTCTTAATTTGTCTGGAAATATCTTTTTATTTTCCAGGGGTATCTCATGGGATATAAAGTAGCATAAATCATTCTAGCTCATCTACCACTGGATATTACCGCTAAGGGTAAATTTTGGCCTACTCAATATATAAAACAGTGATACATAAAAACAGCACCAGCAATGCCCTTAATCTTCTTCAACAACTATCTGCATCTCATGGAGAAAGAGAGAGTGAGAAATAAGCTGTTTGAAGTTGAACCAGGCAGTAATTGAAATGAGCACTGTTTTCTAATTTGTTAGCAAAGATGGAAGGTTTATAGTTTGCATTATGTTGGCACATGCCCTCCTCTCTTTCTTATCCCCGAAATTTTCTGCAGGCTCCATGGGATGCTGAAATGCCTGGAAAGGATGTCATGAGTGTGACAAATTGTCATGGCTCATGGACCCTTGGACGATGATCTCTTTTTGTGTTTTTCACCTGACGTATGAAAGAGAGAAGGAATTGGGCCCATTTATAGAAAAAAAATCTCATTTCATATTGCTTCAAATGTCACGGGTAAATCAAAAGGGCAAGCAAAGTTAGGACTGCTGCTAACTTTTGTTTGTTGCCATCTTCTTAAAAAAAAAATTACAATGCATCAAGACTAGGGAGCTTCTCGATCAGTTTGCATGTATAGGCTAATCCCAACATGTAACACAGAGCGTGGCTTTGCGTAACAGCATGCGTGCTGTATGTCTATTTCCAGTATTTTTTTTTTTTAAATGCCAAAAATATTTAGAGTATTTTGGATTATATAAATTCTTACAAGCTGCTGTGTTATGATTTTGTTTATGAGGTTTGTTGGCAGATTTCTTGAAATTTTCAGAGTGCTTCAAATCATCCAGAAATCACAGACTAATGATTTAACATGCAGTCACATCTTTTTTTGTTTTAGTTCCTGTGTTTAGCTTTATCCATGCAATGGGCAAAACTCCTACAAAGTGAGCTCTGTTCACTTGTGACCACACCCAGTGAATCACAATCTCTTTGCAAAGCAATATCAGATATAGATGTTTGATCCATCTCCTGATAAATTCTGCTTGGGATGTACAGATCTCATTTAACAATTTAAAATTGTTAAAGAGATGTTGAATAAATACAGCTTTCTTTGCAAAGCTTTTTGATCCTCTTTTTTTCCTAAGCAATTTTGACAGATTGCATTATCCCACCTCAACTTCTGACTCACTGGAGGTTGATATTCCCCACATACTCTAGATATCCTATTCACCATTCTGAAAAGTTTCTCTAGAGGGAAAGGAGTGTGTAACCACAGTGTGTCTACCATTTGACAAGCATTGTCTTTTTAAATCCCTTTTAATTTTTGTAATCTTTGTAGTTAGAGAAAACTCATCATTTTGACTACACCATCTGAATACTAACAATGAAAAGCCACAAACCTTCTTTATGCTGCATGACAATGAGGGCAGAGCATTTGAAATATTTGTTAATATAATAGCAATGTCTATTAGTGTTTAACACACTTGTAAATCCAGTCTTAAACAGAATTTTTTTAAGCAAAATAAAACTTCAAGAACTTTAATTTTCTGTTTTATTTAACGCTGTCTAAAAGATCGGTAAAATACTGAGAAATTTTGCAGACATATTTTATCTTAGGTTTTTATCACATTAAATACTTAAAGATAGTATTCAGTCACACTAAATTCAGTTATTTTTTGTTACTTATATTTTATAATTCACTCTACTAAGATGTGTTTTGGCTTCCAATGTGTCAAAATTATGTGTAAAAAGTAAAAGTTAAATGACATCCTACACTTCCTCTAATCTTTAGTTAACAATTTTAAGGTTGGAACAGCTGTCACTCACTAGTTATAAAAGATACATATACAGTGCCAATGCAAAAAAGAGTTTACCTTTCACAAATTTAACATTGTATCAGAATATATGTGTCATTGTCTCCCTCAATACAGTCTGAGCAATCTTCAGGTATCATATTTTTAGTTCCAGTATTGTATTTGCAGATACAAAGTCCTCTACTAGGTTTTACTTTCTTTTTTTTCTACTTTTATCCTAATTAAATGTCCTCTCTTTCCTTAATTATGTTGTCTCAAAAGGAGTTTGCTTTAACAGTTAGGTCAGTGGCCTGAGAATGAAAGATTCTAATTTAATACCACCTTCCATTGGCAAGACCTTCACTATATTTGTGTCCCTAATAGAAAGCCTAGAAGAAATGTTCTTTTGCAAACATTGTTAACAGTTACATCTTGTTAGCAGAAGCAGCTGCAATTTCTTTTGCGCTACAGGCAATGCACATGGGAAGAAGAGACCTTGACATGTGTATCCAAAGCAGAATTATATTCCCAAGTCTGTCCCACGTGGTCTTCCTCTCTAATGGATGCATACCTTGTCTACTTAGCAGGGTCTGGAACAAATCCAGGGTAACCAGGATAGTTGAAGCTACCATAGATGCTGTCAGGACCTTTGATTTCTCCATTTGCAGAAAAAAGTATTTTGTTGGATAAAGAAAATCAGAAGGACAGGTAAGAAAGATGTGTTGCACCTCACTCCCTTTAGCATCAAAGGGATTGGAAAATAGTTGAAATAGAAACAAGTTAAGGGACTGTGGTGGAACCTATCTCTACTGCCTGTGGTAGAAAGCAAAACTTTCTCTGACTTACAAAGTAGAAGGAAAATAATGGTTTTCACCTAAAAGAGATCTAATACTTTAATTCAATGTTATCCATTGTATTGTTAGATCTGTTGGCACAATTATCTTATAAATTAAACAGATTTAAGAGATAACCAAATTTTTCTGGTTAAGCTAAACAAGAAGATTCCAAGTATATTTTTAGAGAACATGATGCAAATACTACACTCTTGAAATCTGAAATCTCAAAAGAATTCCAAAAGAATTATAAAGTATCAAAGCAAATAAACCAAAGAGTAATGATGAAAAGCAACAAGTAGCTTAAACCATACACATAATTAAAATATGCCTGTATAGCATATCATCTATTGTTTTCTTATTTCAATATCAAATTGTGCTGATGTTGTCCGAAAATTACTTTGAATCAGTAATTGTAAAACATTCTGATACATATTGACTTCATTTTTAAGATACTATACTTTTTTGGTTTTAAATGTAAAGCGTGCATTATAATTTCATAAATTGCCTTACACTAGGTAAAAGTAGTTACAGTTTGCTTCTAAAAATGTGTCACTTTCCGTAATAGATTTGTGACTTTGTTCTTTAATTTTAAGCTACTTTTCTTAAAGTATTTTGTGAGCAAGGCCCCCTTTCATCCTCTCTCTGCTACCTAAAAAAAATTCCAAGAATAGATTTTCCTTGTCTAGCTCTTTCACTGATGCATTTTTTATTCTGTAAAAATGCAGAAAGTCTGAACTCCAGTCACAGTCCTGCATTCATTTTATGTAAGTGTTTAGTTCAACACTTCAAACAGAAAAATGCTGAACATCGAAATGTATCATTATAACTCATAAAACTGAGTCCGCAGATCAATTTTTGCACCTTAGTGCAAATTTATCCAGGTATAAAATAAAAGTAGTTTATCTGGAGTGCTTTTGCAACCACAACTGATTCTAAATAATAATCTATTAAAAAATAATGTTATAATCCAAAATATGTGTAGTTCCCACCAGTTTCATGGCAAAATAATTTATAGAAATGAACAAGCTGACAGACACTCAGTATTTAAATAACAAATCAACGGCTATTACATATCTCTGGGTTGTATTCTACTGGCTGTTTCTTGGCTACAGTCTGTTTGAAGAGTCTGAGCTTTAAAAATAAATTGTAGCTATACCTCCTAATAGAAGTGTTACAAAATAAACATACGATGCAAATATTTTGCCAGCATATGTACTGCACTATTCTTTGAAAACCTCATTTATTAACAAATTGTCTTTTCACACTCAAGATCTGACAAAAGTAGAGGCACACATTTGCTGTGGTCTGAAAGACTTTGCAGTTGCTAGGTGGGGGATTACAAAGAGAAATGGGAACAGAAATGTGAATTAAAATAAGAAAAAAATAGATATTATTTCTATTACAGTAGCGTGAAGAGTATCAAAACAGGGAGTATTTCCCAATGTTGCTTTAAAACAAGAGAATTTTCACTCTTCTTGATGTCACCCTCAGAAAATGTAAGCACACTTTCATGACAATCACTTGCATAAGTGCAGCTGAAGCAATCACAAGCACTCTATCAGAGCTGGGGGTCTTGCAAAAATGAATCCATGATGATAATGGATAAAAAATGATAATCAGCATGAAAATTTTAATATGCAAGCTGAACACAAAGCAAGCATAGTGAGTATTTTCTCTGGTGAATCCAACTTAGAAATTTGGAGTTTCACAGATAGAGAAGTTTGACGGTGGACTCTGAAGAAACAACAGAAGCAGATTTCTCTTTCTAGAGGTTTTGAGTGGCTTCTGGGTTTGTCTGTGTCTTTTGTGGCTTTTGCACAAGAGGCACATAGATAAATGTTTTAAGTTTAATTTTAGAATATAATAAATAAAAAAAAAAAATAAAAATAGAGAGGCGTGTCTTACCTGTGTAACTTCAGGGCCTTCTAGGTATAAAGGAATGGATATTGCAAAAGTTGCATGAAACATGGGATGCAGAGAAGTAAGCAGTTCTGTTTTACTTCACAGATCCTCAGAAAGCTCTAGGAGTTACAGCTTCCTGCCAGTATAAGTCACTTCTGCTTTAACTTTTGAAAACTCACAGTATGACACTGCTTACTGCATGCTATTTTGGGTGCCCTGAGTAAAACTATGAACACAGGCACTTTTGTGCAAAACATCATAAGGCCTCTCTGATGTTCATTCAGAGTTCAGAATTAAAATGCAGAAGGCTCTAGCAAGCAAAATACAAGCTGATTTTCTTCTTCCTAGTGGAAAAATAAAGTACTCCCTGGCAAGTAACCAGGGTGGTGGGAAGGTAATTCATTTTGTGTGAGAGCATTTTGCAAGTGAAAGGGATATGCCCTCTGTTTAGAGATTAGTCAGGAAAAAAGTAGTCAATTTAGAGCAGTCACAAAAGTTAGTGAAAGAAGAGAGTTTCTATAGTCTGGGTTTTGCCCTCTGGCCATTTTTTTTCCACCAAATAATTCAGTTTCAAGAATCATAAAATCTTCACGCTGAGAAAAAAATCATGCCCAAGATATTGAGTTATGACCTTCATAATTTTAGAGACATTAAATAAATGTATTTTTTTTCTTATAATTCTCTGTGAAAATTGAATTTTACCTATTAACTAGTGTTGGGGTTTTATAGTCAAATAAAAAATATAATAAAAATAATATAGTTAAAAAAACCAACCAACCAACCAAAAAACCACAAAACTGCCCTAAAAATATTGTGGAATAATTATGCAACAGGTTATAATTTTTCATAGAAATCAACTTTTATCTTAAGTCAATTTAGGAAATTTTGATCAATAATTCAAATATTCATTGTGCTGTTATAAAAAAATGAGGAAATTTGGTGAAAAAAACAAGAACTGTGTGTTGCAGTAACACTTCAGTAATTATTATGGAAGACATGTTTATGGTGGGATAATTTAGAGTCTAGTGCTACATCAGTTGTAGCTCCAGACCAAGAAGATTTCTGAGAAGTCCTAGATGGAAAAAACCAAACATGACATTTTGTCAGACACAATGTGTCCTGTTAATGCTAAAACTAAAACTAAAAAAAACTCCAACAGCCCATCTCAAGAAAAGTTCTCAGTTCTCTCTTTTTCTTCTTCCTCATCTAGTTCCAGAAAATTTAACAACTGCTTCTATGTGGAAATGGAAAGCTTCTTGTCTGCACTTCTGTCACATATATTTTACCCTTTTTTTTTTTTTTTTTTCCTGGAAAGGAAAGTAAATGCTATGGGCAGTCCTGCAGCTCTTAGTTAGATATTCAGGAATTTCATGGGCAGACCACAAGAGATGGCAAATGAGGAAATATGACTCTTTAGCATGGGTAATGTAAAACAACATGATTAGACTATGGTCTGCAAAGGGAACAGTTCTGATTGATGCAGAGGTGAAGTCTGGTGCCTTGGCTAACACTGGTTCAATGTTTACTGTATTTATGTCTAGATATCAAGGTCAAATTAACTGCTTCCAAATAAACACAAATCCCCTAATAGCACAGACTTTAAAAATTGAATTGAATGGGCTTGAAGTAAACACAGGGAAACTCTTCACCCATCATGCTCATCTTGACAGAGTGAGAAAGATTTGTTCTCTATAGGAAAGTCCCATGTAAATTATCTGAGCAGCTGGCCTTTTGTAAGAGTATTCAGAATCAGTTCTCACTCTTTTGAGGTGATCTTCTGATAACTTCTTGAGGATGATCTCATTCTAATGACTTTAGTATAAGTAACATAGTTTCTGTATCAAGCTGGAAATGAGCATGCAATTTATTAACTTATATACAGTTTTAGCTTTAAGAAGCAGATCAGCTAATATTTTTTTCTCAAATCAAAACAAACATAATACTATACAGCTTAAGGTTCTTTGACAACACTGTGTTCTTAGTCAGCATTATTTAATTATTTATGAAATTATATCTATCAAAAACAAGATGACAGAGATTTATTTCTGCTGCTCTTACCTCAAGCATTTTTTACCTATGCTAGACAAAACTTGATTTCTTTGTCTAAATCTTGATGTTAGACTTGATTAAGGGAATTACTATGAACTAATATCACATTTTCATATCTTCTGCACATTTTATCATGCTTGGTTTTTTGTTTGATTTTTTTTGTTTGTTTGTTTGTTTTAAGAAACAGGAGTGTTTGGTGAGAGCTGCTATTTGGTAAGAATTGTTCCATCTTACTGTTGATTCATGGTCTGTCATCAGCTCTGTACAGCTCTGTACAGGGTGAGGTATAGCTGGTGCAAACCAGAAAAATGTGAAGGGAAGAAGAACGCTGTCCTAAGATCTGTGGAAACTGAAGAAGTGTAATTGAAATTCAGAGATATGTTACCACTTAGCACCTGGAAAAACAGCTTTTTTATGAACTATGCTTCTCACTGACTTTCTACCAATAAAGAAGAGGTGACATTTCATTCACCAAGGCAGAATTAACTTGACATAGATGTAAGAAAAGGGCAAAACCATTGTTGACAGTTGGTAAGCAAGATATTCTCATTTACTGAGAATGCTGGATCTTGTCACAGGACGCAATCTAAGCAAGATGTGAAGCAAACATAAATGAACACTAGGATGCAAACAAAAATAGAAGTTTCTTAGAAATGCCTATTGAAGAACTGATTAGGGGAACTAGCCAGAACAATGGTCAGGTTTTTGACAAGGTGAAGATAGTATGCATCTATAAGGAAAAAAAACCCAAAACTAGTTGCATAGTCTGCACCTTAAAAAAGGAGTCAAATGATTCAGACAATTATGAAAAAAAGATTCTCAGCTCAGAAGAAAACACATACTTATTTCCAGTACAGTGTTCTCATGAGATAGTCTCAGCTTCTCTTTGTGTAGGCATCTGTTAATGACCAGCAAGCTTTTTGATATTAACATTGAAAGGAAATAATTTGGACTGCCACCTATGAAGGAAAACTTTTACCCAGTTAGCTCTTTCCTGATGTCACAGACCATGATATTTTCTGCAGAGAGGGACCTCAGTGATATGGGAGAGTTCAGCAGAATAACTCTACTCATCACCTGAGCAAATCCTTACAGGAGGTTTGGAAGAGTTGAGTGAACTTTTTTTTTTTTTTAACTGAAATAAATAAATGAGTTGTTATATAGACAATAGGGAATGAAAAAATCCAGTTAAACTGTTTAAAGTATTTTCTGTCTCTATTGTAATTAAAAATAGGAATTCTATCAATCCAAAACCTAGACTTAAATTACGTGTTTGCTTAGAAGTAAGAGCATGATAACAAATTTGGAATTAAAATATCTATATAATTTAAAACTTGGTTACTGATCAGCCAACTCTAACAAGATATTTATTAATTTCTTTTAAAGGTAAATTTCTGTTCAAATATAGTGATCTGAATATATCTGTACATGCTATAATGACTTGAAGAAAGACAGTCCAAAGAATTCAGTTGGGTTAATTATCTTTATTTCCTTTTTTTAAAGGAAAACATATTCCATTTTCCAGAACCTGAATAAAAAATAAAGCTGGGAAAACCCAAGAGAATTATTTGGTTTTTAAAGAAATAAAGAACATTGTAAAAAAAACTAAAGGGGTCAATTTTCATTCAAGGAGATGTGATCTTTGACATTTCCTTAGTTGGACTGATCTCATAAGATTTTACTCTCTTGGGTTCACTCAGAGATCTGATATTAGAGCAAGTTGAATTTACTTTAAGGAGAGGAAGTGTGAGGGGGAGAGAGAGACAACACTCAAGGCGGATTTCAAGGGGGATGATTCTCTCATATTATGTCTGCCCAAACCATGGCTCTTGTGTCTGGAGTTTGCATTTGGAATTTTCATCAAGCTAAGCAGAATGACTCCAGGCTGGGTAAATAGCCAGCACAACACTGCTGGAAAGTGAAAGGGCTGTGAAAATAGTAGGAGTCTCATTGCTCACAATAGCAATGAAGCCATTCACAATATCTGTATCTCTGGAGACTCAAAGCTGAATTTGCGGGATTTGTGCTGTTTGTTTTGCTTTCTTTTGTTATTGTTGGGAACTTTGCCATTTCAAGACGAACTTTTTAATGGGGGTTCTGCTCTGCAGCTTTTCCTAAAGCTAGTCTTACTTATAACCACTTAAGGGAGGTACAGCTTCAAGAGGAGCCAAGTGGAACCAAGAGAGAAAAGAGATGTGAGGCCTAGAGGGTTTCATAGGCTGAAATGCAATAACATTTTTTTCATTCCTGAGCAGTCTCTTGTCACTATACAATACAAAAAATACAATGCTGAATGAAAGAATGTCTTTTTTTTAAGATACATCTTTTTTTCCTCTTCCTTTCCTCCTTAATAATTTTGCAACTAGAATTCCATTTCCATTAAAATATCTTATAAGTCACAGCTTCTGGAAGAGAAGATAGAAGCTACATGTGAGTCACTTTAAATATAAAAATACATGGATTAATCTACAATACTAATGAGTGTCTTTTTCATTGAATTATCTGTAATCAGTTTAAAAATCATTTTGTGTCTTTTTTTTATATTATTTAATGATAATCTTGTGCATTTTTTTGCTTTCTCTGTAATGACTTTTTTTCCAGAGGGAAAAAAAGTTTAATGAATTGCAATAAAATATAATTACTTAAGTGTGTACTTAGTGGTTTGTGTGAAAAGTCTGTGGAAACAGAGCATAACCATTCATTAAAAGAATCTGAATATCTCACAGTAATCAGACCTTTTCCAAAGATGTTTCCTTTCTCTTTTACTTTCCTTTCCCCTTTCCTTTTCTTTTCTTAGTAAATACTGTTATGACAGAATACACTGTGTTTGCAAAATAATACGCAGACATTTGATTGTCTTTCCCCCCTCTATTTCTATTCCCATCACAAGATAGAATCAAATAATAATGAATTCAGAGCAGGAAAATCTTTGAGATGATCCCCTGAAGGAAAGGAGATCTCTTATTGTTTTACTATTAAACAGTGTTTAGAAAGAAATTGAATTAAATAGGGGATGTCATCTCATCTCTATCTTTAGCCTGAGGTCTCATGCTGTTGATAGATCTTAAAGAGCCTGAATTGGGCTGGTATCTGTAAGTAATTAGTTCATATTCTCCACTTGTTTCTTGCAGAGAGGACAGTGCCTGTCATGAGATACAGATGATATGTAGTGCAAGTCAGAATTCAGCTGTGAATAATAAAATATGTTGAAAAATAACAAGACAAATATTTTTTATTTGTTTACATAACCCTCATATTCTTTTTCACATACATGATCAGTCACCTACAAATGTTAGAACTTTTCTACTAAGTAGCAATATAAGTCTTAGCACATCCATTTACATATAGAAAAAAATTAAACATGAAGATAGAAGAAATATTAGAAATACCAAATGTATGTTTATGAAGAAAAAATATAACTGTAACTGTGTCTAATCAGGCCAGCATCCTGCTGCATTATAACATCCCAGTTTGAAAATAAGTGTAGAAATTACTAGAAGAACTGGAATAGGGAATACGTGGCTGGAACATTTACAGATGACACACTTCTGCACAAATTTCAGTGGCAAAAACGTAACCCTGTTATATTAACTCAGCAAAACTAAATCAAATATTGCAGTTTCAGAAATGTCAATGTGTTTTGGTTTGTTTGTTTTATTTTTTTTAATTAATTCTCATGACATTTCAATTACAAAAAAATAAATGAAATCAAATGGAACTAAATAAAATGAAGGGTTCTCATCTGAAGGATTCCATCAAGTCAACATTTCATCCCATGTCCCATCAACAAAGCCTAAATGATAGCTTGGAAGACAATTGTGAAAAGTTAAAAATCCTTTGAGATGAGCTGCTGGGTAAGGCTCCAAATCTCATCACTTCTGTCTTGAGGGAGATGAAAACAGAAGGCCAAATATTTTTTTAATTTTTGTTAATGGGTGTTAAAAAGATTGCATAGGACAACATACTCTTCATCTATGCTCCATGTACCACCCTACACCTCTACCTGGTTTTGATTTCTAGGTAGGGAATAGAGGAAAGTAGAGCAATTTTTTTGCATTCTCTGATTTCTTAGAATGAAAAAACTGGGTTTTTGTACTACACCCTGGGAAAAAATTTTTCAGCCAACAAAAATGTAATGAGAAGAACCTTGCTTTGTTCAACACCAATGCCGCCTGCCATTTTGTTTGGTTTTGCTTGGGTTTTTTTTTAAGAATTCCTTTCCTTTTATTCGTTTTTCTAATTCAGAGGGAGAAATGTTTTCATTTTTTTTACATTGAGGTTCAGAAGTAGACTCTTCACAGAAGAGAATTTAATACAGTATACAGTTGCATTCTGGGAACAGCAATTTAACCTAAACTGTGATTATAAGGACAATGATACTAACTTGTTTTCTTTCATTTTTACCTAGAGGAACCTGTGACTGTGTCTGCACCATCTGCCCTGGGTGGTGAGACAATGCCTCCACCCAAACGGAGCTGTTGAAGGTGGAGTCTCCAGTGCAGACCTCAGACTGCAGCAAGTGCCAAGATTTGTCTCTTGGGGTAGGGATGGGCAGCAAGGAGGAGTAATGGCTTTAAACTGAAAGAGGGTGGATTTAGAAGAAATATCAGGGTTAAATTCTTTACTGTGAAGGTGTTGGGACACTGGAACAGGTTCCCCAGAGAAGCTGTGGATGCCCTATCCCTATAAGTATTTAAGATCAGGTTGGATGGGGGCCTGAGCAACCTGGTTTAGTGGAAGGTGTCCCTGCCCATGTCAGGAGCGTTGGAAGTGGATGAATTTAATGGTCACTTCCAACCCAAAGCATTCTGGGATTTTTTTCTATGATTTTTTATCTTTAAATATCAAAGACATGGAAGACAGCATTGAGTAACCGCTGTTTGCAAAATGCTCCTATTTAATCTGTGAGCAGGACTGGCAAATGTACCTTGCTTCATTGGCCACTGTGTAGAGTCTGCCAATTAGACCAGCTGATGCCCTGACGTGAATCCTGCATGAGTAACAGCATGGAATGCATTGACCTCGAAGAGTCAGAGTCAAGCAACAAACAAGACCTTGTGTGACAAAATCCGAGGAGAAAAATCAGCCTGTTTAATGAGATATTTCATGGTAAATTGATAATATTCACGAAGTCTTTTCCTTTTAAAAATATCATCTCTTTATGTGTTTTACTCTTTGGTATCAAAGATATAAAGTGTTAATACAAAATTATTTCTATGAATTTGTGTTGTAAATATCTTTACTGACTGGAGAGGAAAGAATGGATATATGTATGTGGTTGATAGAGGTATATCAAAAGGACAACTAAAATATAATGAAAATATAAAATAGAGATTTTAATCTGTTCTATTTTTTGGAAGAGAACTTTGTTTTTACCAAACAGCAGAGAATAAGCAGAAAAGTTGTGTAATGATGCGATCTTGTGAGTGACAATTTCACAGTATTTAGGAAAGTTTCTGCTACTGCAGGACACAACAGAATCAAAGGGAAAAAAAACTGGGGGGACTGCAGCGAGGGACAGTCACCTCTCCTCTCCACAGTTATACAGAAATCTAGCCAAAATTAAATATATGTAGATGAAGTAAGTAGGGTAAGGAGAGAGGACAGGAAGAGATTGACTATTCTAAATTAAAACATCTAGTTCATCTTTCCAAGAAGAGACCAGATGGAGAAACTGTGACTGGATTGGTTTGGACAGCAGCCAGATGGAGGACCAGTTATTCTGGCAGCCAGGAGAAAGGGGAGAGTATCCTATGAGAAGCACAGCAAGGTCCCAGACAGATGAAGATGTGAGTAGCCCAGGAGCAAGGTCAGCCCTGCCTTGGGTGCTGGCCAGCTCACCTGCAGCAAGATGGAGAACAGCTTGTGCAGCGGTCAGGCTGCTGCCTTCAGGAGCCAACCCACCTCCTGTGTAAATGGCAAGGCTGTGGAGTTTCACACAGGGAAGGATGTTGACAGGAGAAGCAACTACTATTGTCACTGGATGACTCTACTCTTCAGAGAAAGTTCAGACAATCAGAAAGCTAAATCTAGCAAGGATGAAATGGGGCGCTTGGATTCTGTTGTCTCATGCAAAACACTGAAGATCTACTTTTTACATTTCACCTTGGCCAGATAACATTCTTTCTGAAGTGGAAATTCAAACATCAACAGTTTTCAACACCAACAGTAACAATCATTTTAGGCCCAGTCTCAAATCTGACCATTTTGAAAAATGTTTTCTCTGCATCATATTTTTTATATGTGAGTATTTTATAAGTCATAAAGGTTAATCCTTCCTTTCTCTTTAACAAAATTCCATGCCTGTATCCAAATGCAGATTTGAAATCTTGAAGTTTGCACCATAGAACTGTGCAAAAATGCATGTGACTGAGTTAATAATCTAGGAAAAAAGATACATGGAAGATATATGCAGCTTCTTTCATGGGTACCAGTATACTAAAGGTACCAAAAACCAGGTTTTATCTGCTTGGTTGCACTTACGATCTTCTGTGATTGTATGCAACCTCATAAAACTGATCTGCTTTGCAATAAAATAGCACTCACTGGAGTAGTGATTGATACAGCTCTTTATCTTATCTCTCATCTTAACTTCAGTGATTAGTGCTGTATGTGCTAGAAAGCTAAACATGTCCTGGTATTCAGGGCCCTATATGCTGTGGAGGATTCTCTAGGGGTGGCAGCTACCTGGTGAGAGTATAGAAGATAACTGAAATGGTATGTAAAGGAATATCAGAGCTAAATTTAATACAGAGTGTAGCCATAGCTATCTAGTTCTATACTACATTATATGGACTTGACAATTTTTCCCTTCAGCCATTGATATCACCATTTTACTACCTCTATAGAGTCATAGTTTCCGAATGAAATAAACTCTTATCCAAACAGTGCTTCAAATCGTTGCTACCATCAGTCGGGACTATATGAAGAAAGTAGCAGCTTCAAGATTTACAGCTTGTTAATTTAAACTATGTTATAGAGAACAAAATCAAATGGCATATGTAATTGCAAATTCTGCATTAAAAGTATGTTCCATGCCTGACCCACAGAGGATAATTTCTGCATAGTCTCTCACATAGCTCTATATTAACTAAAAAATGAAAAAAATCTACTATGCCTATGTCTACCAGGACAACCATTTTATCAGATTTATTGGATTTCCATTGCCAATGACTTAGTGTCTGACTTTAGAATGCTCAGTCAGTCAGTCATGTTATAAATGTCTTATAAATGGACTGCATCTTCTTTTTCAAGAAAGCAAACTCGGCCTTCAAACTCTGCAGAATAAGGTCATTTCTTGTAATGGGCTACAGGTTTTGTCTTGAGGAAATATCACATGCTCTAGGACTTACCAGGCTCTGCCTGGATTCATGTCTGCAAATCTTTCTTTTTAGCTTGCTTAATAATAAAAGAGGTTATCCAATGGTCAGTTTAATAATTATCTGATTTTTGTTTCTCTTTGTTTAGCTTTGTAAAATTGTGTAACTCTGTATACACATGCATTTGTGTGTATAACTATAGGCACTTTGGTAGCAGCTGGATATCCACATTTAGCAGCTGTGTTTGGTGCAGAATGAACTCTCTATGACCCTGGAGTGAAATGTTGCATAGAGGAGGGGAGGCACAGGGTAAGACCAGAGGCCTTGAAATTATGAACATGGGATGGTACCAGAGATGACATGCCGATGTTGATGAGAAGAATGTAACCTGGTAACCTGGGTAAACATGTAGAACATGCCATACATAGTGCATTTGGATGTGACATGGTCCTGCAAAACAATGAAGAAAGATCAAGGTACTACAAATGGAGAAAAAAAAAAAAGTCTCAGGCAGTGAGATGTTGTGCATACCAAGAGTTAGCTACTTCCGGTGAAGGACTATGAATGCTGACACTTCAAAGTGAAATTTCCTTCAATGCTCACTGAATCTACTGGCCTCAACACACAGCAGAGCACTAGAAAGGATGAACACTTCACCAGAAAAATAAAGGGAACATACTGGGAAATTTGAGCACAGTAATTTTAATTGTCCATATTTTGAACTACAACTTATTAATATGGTAATTGTGATAATATTAGTTATTATTTCATTTGACTCTTGAGACTATAATTTGACTAAATCTTCTTGATTTTGAAGAGAATGTGTTTGTTGCCCTTTGTTTATAACATGGTTTGAGACCAATTAATTAAAAATGAATTTAAGCAACCCATTCTACAAATCAAATGCACAAAACTGGTAGCACAAGTATGCATTTACTACAGTGTTTTGGAATTTGAGAGTCTTTGTTCATCAGATAAGTTAATATTTGCCCTATAGCACAAAGTTTTTGGGGTATTCAAGCAAAAAAATAAAAACTTATGAGTAGTTTTTTATATATCTTTGTTCAGCATTCTGAATATAATAAACATTATTTAGTTCACACACAGAAAAGCACAATACAGATAATAAATGAAAAAGACGGTGTTGCCTCCTCATTTCAGTTAAGAGATTCAAGAGGAAGATTTAAGATGATGTTTATAACTTCAGTTTTGAAGTCTCTTCCTTGGCCAAAAGATATATTCTGCATATTCAACTACTGGAATAAAAAAGCAATTTTCGTTAATTTAATAGCATCAATTTTATTATTATGAGCAATAAATTAAGTTCTCAAAAAAATGGTATGCAAACAATGTATCACATGAATTGGCTGACATGTAAATTGACAGTTTCTCCTGGATCATAAAACTTTCTGTAACCTACATTTCTGGGAAAATGAGCATTCAAATATTTCTCCTTCAACAAAATAAATAAATTCAGTTTGTAGTCTAGTAATTATATTTCCAGAGGTAGTTAGTTGATTTTTTCCCTATGTGCCCAAAGAACTTCTGATACACACATCACAGATTAATTTTGCTCAATTAATTTATCTAGCCAGATACAATGGATTTATAAAGTATTGCATGCATTAGGATTATTTCCAAAAGACCATCTTCAACAAAAATAGAAACAAAGCATACAGAATAATACCCTCAGATTCATCAAACAAGGTAATGTCTTTCTCATCTTCATTATTTTTAGTGTCACATAATATAATATTTACAAATTATAGCTTAGTACTTTTTATACCTAAACTTTTACAATCATTCTTAAAATAAGAAATATAGAAACGGTATGTAGGGCTGTTCAAAATATAATTTGTAGCTAATAAAATTAACACAGGAATAATATTAATTCTCTAGAGGTCAATGATAAGACATTTCATTTTTAGTTGTATTTGACCTTCTGCCCTTTTTGCTTCAAATGCAAATACATTGTCACAAACTAATTCACTCTTTCATATTACATCTTTACCATTTCATTTTATTTCATAAAACTTTCAAACTACGAGAAACGCAATTCTGTAAAAAAATAAGGGCACTGCTCAAGAGATAATTTTATTCTGAAGTGTTACCCCAGTAGGTTAATAATATTATTAATTTTTCATACTATGCACAGTAATGTCTAAGAGTCTCTAACAAAGAGTGTTTTCATTGTGTTAGGTACTGTACATACAGAGAATAAAGTTCCTGGATCCAAATATATAAATACCCTAAATATTTCAGTTGAAAATCAGAGGTTCTGATGCTATTTTTAAAGGTTAAGTCTGATATTCATAAATTAAAAGCAATAATTCATGATCTGCATTTGATCTGTTTGTTTTAAGCATAATCAGGAAAATATCAGAAAAGGCATTTTTCTTTCAACTGTAAAAAAAAAGCTTGAAAAATTTTGTATGTTCATACCAGAGCACTTCTAGTACAAAGAAATTATCGCCTTTGAATTTACCAGTGTCTGTGAGTCTGAAAAGTTGAAGATTTTCTAAGAGTTTGTGATTGGATAAGAATTTGAATATTCTGTTCAGTGACTCTGGCAGATCAGAAACAAGTAGAAAATGTTCTGAGACCTCAGCTTCTGTATATTGCCATTCAGGAAGCATAGCTACAAGCACAAATGAAAACTGTATATTCACAGATATTTTTAAAAGTAAAATCTTGTGTATTTTTGCTTGCCTTTTACTCAGTTCTTGATTCATTCAAATTACTTTCTTGTTTTAAAGGGAAAAAAAGGTATTTCCGATGTTTTATGTGTGTAAAATGCATTTTGGGTCTCTTTAACTATACTGAGCACTATGCCAATTTTGTACCAATCAGAATTCTGCACCAATCTATTGCACCAATACCCACAAGGTACATTATTCATATTCACTTAATGCAATATCCATCCTTCTTTATTCAAATTGTAATAAACATAACAATTTACAACAATGTTTAATGGTATTTTTGCAGACCATTCTTTCTTCTGTAAATATTTATGACCATGAATTTCAAGGGTACTTAAAATAAGTTCAGCAGAAAGTTGAAGTAGATGCAGTGCAGGGACAGAAGTAATTGCAGAAATTTTGGAATAGCCACATTGGATGAGACTGAGGTCTAGCTAGAGTAGGAGCCAGTTTTCAACAGTTTGTAATGTTAACCGACCCAGAAAGTTATCAAAATGAGGTAGCAAGGCGTGATGGGGTAACATGATTCTCACTTCTTTTTCTGAACTATTTTTATTAATATCCTGATCAAATCCCTAGCTGGTTTCACATTTCTCCAACATTATCTTGAAGACAAGGAAAGGTAAAAAATATTTCCAACAGAGTAGGGTAGATCTGGAAGAGAGAATAGATTTTTGAAAAAGTGATAATACTTCAGAATGGCCCAAATAACTGCAGCCTTTCCACAGAGTGACTGAACTGAAAATATGTGTCATAAGTCCCTGCACTGCAGTGGGAAAAAGACTCTGCACAAGCCACAGGGACTGGTTAGGGTGCATTTCTTGAAGAAATGAAGAGCAAGCTAGGATCTGAGCAAATAACCCCAATAAAGTTCTAGTATGTAAACAGGGATAACTAAAAATTTACTTCTAGTATGTAAACAGGGATAACTAAAAATTTACTATCTAACCTGTAATGTTGAAGATTTGGTTTCAGAACTGTTCTATTTCTTGTTTTTAGAGAATGTGTATTAGCAGTCCAGGGGCTGGAGTGATTTCCCATACAAGTATCATAAAGGCATTCGGCCCAAAAGACATAGTCTCCGAAAAATAGAAGCAAATAGTCTAACAAAAACCAACCAACCAACCAAATAAATAAATAAATAAATAAATACTCAGATCCATGTGGAAAGCAGTTACTATAAAAAAAACCAACACTACTAGGTATTAGATATCAGTACAGATATCTCCAAATTGTAGTACATTCAAATTCTTGCTCAGGGTAAAATGGGGAAATTGATAAAATGGTTGTGATTGGTTTTTTGGGTTTTTTTGTCAGGCTTGAAAGAAAGTAGCCAATGGAACGAGATAACGAGGAGTACTATTCATGTCATTAAATATATCTAAGATGAGAGAAATAGCAATCTGTTATCTGCTAAAAATCAACTAAATAATAAAGGAATAAAATCAGCTACATAGTAAAATACACTGAAATGAAATATGACTTGACATTAAATCGGAAGGCTGAAAGCTGGTAATTATTTTTAAATATGGCACCAAATTAAGAAACAGTTGGTACTTGCAAAGAACAGATGTTAAATATCATTATTATAACCGCTGGCAATATTGTATCTTGTAATATGCAATATACTAGCACAAAATAGCACAGAAGGAAAAGTAAACCTCTTTATGTGGAAAATACTCACAGTTTTATGGGTAAAAGATTGTCTTGATTAGTATTAATTGAGATCCTAAAAATATAATACCTGCCTTAAATAATCTAAAAGAGTCATACTTTACTTATAGAAAGAGAAAGTAGAAAAAAAAAGTGCACCAAACTCTCTGAATAAAGAAAGAAGCATAAAGAACAGCGAGAGTGACACCTTATGTAGTGATAAGTGGAAAAGAGCTTCTCACATCTGCAGTGGAGCAGATGACAAACATCATTACTGTGAACATCCATATCAGCATCTAAGTTACATGCACATTTGCACAGTGCAAGGGTACTACTCCCAACGGGAGATGTCACTACTTGCTTCCAACCATGAAAAAGAACGATGTTTCTTGTACCCTGTTGTAAATATAGTGTTTTGGAGTCCATGGGACATTCAATGGAGACCTTAAAGGAAAGATATAAAAATTTAAACCAGTAAACTACCCCTCTCACATCTTAGGCAGCTAATATATGAAACAAGAAAAAATTACTTGCTGGAAATCAAATATGCATACAAATACGCAAATATGCAAACTCCAGAAGAGTTTCCAGAAAAAAAAAAAATCCAAACAATCCTGTTTAAACACGGAATGTGTCCTAGCCTTGGTAATACTGGGATAGACTGTAGGGTAGAGAGGGTTGTTTTTGTTTTGTTTTGGTCTTTTTTTCCTGGAGTAAAAGGACTGTCAAAAGATGGAAGACTAGATGAGCTTTGAGAAAGACATTCTGATAATAGTCCACCTTGATCTTTCCTTCTGTTTTTCACTTTTTTGTCTCCTTAACATGGGTTTACAAAGAAGAGATTATCTTGAGAAAGCATGCACCTCCTTTTTGTTAAGGATAGCAGCAATAACTTCAGTACTGAGATTAGGAAAACAGATATATGAAAAGCCAGGGATTATCAGGCACTAAAAATATCTTCTACAGCTTGAACTTGACTTGGTAGTCCCAAGTTGTTTTTTAATGTTGCTGCTTATTATACTTATATTTTATTTGCTCCTTTCCTACCATCTAATAAGGAAACTGAAACTGCAAGGATAAAAAAGACAGAGCGGGAAAGACATACATAATGTAATTCATACAAAAGTGCTCTAAGTGGCTCATTTAGATATAGTTTTGACATATGGGCTAAATTAAGGGTTTAAATAGTGCAATACATCTTTTAATGCAAAAGAAATAGTATAAATGGGACTCAATTAATGAGCAGAAAATGTAAAAGACATTCTGGAAAAGCTATAAATTGCTTACTAAAATAAACCAGCAAAATTAATAGATAATGACTCTAGCAGCTCACTGTCATGTCCTCTTAACCACAACATCCATCAGAAAAAAAAAAAAAAAACATGCTTAGACCCAGTTATTTTACTTATTGAAGCTGCATGAGTGAACACTCTGATGAGGGTAATTGAAAGTCTCTCAAATTGCCAACACAGAGGCAAAGCAGGACTACAGATACAAAAAAAAACCCCAAAAAGGTTAATCCTTCCAAGCCCCATGTGTTCACACATGGCTTCCTGATTCTGAAGTTAAAAAGAGGCATTCGTCAGCAAGGCATGAATCCTCAGGGTGAGGGGACGGCTTCTGGTCTCCGCTCCAAGTAGGGCCTGCCTGCCTCCCAGGTTGCTGCTCCTGCAAGAGGAGCTGGCCCGCAGATGGATGGCAGAGCAATGGCACAGCAGGTAGCCCTGCAGGAGTGGGGAAAGGCAGAGAGAGGCAGGCAAGGGGCAGGTCCCTGCCTCATTCACTGGCACTGTTGTGTCAGCTTTCTTTCCAGGGAGGAGGGGAACAAGACAGCAGGATGCAGCACCGTGTGTTTCACCACAAAATTATTAAGACAACAGAAGTTTTTATTTCCTTTCCTGTAACTGTTGATGTTACCGCTATTGCCATCATCTGAAATAAATTATTCATTTCAGGCTTCAGCAGTTTTATTTCATGCTCACAGACGAAAAACTGATGAGGTGTTGTGATTATTTATCTTAGTGCTGGGGATGCTGACTTTAACACTGACATTCAGTGCTGATGTATAGTTCTGCTTTACAAAAGGTACACATGATATTTACTGTGTCATCTTTGATTAGTGAGCTACCATTTAACTCCTCAAAGAACAGCAATTATTTTCATTTTTTTAATAGACAAATACGAATAATGCAAAATATTAAGATGATTTCTGTTCTTTGATCTACTTGTATGAAGACTTTTTCTTGTTACAGTATTTTTAGTTACTTCTAAGACAAGTAATGTTCTACCAACAAGCATGTTCTACCACTCTTAGCAGTGCTCTAGACTCCAATGAAGTTTTGTATATTTTTGCTTAATTTATGCGGTGTCTCCCATAACTACAGTTCTAGAGAGGTGGTTTTTTTCTTTTCCTTCTTGATACTTCTCATACATGTGGTACTTTCTGATTATTAATTTATATGTCATTTACTATAACACTCTTTCTGAGGTTTCTAGAATGTTCTAACTTATTGTCTAGCTTGTCTGTGTCTTCAAATATTTATAATTTCCCCCATTAAATTTTTTGCCAGTTCTCATTTGCACACTGTTGGAATTGGTCATCTTTCTGATATTTCAAAGAGGGGAAGCAGAAAACAGAAATTATATCAATAGAAGTAAACCAGACACAATATGCCCCACTTTCAGAGTACCATTTGTGATCCAAAGGGTCCTTAGTCTGAACCTTGGCAAATGACAGAGGAAGCTACTTTGGAGAGGAAAGGTGGTCCATGGCCGTCAGTAACATCCAATGACAACATACATTGATATCTGTCTTCAAAGTATTTCAGATTTGACAAACGCATCTCTTCACTAAAATTCAAGTCAAAATATTCACATAATTTCTAGTAATCTTGTAAACTATTCAACTTAAAGTGGGCATTTCTGGTGTTTTAAAGTGATGGTGTCATTGGCAGGGAACTCAAGGGATGTTGGAGGTGGGAGGAATAGAGGGCAGTATTTTTGCAGTGATCCTGGAGCAAGTTTGCAAGTTTAGAGAGAAGCATGACAAATCATAAGTATGTGACGACATGCTTGGATATATTATCATCTGGAGACAGAGGTGTCAAATATTAAATACTCATGATAAGCCTATGAAAACATGGACATATGGAGGTCTTCATGTATACATCCCGTTTCTATGAGCTATAGATATCTTTGTCCAGAGGAAAGACCAGATCACATAAGTATATTTACCTTCGTATAACTGCACACATGCAGAGACCTGAACCTTTTTGTGTGTAGCTTATCAGAGCCACTTTAGTTGCATCATTTTGCTTTGGTTGCACTTTAATAATTTCACATATAAAGCAAACATACATTTTTCTGTTTGTTTTGGGAGCTTCATCAAACTAAATAATATCAATATTAATTTGGGTCATTTACACAATCCCTGGGATAAACAACACAAAGATTTAGAGATAAGTTGGCAGAGTGGCAAAACGTGATTGAGAGCAAATATTGGAATCAGACTCCTGAATGGAGAGAAAATGCAAGTTTTTTTTAAGGAAAGTTAATATCAAAATGAGGCTAACATTTCAAGCAAATTGAGAGAGAGAGAGATACAGATCATTACACCTGAATGCTTTTGAACAACTCAGGCAATAAGATTATGCTGTGGATAAGGCTATAGGTCCACAGGACTAAAGAAAATCTCACCATGCAGAATATTTTGAAAAGCATGCACAGTTATTGTGGTGCTTAATAAAGAAGAGCCTGATAATGAAAGGGCAGTCTATTACAATATGTGACTTTTTTGAAATACTGAAATCTGCTAAGAACATTGGAAAAAAGGAGAAATAATATATGAAGGAATAGGATAAAATATGCACTGTGATCTTCATAGGCAGGACAAAAAAAATAATGAATGCCATTCTACATAAGACAGCATGAGGGCAGATATCAGGGGAATAAATCTAGCAGTGAGAATAGGTAAGTGTTATTTCGTGATTATAAACTGAAAGGCATTGAGTTAGGGATGATTTATACAGGGATTTACAATGTGATGTAGCAAAAAAAGGTTGAGGTTGATGGAGGTCTAGATGCAGGAGGGAAGATACGTAATAACATTTGGCTTTTAGGCCAAAATATTGAAACATTTGTCAGTAATATTTTAAGTTCAGCTGATTCTGCCTTTTGGTGAAGGAGTGATCTAATGATACTTCAAGGTCCATCCCAGTTTTATTTTCTATGATACCAGGGGCCTGGGACATGAGGTTATCTTAACATCATGTCTTTAAATGTCAAAAGGCTGCTGTAACAATTTGTTCCAAAAGCCAGTTTTCAACAATGTAATAATTGTCCCTAGCCAATCTTTTTACCTATTATCCAAGAGTTAGAGATTGATTTATACTGCATGGATGAATATATTTTCAATCTTCAGCAGTTTTTAAACCCATTGAATGAAATGTGGAAGGAAGGACCTTTTCTTTCAAAATCTATTTCTCTATACCTCTCTGAAATGTTTTAAATCTTCTTATGCCATTGGCCTCAGAATGTGTCTTTTTTTTTTCCCTGTTCTTGTGTCTTTGTAAGCTTCTATCAACATCAGATAGCCTGGCACCAGAATTGGTATAAAGACAGTGATTTTGATTTGCACTAGTGACTACAGCAGCTGGACCTCATATGAAACTTTGTTTTCATTCTGACTTCATTATAAAATCTGTAAAAACATAACACTTGCAATTCTTGCTAGATCATGAAGACAGTCTAGTAAGGACTAACCTCAAATTTTGCATTTACATTCAATCTTTGTTTCTGAAAATCAGTGAAATAGAACAATCAATAATTTATCTTCCTTCAGAGAATTTAATTCAGTTCTGGATTAAGATTAATTTAAAAACATTTCTGAGGCTTCAGACACTGGCCATCAGATAGAAATTGCAGTTTTAGCAATCTGTCAATGCATGTACCATTCACTCCTACACAGAATTAAGTAACTATGTCAAGTCAACCAAATAAAAGGAAAAGCTGGGAAAATTGCTACACATATTTACAAAAATACACCTATTTTTACACCACTAAATATTTGGGAGTGGAGTAGTGATATTAGAGCATGAGGCTGATTTTTAATATGCAAGTAAGTTTATCCATTTTAAACAAAAGACCTTGTGCTACTCCCAAATGTTTTTTGTTGTTTTTTTTTTTTTTGCTGGAAGATAAATAGCCTAATGGCACTTATGGAATATCCTAAAGTGCTTTACATCAACAAAAGTTACTATCATAGGTATTTGAGTGAATTTTTACTTCACATGGAATTATTATTTATGTCATCCCTGCAGATATATGACTCCTCTATAACCATACTTTCATTAAGATTTAATAGGTTATTCCTAATGAGTTGGCTTCTTTCTTTCTTGAAGTCTTTTCCCCATAGTAAAACTTGTTACTAGAAAAAACCTGTATTTTTAAAATAGTATACCTCAGGGATATATATTTTTAAAGAGTATGTTTCTGAACTGTTAGCAGAACAATACTTTGGAGATAATATCTCATAAAGGTTGCAGTACTGTCTATTTTTCATGTGGTAGTATAATAAGAAACAACATGACAGGCTGGGAGGAAGAACCTTGAAGTGATATCTACCTGCATAGAAATGAAAAATGGGGGGAAAGAAGTCGAGTGACCTTGCTCTGTCATATGTGTGTCATACTCCCAGATCAGTGATCAATTCTAACAGGACACAAGCACTTGCCTTAGTGACCTCAACTTGTTAGTGCTGGTGGGAGTCAGTTACTACTGCAAAGAACAAAAAGCAGAGGTAGACTGATGATAAATAGCAGAGAATGGAGGGAGAAAAAAGAAAACAGTTAGATAGAAATCCCCAGACAGTATGAGTCCTTGGAGAAGAATGGTTGGCTCAGTGTCATATTTGCTGAGGTTTTTTCTTTTTCTTTCTCTCTTTCTTTCTCTCTTTCTTTCTCTCTTTCTTCCTTTCTTCCTTTCTCTCTTTCTTTCTTTCTTTCTTTCTTTCTTTCTTTCTTTCTTTCTTTCTTTCTTTCTTTCTTTCTTTCTTTCTTTCTTTCTTTCTTTCTTTCTTTCTTTCTTTCTTTCTTTCTTTCTTTCTTTCTTTCTTTCTT
>VZTJ01005242.1:30627-75919 GCA_013397795.1 Orthonyx spaldingii
CCTTCCTTTTCAATTTCATGAGGTTTGGGGTTTTTTTCTGACCATAAGCATGCTTCACATTTATGTACAGCATACCATGCTTTCCAATTTGTAAAAATAATTATTCTGATGAAAGAATAATGGAATTTAGCACTTATATGTCTCTAACACAGAAGTCAAAAAAAGAAATAGCTTAGCAATGCACTGCAATACTCTGCAAAGAAAAGGAAACTTGCTTTGCAAATTGACTGAGGATCGTATCAGATACAAGATGAAATTACGAGACTCTTTTTCTGGGTTTCAGTAGACTGTAGGTCTTTTTGAACTCCAGCATTGTCTGGCAGATAAGTGAATAATAAACTTGTCCCAATTTTCTACATTGTCTAATCTGTCCATTGTGGGCTTGATCCAAAGCAGAAACCTCATAATTAGCATACTTTTTACATGAATTCCATTTTAAAGCAAGAACAGAAACCAAGGAACAATTCAGTATGTGAATATTTAATTGCTTCTTGTGTGTGATCTAGCCTACTGAAGCATACAGTGATGATAAAATTTAATAAAAATTGTTGATATTGATAAAGATGGTGATAAAGACATAAAGAATAAAAATATGAAGATAGTTGTAAAGATAAAAACAGACACAATTCTTCTATAGAAGAGTGTTTTCTTCTCTCATGTGTATCCTATGAGAAAACTCATGGGGAAGATCCTTAACTCTATTTTAATGTCCAAGACAGGTTCTATTGTTAATATTCTAAAATCCTTTCTATTTTCAGCCTGCTGCTATAACATTAGTCTCTAATTCTCCCTTGCTTTCCACTCTCTTGAACATGATGCTCAAAAAGAATATTTTATTTCAGCATAAAGAAAGGCTTCCCACTTAAACACTTTATATTGAACAAAATGCCTATCCATGTAATTCTGCTTGCTGAGTATAATCATATAGTACTGTACATGCTTGTTGGGTTTGTCTAATTGAGCAAATACAAATTATCACAAGCAAGGGATATAGTCTTCTTCTAAAATGTTCTTATGGGTGATTTGCACATTTTATCTTTGACTGTTACTTGGTCTCATCTTTGGTGGTTATTCCCCCTTTTTCTGCACTCATTAAATAGAGACAGCCTCATGTAGCACTGGGAGATTATACCCTCTGCCAAGCAGCATCTCTCTGCCCTGGAGGATGCTGAATAGTACATCTGAGACAGTACAGAGGACAGATCAAAATCTATGCTCTTGTTGGGCTGCCAAGGGTACTTCCACCCTCAACAAGCAGATGAGGGTTCTCAATATGGTTCTCTTCCTTTTAATGGCCCTTTTTTTTTTGCCGGTGAAAGCTGCAACTATATCCTGCTCTGTACTCAGTTTTGTGGCACAGCCATGTTTAGGCTTATATAAAAAACAGTTATGGAAATAAAGTAAGTGACAAGACCTTGGAAATACATAGACACACACAAATGCACACCCATGCACATACACACATGTACACATATTTACATCCAAAACCAGTATTGCTAAGATTTGTTACTTCCTTCTGCAAACAAGAAAATAGAATTTCACACATTGTCTTGAACATGGCAAAGATCTGTTAACCAAAAATATGGATTAAAAGTAAAGATGCATGAATCACGTTGCCTGCCTGTATCATGTAAGTGGACTGTTATCAATGGGAGCAGACATCTGTCTGTATTCATTTTGAATTACTCTGCTGGCCTTTTTTTTGCCAAGACAAATAGAGTGGTAAATGTAATAAACTAAATTTTTATTGTATGAGAAGAGAAATAGTATCAGGATCTTGCTGAAGAAATAAAATCCCCATAAGATATAGCTTTCATCCCTCCTAAAAGATGGACTCAAGAAACAGAAGGAAAACCACAAATGTTTCTGAAATAAAAGAAACAGAATGAAAGTACAGGGGCAGGGGGAGAGGATCAGTCCTGCTGAGGTGAAGGTTCATTCTCCCCCCAAAAAAGCAGCTCAGAAAACTGTGGCAGATGTCACCCTGACAGGGAAAGTGGCAAGTGGCCATCTCAGCTCTGCTTGTAACTTCTTTCACAAGAGTCAAGCTGCTTATTCCACTCCATTCAGCATGTTTGTGAGTGCTGGTTTTGTTCAGAAGACAAAAAAGGGCAAGAGCTCCAGAATTCAATAAAAGGTCAGAATGGCAATCTTTCCGCGGGGTCGGGCTTCCTTTTATACTGTGACATCTGGAGCCATTACCAGAACAAATTAGAGCAATTCAAACCACCAGCAGGAAAAAGTGGGTTTTCTGTTTTTCATACAGCAGAGCTACAAATTTGAGAACAGGAACTGGGGCTCCCAAAGACTCAGCATAGCAGTAGATTTGCTATACTTGTTTTACACATTCACATAGCAAGAAACATAATCAGTGATTAAGCAAAAGATGTCCACCCTTCAGCACAGCCTCCACAAGAGGAAGAGAAGTAACAATTACACTGATGAGTTTGTACTTCATTTTCAACCTGTTACAGCATGAAGTACTAATAGTTCCAAGGAGGCATGCAGCAGAATACAGAGCACACCTCCTCTTCCCGTCTGGCATTTTAATATCAGTGACTAATGTAATTTTATTTATTCCATATCCCAGGAAATAATAATGCATATTTTATTTGTAGGTACAGATGTAGACTCTTTACACTATTTAGAACATTAAGTCAGTTACTAGTGTTAAATATTTTGAATATTTGGATGACTTTAAGCTTTAGTGTTCATATTCTCTTCCATTTTACTCTATACTGAAACAGAAACAAATTCTTTCTACTGTCTGCAAACAGGAGATCTGCACAGTTAATACATTGTCTAGGTACATTAGCTGCAGGCAAAACAGGGTCTTACACATGTAATCTATACTTGTTAGTGGGACTGTTCAACAGAAAACCAATTTATTGTGTCAGATTGGACTGAATCTCACTTTCAGGAGACTTTTACAGTTTTTATTGTTAAAATCTTTCCCCTATAATAATTCAATATTCATTTTGATTATATAAGCTTTTTTTCACAAAACATACCTTGCTGTGGTTCAAGCAGAAAAAAATACATCTTGATGAGGTTGAGCAGAATTGTATGTGCAATACCAAGGTCCCTGCTCTATTAATAGGAAATATCTGAATATCAAAGATATCATGCTGCTCTCTGTTAACTCAGCATTTGTAAAAATGTTCCCTTCAGGCACCAATCTCACCTTCAGGCTGAGAGCCTATTCTGATGTGTCTCTGACGTCTTCATATTGGGCTGATAGCCAGCAGAAAATGCCTTTTACTTGTAGTTCAGAGGGGACTTGGGGAACTCAGACTATAGACACACAGAATGGTTTGGTTTTGAAAGGACATTAAAGATAATCTCTTTCCAAACCCCCTGTCATGGACAGAGAGACAGCTTTCAATAGACCAGGTTTCTCAGAGCCTCATTCAGCCTGGCCTTGAACAGTTCAAGTTGTGTAACCACAAATTCTCTGGGCAATCAATTCCAGTGTCTCACCACACCCACAAAAGATTTCTTCCTAATATCTAATCCAAACCTACCCTCTTCCATTTAGAAGCCATTGTCGCTTGTTCTGTCACTACATTCTCTGGTAAACAGTCCCTCTTCACGTTTGTCATACGACCTCTTTAGGTACTGGAAGGCCACAGTCAGGTCTCCCTGGTGGATTCTCTTCTCCAGGCTGAACTGCCCCAACTCTCTCAGCCTGTCTTCATAGAAGAGGTATTCCAGCCCTCTGATCATCTTCATGGCCCTCCTCTTCAATGTACTGTTTCTCTCAAACTGCAAATTATTTCACCAACTACTGTACTTATAGAAGGTTCCTGAATAGATATATAATATAAAAAGTAAGCAATGGAAAGTACATCTTTTAGAACACCACAGGCATCCTTTAAATACAGAGGATCCATGTGTTCATGCTTAGGTATTAGGAAGAACTGCACTCAGTGCAGATTGAGTAGGATTGAAGGATCTAAAAGTTGAGTTCCAGTGACACTAAAATTAATCATGGAATCTATCTTCTAACTCTACCAATAATAGCAACATTGGGTTTTTTTCTGCCTTTTATAGCCTCACTTACAATTTTTAATTTCCCAGAATTGTGATCTCATGAAAATAACATGTGTAACTGTCTTAGTTCATAGGGACATGGTGCAAAGTTTTCACCCTGCTGTGTATTACTTCTTATCTGCCACTGTTTTCTCATTACATCATCTTCAAGAAGACATGCTGTTTTCTCAACAGAACCCTTGATACTGAAGGACATCAGTCATCAAACAGATCAAAAGCATTATGAAAAACTGTTGGGAAACTGGTAAATGCTTCTCTATCATCTAGTTTGATAGAATAATAATAATTTTAAAAAGCAATAAAAAACCCAACAAATTTTTCATTACTGTTTATCCAGAAGACTTCAAACATCCCTTTAAGGTGAAGACCTCTTTACACAGAGATGGTCCACAATTAACTACCATCAGAATGGGGTGTCTGTCTTGTTTATGGCGTGTGTTGTGTTCAGTAGGATACCTAAGTATGAGAGTAGCACTGGGTAAAACAAATTTTGTCTCTATAAGAGGTAAGGTACTTTTCTGAGGAGACGGGAGTTGGACTCTATATTCCTTATGGGTCCTTTACAACTTGAGATACTCTGTGATTCTAGGAACAGATTAACTTTCAAGGTGAATCACTGTAACCAGCTTTTGATTTGTTTCTTCACTTTTAAGAGAGCAGGGCAACCTCTAGAAAGATGAATTCAAGCCTGTTCTGGTGGAATTTTATTATAATTCCACTATTTTATATGCTAATCCATAAAAAAACTGCCAGAGCTGGTATTTCAAACCTAGTTAACAAGAATAGCACTTCTTTTCTCACAAAAATCATAGCAGAAAAAACAAACCAAGAGTTTCACCGTTAGGTAAAATCTAGTATTCACTTGCCAGAATAAGTCAAGTTGACTATACATTTGCAAATACAGAAACCAAAACTATATTTACCCACATATGATCTGTTTCTCCATTCATCCTATGCAAAGGATGTTTCTATGTTACTAAGATTAATTTACAGACCAATAAATGGTTGTGTTTGGCCCTTGTCAACACATGGGATTACTATGATGACCCAGCCGAATTTTCAAAGAGTCTATGAATATTCTTTATTGAGAATCTGACAAGCAACTAGTGGATTTTAAAAGGGCACTGTCCCATTAAAAGGGACTTGAGCTGAGTAAAACAGTTACCAAGTTGAGAAGTTTGCATTTTACTTAGTACAAGCTGTAGCATAATTTGTTTATAGCAACCAATAGTTTTAGTTTCAGGTGACATCTAAAAGAAAACCCTATGTCCTATGCTCAGCTTAATCTAACTAAAAAACATCTTAACATAGTAGATATGCTGTATTGCCTGATTACTGATATATAAGTCTTTGGAAGTACTCAGGTATACACAGTTTAGGATCAGTGGCAGCACAAGTGTATATAAGACTTTGAGAGAGTTGCATTTCACAGAGCATATTTTTACCTAGAGGCATTTACTTAATGAAACTATTTATTTCAGAGTTAATATTCTTTGGTTTTATTATTTTATAGGAATATACAGATTTCTACGAATAATTAATGTCAGTGAGGCCTGAGGAAAGAAGCAAAGCTATCTAGAGTCTCCTTTACACTAAATCATTTCATGACTCTTGACAGTGACAACTTCCTTAGAGAAATTATGTTTTAGGATAGTTGTTTTACGTATTTGTTTCACATTCCAAATGACATCCATTCTACTTTTGCTGCAAAGGAAGCTACACTTCCTGAGTGTGCTGACAGAATGTGAATCATATTCAAGGTTGATAACACACTTTGCTGTTCAAAATATGAGCCAACCAAAATAGAACTTAGTAAAGTTCTGTCATTGAGCCTTCCTCCCAGCTATTCCCCTTTAAACAGATGACTTTTAAATGCTCTGTAATTAATGTTAAGCTGGTCTAGTTAAAGCTGAGGAAGAGATCCTGACATGATCGATATCACAACACTCTATCCTCCAAAGCTGAATCAAATGACCTGTGAAAAGTACTTTCTATTTTTATAGCCTTACACCTTCATATCTGAAGACAGTAAGCAGAAAGTATAACCTGGATCTAAAATGAAATGACCTGTCCATCAATATCTAAAACTCAGATTCCCAACCTGAGTAGTTATTGCAACCAGTAAAGCAGAAATACAACTCAACAGATGAATCGCGCTCAGATGATAATGTTAAAATGCAGGGATTGAAAGGAATGCATCTGATGTATTAAAATAAAATTATTTTAAATTAACTTTGCTCTGTTCTCTTACTCATGCTTACTAGAACACTGTACTGCAGAGTTTATTGAGATATGGGATCATAAGATGTTTTCAGGTATATAATTATCTCATTGGTTACTACTAGAAATAGTTCTAAAAGTGTTTTCCATTTTGTTTTTCTCTTCCTCCCCTCCTCCCACTCCCATTATGTACCCTGAGTGCATAGGTTCTCTCAGGGAAAACCCAAGCTATATGCCTTTATGTGCAGAAAGATTTTTCTTATTCACCAGGGTGGATAGCCAGAATAATTGTGCGTGTAAAGGTAAAGGCTTGTATAAGGACAGGGCAGCAAATCTCCACTGAGGTATTCTGGGGCAGGTCACCTTTCCAAGGGTAGAAATAACTCTCCTTTCACCCTCAGTACACAAAGAGTCAAGGTTTTCCTTCTCTAATGCATGAAAAACACATCTGCCTGAACAAGGTTTTTTCACTGATCTGTTGCAGAAAATCACAATAATGGTCATTAAGCTGACTCTCATAGAGAAGAAAAAGTAAATCTGTAATTCTTTGTTCTGTATATGTGCAGTGTAGCAGTCATACACTGTCCTCATAACAGTAGTCTGGCACAAAACCGGCCTAATTTCCCTCTGGGCTTACAGTCAAACATTTTGTACAGGCTAACAATAGAAAATGATTTCATAGGCACAGGGTCTGCCCTGAGCTCACCCAGAGGCTTAAAGTCATTCATGCAAGCTCCCTGTTCCACTCCGTCCTTTCCCCCTTGTGCCCTTCATTGACATCCAGAACACAAACAATCCTGACTAAATCTGATATTTATATGAAGTTCTCTCTTGCCTGCAACTGACAGGTTTTCACTGCCTTTAAATACCTAGCTGAAACCTCTGTAGGGAAAATTGGAATTCTGAGACCCAACAGAACATACCATGATTTTGTACACTAGGATAAAAACATCATAGCTTCTTCAAAATAATTTTCTGTGTACAAGAGCATACTTCTTTTACATGAGGTTTAGCCTTTGGATTACAGCTGTAGACTGTAGTGTAAGTGCTGGGTGCCATAAAAAATGCTCCTAAAACTTCAGTGCTCACTTGGCAACATCTGTACATGGATGCAGTGGTGAGCCACACAGGCCCCACTTCTCAGACACGACTGGGGGTTGTTACAGAAAAAGGCTGTCTTTCCCCATTTCAAGAAAAGCAAAACGAAAAGTGGGATTTTCCAGCTATTAAGGCACTAGCCAAGGACTCAGGCACTTGTTCTTATAATGTGATACATGACAGAAATTGCCTCTTTTATGTGTCACAGAGGTGTTCTTCACTGCTCCCTAAATCGAGGAGCTATGTACTGCCTGTTTGGAGTCATAGGGCTGGGGGACGCTTCTGATGGATGTCTTTGGGATCCAGAGAGCCACTCACTATATGCAGAGGGTTCATACATCTAAAGAAAAATGAGAATCCTTTTCCTTCATGCTGCTTTGCAAATTCATTTCTCTGTTTTAATTTCATGTGTCAGAATTAGGGAAGTGGTGCATGATGTATGTTTTATACTGTCAGGGGTGAAGTGAAAATTTCAAATGCCTAAAAAGAGGCCAATGCAAACCTTTTTGAGATTGGCTATCAGATCCAACGGCAATCTAATAAAGCTTTCCATCAAAGTTTTGTGTTGTTGGGGAGTTAGTTCTTTCCTTTGGGTGGGTTTAGTTTGTTTTTATTTTAAATCTGCCTATGCCAAGAATGCTGAAAAATTCAGAAGTATGGCAGATTCTTTAAGGAATAACTTCAGTCTCCAAAGATACTTCTGGATTTAGCAAATAAAGGTATAACTTTTATAATAACAGTGCCCAGGCAGAAAGGGACCTAAGGATACTAGTCGACAGCCGACTCAACATGAGCCAGCAGTGCTCCTTGGTGGCCAGGAAGGCCAATGGCATTCTGGCCTGTATCAGGAACAGTGTGGCCAGCAGGACCAGGGAAGTCATTCTTTCCCTATACTCGGCACTGGTGAGGCCGCACCGTGAGTACTGTGTCCAGTTCTGGGCCCGTCGGTTCAGGAAGGACGTTGAGGCACTTGAGCGTGTCCAGAGGAGAGCTATGAGGCTGGTGAAGGGCTTGGAACACAAGCCCTATGAGGAACGTTTGAGGGAACTGGGGTTGTTTAGTCTGGAGAAAAGAAGACTCAGAGGTGACCTTATCACTCTCTACAACTTCCTGAAAGGTGGTTGTAGTCAAGTGGGGGTTGGTCTCTTTTTCCAGGCAGCAACTGACAGAACAAGAGGACACAGTCTTAAGCTGCATCAGGGAAAGTATAGGTTGGATATTAGGAAAAAGTTTTTTTGCAGAAAGAGTGATAAAATATTGGAATGGTCTGCCTGGGGATGTGGTGGAGTCACCATTACTGGGCGTGTTTAGAAAGAGATTGGACGTGGTGCTCAGTGGCATGGTTTAGTTTAGTCGAGGTGTTGGGGCATGGGTTGGACTCGATGATCTTGAAGGTCTTTTCCAACCTGGTGATTCTGTGATTCTGTGATAATAATATTTCATGAATAGTATTTTCTTCACAATTTCTTTAAGTCTATATAAAAAAAGAGGTATCTAGCAATGAACTGTGTCCCAGTGTTTGACAGTTAACTGTTTCCTACCTGGTTTGGTGACAAAGATTGAAACTATGATTAGATACCTTAAATGTGTTTCTAACACAGATTTGAGATTAATCTTAATAAGTGGGTATGTTTTATCTCAGGTTTATAGAAGTAACCTGTAGTGCTTAGCTGAAGAGTTTTATATACTCTCCCTTCCTTTTTTCCTTATCTTTCATTTATAGAAAGAATAAACATAAATAGCACATTAACTTTTCCTTTGTAGGTTTTCATTTTAGCATGCTCCTTGGTTTTCTCCCTTCTCATTTTCTAGTATTTATTTAACTTCACCTCCATGAGAAGCTCTGAATTTTGAGGGGAAGAAATGGGTGAATTGGTGTTTATAACTTGTTTTGCACCCACTAGTTTTCCTCTCGTTTTAATTATCCAGCGTGTTTTTTTGCGTATTTATATGGTCTTCTACACAACACTGGTACAGTAATTCAAACACATTTGTAATACACTCCACAGCATTTTCAGTAGCTGCTGCTATTTATAGTAACTGTTGATGCTAAGTCTTTGAAATCACTGTGAAAAAAAGGTTGTTTTGTTTGGGTTTTTTTTTTCCCAAGCATTACTTGGAATGATGTCTATTTTCCACTCAAACTGGAACATCTAAATGTGTTTTCAGAAAGGATGTCCCAGTTTCCTTCCCTCACATTTCACACTGTCAAGAGGCATCAGTGATGAACACATAGAGCAAAAGGCAAAAAATCTGCTAATTTGCTTTGTGGACTGAGAAACACTCTGTAAAGTGGAATCACACTTGTGGTATATCTTAGAGGGGAGAAGATTTCAAGGAAAGTGAAAAAGGAGAGATATATGTAGGTGTTTCTATGACCATATGATACATATGGTCAAAAAAAGAAGAATGCATGTTTTAATTATATTTACAATCAGAATAAAAATTTTGTTAGAATGCATATTATCTGTAAGTTTTGTTCAAGTTAGACTAAATTCTCAGCTGTGAATCATACAAACTTGGCACAAAGAAAACTAATTATGCCATGATTATAATTGAGCACCCTTGCTTGAACACCACAGAATTGCTGTGAGAGCTTTTGTGTACTTTGAATTCCATAAGTCGTGAGTTTTCCAGTTCTGTATATGGACATTCTCTGCCTCTGCCTGAGGTACATAAGATATGAGGTTCCCCTAATACTCTGATAATCCTTTGGCACCAAAGTGCCCAGAATGACTTTAAGGTTGGAAATAAGGTTTACCTTCCCCAGACACCTCCAGTGGCTCTGGCTGAAGATGAAATTCTTTCTTTCCAATGAATGTTTTTAAGAACTTGTGACAGGTGTGAGTATTACATACATGGGAATTTTGCTCATACTTCAAAGCAAATTGCTGTCAGACTGTACGTCAGACTACATAAAGAAGAATCAGACAAAACCAATAAACAAACCACCCTTCCCTGGCTTAGTGGTCTCATTGCTCTGAAGTGTTCTGGGATAGTTCTCAGAGCATACTCTTATGTATCCTCTGCATTTCAAGGATCCTCTAAAATAAAATGTCTTCTGTACTTCATAGAATCATACAACCACAGAATGTGAAGAGTTTGGAATGGATCTTAAACATCATGCAGTCTCAACCCTCCACCATGCACTGGGACATCTTGCACTAAACCAGGTTGCTCAAGGCCTTATACAGCCTGACTTTGAACACTGACAGGGTTGGGGCATCCACAACTTCTCTCTGTGACCTGTTCTAGTGTCTAAACACCTCCACATTGAAAAATTTCTTCCTAATATCTAACCTAAATTTTCTCTTTTTTAATTCGCACCCATTACTTCTTGTCCCATCACTACAGTTCCTGATGAAAAGCCCCTCTCCTTCTTCCCTGTAGGCCCCCTTCAGATACTGGAAGGTTGTTGTGAGGTTTCCATGCAACCTTCTCTTCTCCAGATTGAACAACCCCAACTTTCTCAGCCTGTCTTTGCGGGGGAGGTGCTCCAGTCCTCTCATCAACTTTGAGGCCCTCCTCTTGACTTGCTCCAACAGTTCCATCGCCTTCTTATGTTGGGGACACCAGAGCTGTACCCAGTACTCTAGGTGGGGTCTCACAAGTGCAGAGTAGAGGGAAAGAATCACTCCCTTCAACCTGCTGGCCTTTCTCCTTTGGATGCAGCCCAGGAATCCATTGGCTGTCTGGGCTGTGAGTACATTCTGTTGGCTCATGGTGAGTTTTTCATCAACCATCACACTCAAATCTTTCTCTACAGGGCTGCTCTCAATCACCTCTTTGACCTTTTTTTCTCTTGTCATCTTTGGTCTTATAGTTAAACCAGGTAATCATTCTACTTCCTCTCTGCCTTAAGAGGACAATTTCCCAAATGCAAAAAATAAATAATTTTCTTTTCTTTCCAAAGCATTCTCTGTTAATTTACAGATTTTACCTATTTTGTCTCATTTCCCCAGTAAGGTGTTTTTTCATTCTGTGTCCTGCAAGTTTTCACTGTTCAGGTTCTAGTCTCACAAAAGTTATATTCCCTCTGAGATAGATATTGTAATAATCCCTTTGAGAGCACACTGACTCCCAAGGGCATCACCACTGCCTGATGAGAACACAGGCATGATGATCTCTTTGTTGCTGGTCCCAGAAAGATTTGTTTCAGCTTTTCTTTGCCAACAGGAACTTCCACATTTTCTGAATTGTTCAATGATACAACAGGTAAAACATAAATGAATAGCACTTCACAGCCTGTATCTGATCTAATAAACTGTGCTGGCATATTGGTTTTATTTGCTTTGCAGGGGAAGCTCAGGGTGATCTGATGTTTTGATTGCTGGCTGCTTTGTTGTCTTAGATGTCTGGACTGCTGGAATTCAAGGTCTCAAAATATGCCATCAGGGGCATATTTCTATCTCATTTCTAGCCATCCAAAGCACAAACTATGCAGTTTTATTTTTTTGGTTTTTAAAGGAGTTTCAACTTATTTGTGCTTATCACAAAATCCATTAGGCAGAGGAGGAAAGTTCATGCTGGAAATCAGTCTTAGTTTTCACACTTAGAATAACTAAACACTGAAATCCTTTCATCAATATGCTGTTGAGCTTTGCCTCTGCAAATCTTCAACCTTAGACTAAGAACTTTTCTAAAATAAATTTTATACCTCCACCAGATGTTATCTATGCTCATACACTGAAATACTGTCTAAAAATGTAAAGCCTTAAGATAGATATAAGAATTATGGGATAAAATCTGTCACCTGAAATGGTTAGCTTAGGTGACCAAAAAGTCTAACCCAGTGGCTGGAAATTGATTAAAGAATAAGGATGTGTTGTCATCTCTTTTCAACCGGTCAGTCTTAACTTTGAAGAGAACTGTAAAAGAGACTGCAGAAGATGCACTCCACACCATAAAAATAATCCTTTATTTGGAGTCAATCTGGGCTTCTGTTGAGATTGACCTTAAAGCTGCTGTTTGGCAAGAGGGAATAATTTCAATGCTAAGATAACGTTACTAAAAATATGTTATATGTAAGAAGGAACATTTTAAATTCATCCAGCTTTCTTCTCCCTATTGATTTTTAACTAGCAACACTTTGAGTTGTATAAATTTATTTTAGTGCTCCCTGACTTCCATAAGTATCAGTTTTTAAGTTCCTGGACAGTTATATCTTCTCTCAGGAAAACATCAACATCACAATCTTCTATGTGCGTGTGTGTATGTTCATTTGTGCCTAACAGAGGTCTCATGCAAGAGTAAGTTAGAATGAAATTACTTTCTAAAGTAGAAATTGTATGTAAAAGAAAACACATTTAAAAAGGAAGATTGAAATTTTCCTTAGTTCTTCTATCACTATTCATTTTGTCAGTGAGGAAATATTGTTTTTCTCTACATGGAGGATAGAGAACCTCAGAAAGATTCCAAGCAACCACTTAAATGCAGCAGACCTTTAGGGATGCAGACACCCCTAAACTTGAGGAAAGCAATTGTTAAAGTGAATATTTCCCTTCAGAAGAGTAAAATAAAAACACTTGGAACATAGAATAAAATCACAGAATCATAGATTTGTTGTGGTTAGAAAAGACTTTAAGGCCACTGAGTCCAACCATTAACCTAACATTGCCAAGCCCACCATTAAACCATGTTCCCAAATGTCACTTCTACATGTATTTTAAATGCCTCCAGGGAGGCATTGGCCTTGACCCATCAATCCAATCTGTTCAAATCCCTCTGCAAGGCCTTCCTACCCTCCATCAGGTCAACACTCCTGCCCAGTTTGGTGTCATCTGCAAACTGACAGAGGGTGTACTCAACCCTCTCATCCAAATTATAGATACTAGATGTTACACAGGATTAGCTTCAACACTGAGCCCAGGGGAAATCCACTGGTGACCAGCCACCAGCTGGGTGTAACTCCATTCATCACCACTCTCTGGATCTGGTCAGACAGCAAGTTTTTTTACCCAGTGAAGCTTTTTTCCCATGATATTTAGAGAGCGGAATGTGGTTGGATGGAAATCCAATCCTTGAGAGTTGTCTATCATTCAGCTGCTGCTGCTTCAATTCAAAATCCAAACACCTCAGCTCAAATAATGACACCAAGTATATTAGAAAAATACTGTATGTTCATATACTTAAAACAAAATACAAGATATCCCAATGCTGATTTAGTATTATTATCAAGATTAAACAAGTAGAAGGGAAAAGCAAGTGAGTAGCAGATGCAGTTACAACAATGTCAAAGGAGAATGCAAATCTGTTTCTTATATTACTAATTTAATTTGTATTCAGGATTTAAAATTTACTGATGAATATTTTTGTCACATCATCCATCATAGCCTGGCACTAGAGAGAAGGAAGATAGAAAAAATGAAAAACCTGCTTGTTACTGTAAACTAAAGAGCATGAACAACATCCATCAAAGACAGACAGATAGAAGATAAAAGTGATTGCCAAAGCCAAGTGATCTATGCTGATTTTCTTTTAAACATTTTATTAAAATGCTCTAAATGCAGATCCGCTTTCCTTTGGTAAATATTTATTGTTATTTCTTTTGCCATGGACTGGAAACTGTGAACAGTGATATATTAGTTGTAAAGGTCTGTAATTTTACTCTTGCTTTTATAAATACATCTACATCTTCTACTGAAGTGCTGTTTTTTTGTCTCTGATTATCAGGGATGCATCCTATGTCAGCTGTTAAGTAAGATGCTCTTTCCTTTTCTTCGCTGAGAGAGTCACAGAACAAGGCATAGGCCAATAGTGGAGGACAGATACTGCGTAAGAGACTTGTTACAAAATTAGCTGCTGCCAGTGGAAGTGTTTTCATTGATTCAGTAGGCTTTAGATTAAGCTAGAGATCAACTCCTTTGTACTCTCAAACCATAAATATCTCAGCTTTTACTTACACAGAAATACATGCATTTATTTCTTAAGAGGTGGTCAAAATGCCAGTCTATTTCCAAACTGGACTTAATTCAGTCATACCCTCAGATTGTGCAGCATCAAAATATGCACTAGAATGACTTGCCTTTTAGATAAAATTGCAAGGTATAACATTTCTGATAGCAGTGCTACTGGGCCTTAGACAGTAAGTGCAATGATGATGTAAGAGTTTTCAAACTATGCTCTGACACATAACGCACAATTGTTTCCTTTGTTTTCTTCTCCTAACAAAGGAAAACCAAATGTGCACAAAACAAAATGCAAAGGGTCTTACTGAGAGGCAACTCAAGTAGCTCTACCCAGCAATTGCACCAACAAGCTGAGGGTAGCTCTAAAAGAGGAGCTCTTTTGACTACAGAGGAGAGAAGAGAGAAATGTTTTTGTGGAACTATACGATTAAAGCAGAGATGAAAAACAATTAGGAGGTTTGAGGGGTGTGAGTAGAAGTCAAAGAAACTGTCACGAACTTAGCCCATGTTCATGATAATGAAAAACAGAAGGACAATGTGAAAGCAAAAATGAAGACACTTGACAGGAAATGATATTCATTGTAGTCTAGAGCAGTGTAATGCACCTAGCAGGGATGAAAGTAAATCCATGCAAATTAATAAATTTAGAAATTATTTTAGTCTAAGAGAAATAAGATCTATATATCATCAGAGGCAGCATGTTGAACTTGGTTTCTCAATGCAAATAAGTGCTCAGAAATGCTAACAATTTTTTATTTAATTATGAGAGGGTAGAGAATAGTATGAAAAAATGTGTAAGTTGACACTCATTTTCAGTACAGGACTGATTTGTACTACATTATCCAAGTTTTGTGTCAGCAAAGCTCCATGAAATCCTATGCTATCACAGAGTACACATAGACATCTGGCTGGGTCACATTTTCTTTGCAGCAAAAGGGTTCATCTCTCATCAAAAACACGTTGGTTGCTGGCATAATATTCTCTGTAAGAGACTCCTACCTCTGCAGCTGTTTGCTCTACAAGGTCAGAAATAATCTCTTCAGCTTCTTCACAGACTACAAAACATGGTCCCTGAGAGAAGCTTCAAGATCCCTGTTTCTGCACTGGACCCTCAGGGCTGTGTTAGGATGAATATTCATGTATTAATCCCATTTAACTTTGGGCATCTGATTTAGAAGTTGATAGGCTCTTAGATTCTTTGCTGAATGTTGAATCATTCTTCAAAAAATTTGTTAACACATTTGAAGGCAAAATTAAACTTTCAGTCATATAAGGTAGGTATATAAAGTCTGATCATAAGTTAGGTTTTTATGTGGTAATACCACATCAAATTGCACTGTTCAAACAATCATATTCTAGTGGTGCAATTATGTAGAAAACTGAGATGACGTAAGAATTTTCTGCCTTCAAATGGGAAGTAGCAATATTCCAATCCCCTAACTGCTGCTTCAGTATTTCTCCCTGTACAACCCTTCCCAACCTTGAGCCACCAAAACATTGTGCAAAAAATCAATTCAATAAACTAAATCTGGCTGAAAAAAAAAAAAAAATTCCAACAACAAACCACAAAACATAAACCCCCCCAGCAAAAAAGAGAGTATTTTTGTATTGTTATGAGAAGTAGAATAGGTTTATCAACCTCTTGCTTTCACAGACTCTTATGTGCCTTTACTTCCAAGAGAAGATGTGTCAGAGGGGACACAAGAGAAGTGAGATTGCTGCACAGAGATGAATGCAAATATGAAGTGGGAAAGAAAGAGCTGGAGAAGAGAGAGGAATGACTGAAGCAGGAAGAAGAGGGAGATACCTCAACCCCTTGAAGCAGCAATGTTTTCTCATTGCGCTACATCCAAAGAAGGGATTAAATCCTATTTTATGTCATATATAATTTCTCTCACGTCCAGTTTTAAATATGTGGTACTTTTGATTAAATTACCACATAAATAACACATCATAATTACTATGTAAGTTCCGATTTCCCAATTTTCAAAGCACTTGTCTACCAATAGAAAGAAGTCTGAATAGTGCTTATGCTTAGTCACTAATTCAAAACAAAAGTTAAATATAAATAACTCCACTGCCTCCTGGAATGGATGGCATTTGCTAGTTTTCTTGAAAATGGAGCTTTATTTTAGTTGTGCTGTTGGGGTTAGAGGAACTACACTGAAGCAAAAGATTCCTAAGCCAACAAGACTGACACAGAGAAAAGTCTGTATCGAACATATTCACATACAAATAAAATAAAAGAAATATTCCACTTTTCTCTGCCTAAGCATGATTCCATTTTCGGTGTGAAATTTGTTTTGTTCGTTTCCCTTGGGAATCTAAAATATAAACAGCAAAACATTCTGAATGCCTCTTTTCGTGCTGAAGTGTCAACTCAACCTTTAGCTTTCATTTAGATCTAAACTTCATTCATATTCAAAGCAGGAGACTTCTCCCTAGAGCTAGTAAGCACCTTAAGTTTGAGTTAACCTGTCAATGTGTTATTCTGAGTTCAAAATCAAGGGCTCAGTTTTTGTGTACTGATATTGTGAACACTGAGCAGTGACTTTGCAAAGGAGTTTGCCTAAGTGTTGAAAACCTGAGTTAGCATCAGTATGAAAATAAACCAACAGCTTGGATAAAGAACTGACATTGAAACCACCTGAAACTCCACCAAGACCTCAGCAGGGCATTGCAATAGTCAAAATCAGTAGCGAACTTCACCAAAATACCTTAGTACAGAACTAAGTCTAACCCTGGAAGAAAATTATCTTTCCAAATGCCTTTAATTCTTAGTCTCTTTAATGAAGATCCCAAAGAATTCTAGTTCTGATGATAAATTTCCTAATGGACACTTGCTTCCCAGGACAAGAGCTGCTACAGGTATTGCAGTGATTTTTACCAGTGCAATGGAAGAGATATTGGACTTTGAAAGTGTAAGCATCTCTTGCTTTGGGTTAGATAAACATCAAAGAACTACAGATTAAAATATTTTCTTATATTGGAGTCAAGTGGAATTTTCAGTCAAACAAAATTAAGTTTTTGTAAGAAATTACAAAATCATTTCAAAAGACTAGGCAATGAGTTCCTGCACTGCATACAGCTAGTAAACTCTTAGCTATTCTCTTCGTAAGTTGAGAGAGAAAAATCTGTGCATGATGGGAAAGAGATATCAAGCAGTTCAGTGTTTATGGTTTTTTTCTGACTTGATTATGTAGGTAGAAATGTAGATCTATGGGAATATAGGTAAGAAAATAAGTCTTCCTTTAAAACATTACGTATATTTGGTTAAAACATAAAACATACCTGCATAGAGAACATTCTTCAGATTTCAAGAGCTGAATCAAAAGCTTTTCAGTTTGTGAAAAAACCTGAGAGGTGTTGGTGACAAATTTTGAATCTGAAGAATAATTTGGAGCATTAAGGATCCAGGAGTAAATAGAAAATTAGAGTAGAGCTTCTATAAAAAAATAATAAAGACACAGAACAAGGTCCAAGGTTCAAGAATAGAGGATAAATGAGTTCAAGAGATTCCTAGGGTATAATTGTTTCTCAACAAGGAAGAAATTGATGGATATGATGAAAAGGTGAGAAGTTGAATTGTGGGAATAAGATAAACCTTGGGGAAAAAATGCACATGCTGAGTTGCTTGGGCACTTTGTAGTTCAAAAGTGTTTCATGTTCACTAACCTCTGATAGAATTCTTTATCAGTTTGATTTGATTGTACTTCAGGGTGCACTGTGGCAGACTTTTGCCAGAGCTGCCCATTGCTTCAGCAAGAGCTGTTAGCTAGAAAGTACAATGCTGTCTTTAATTATTTCTCTTGAAATATCAAACCCTATTGTATGTATTGTGTATTATTTTTAAATAAGATTCAAGCCTTTGAGAAAGCCACATGTGGACAAGTTTGCTGAGGCAGACATAGGTTTTTGTATGCTATTTAAGGGGACGTATTCTCTTTTTCTCTTTTCAGGAAGATTAATGTGACTTGGTAGTCATTTTGTTAGTCAGACTGCCCAGGATTTTGCAATAGTTACATATTTGTTCAAGTCATATCATCACCCTGACAAACAGTGTTGCACAGTCCATTTTCACCATCTGAGTTGTTGTGACAGCTACTGTTTGAAGACAAACTTGCATGTTTGCCCAAAGATTTGGTGACCTGGCCTGATAACAAAAAAGAAAAATTGGTGACAAACCTTTCTTGAAGTCCATCAAGAATAGGTGAATGGTGGAAGTGTACACGTGATAGGTTCTTTCTCTTCTCACTGGCTTCACTTTTTGAAAGACAAGTATGGTTCATCTGATTTCTTTCAATAAGCTCCAGTGCTCTAATCAGGTCCTCTTTACACTGATTGCAGCCAAGGGAAGTTCAAAATGTGTATACCAAATGACAGTTAGTAATCTTTATATATAATGCTGAAAAGCAAAGGTTTGCTTTTGCTTTTTGAAATATTCTTTGTTTCCTAAGCTTATTTTCCTGTTGTTTTCATCTGGAACAGCATCAGACCCATAAGAATGTCACTTGTCTCTAATTATACAGATTGTATTGTCTGATTTCAATTGACGTGTATTCTGTGATGGTATTCATACATGCTTAAACTTAGAGACTTCTTGTTCTTTTCAATTACAGAATTAAGAGAGGCCACAGCCAAAATCAGGAGAGAAATTTGGCAAAGGATAAAAGGGAACATTGTTTGCCTCTATCTCTACTCTTTCACTTGATTTCTTCTGCTTTATCTATATCCCTGTCCATGCTCAGTCATTATGTTACATGAAAAAAATGAGTATCTGAACCTGGGAAAGTCAAAGCCTGGGGGTTTTTTTTGTTGCTTTGCTTATTTGTTTGAACACAAGCATCCCAAGATTTATTAATCATCCCACCCTTCTGAAGCTATTCAGTCTAGTTATCCTATGAACTTCCTTTCTTGAAAAGAACTTTTTATGTATTTTGTGAGCTCTCACTGGAAACAGAGAAGAAAACGTTCCTCTCAGATTGAATTTGTATTCACCCTGTACTGAGCACTGTGGCTGTGATCCAGCAAAGCATTTAAGGTTAGTTTATCTTTAAGCATAATCCCATTGAAGTTAGTGGCATGATCCATGTACTTAAATTTAAACACATAGTTGAGTGCTTTGCTGGATCACAGCCAGAGTACTCAGTACCTTACAGGATTGAGCATTCTCATTTCTTTGACACTGGCCTAAGGCAAGATATACAGACACATGTGAATATATGTTCCTTATAGTATAGAGGTTAAACACAGTATTATTCTCAAATTCTTTCATATTCCATTCAATAGAAGATATTCTCCAGTTTCTTAAAGCTCTTGCCAGTTGTATTGAAAGTGAAAGCATTACAATTCCAAAAGAGTCTAACCTAGACTGTCACTTTCTCTTTTTTTGATCATGCTGAATTTTATAGCTCAGGAGATTCAGGTCAAGTTGGTGTTCTGAATGAAGGTAATTTGTTAACACACATTTAAATCCCTGCAATGTTCTGCTGACAAAGGCTAACTTAATACGCAACAGATTCAACACCTCTCCAGTGGTGGCATGCATTTTAAATGAAAGTCCTTTTTACAGTTTGGACTAACTTAGCCATTTGGGGCTGATTGAATGTCAAGTGCTTCAGGCAGCTGAAGTTAAATGTTTCTGTACAAGTTTGTTTAAGGCTGGTTTGGATAGCAAGACCTACTGTTCCTCTTGAAATGTGGGGATATCTTGAACATTTGTACATGAGAAAATATGCAATCTACTGTCTCCATCAGACTAAACCAACTGTAATGCCTATAAATAAAATTATATTCTTACTGAAAATATTTTTTTATTGACTTCATCACAGAATATTTAAAGGTGATTTCAAATCCAACTAATGTGAATAAGTTTGGATGCAAACACGGATTCATTTGAAAGGTATTTTTCTTCTCCTCCTTCTTAACATTTTCTTTCTTTTCTCCTCTTAAGCTCCCTTTTACAAATCAAAGTCCATATTCCTTATCTGAATATCAGCCAATCAGACTCTGTATCTGTACAGACTAATGATGCATTCCAAGTATTATTCCCTTGATTATAAAGCCTGGTTTGATGGGATACAATCACTTTTCTGTTCTCAATGATCCCCTGAATGATGACATTACTCCGAATTCCATTTAGATGATGCAAATGACCTAATCAACTTGTGTTCTGCCATGGCAGTAACTGAACTCAAATGTCAAGGAAAACTTAGTAAACAAAATCTCCCTTTTATGTAACTGTGATTATGCTATGGGAAGCTTATGAATATTAGCTATGGAAATTGTTTGGTTTCTTTCATTTGCATGACATAGGTGTACACATCCATAGTCTTTTAGTACACTGGCGTCTCAGGAGTTTGCATTCTAAACAAAGAAAGAAAAAATGTAGAACAAATAAGTAAAATTACATTAAATTAAAGCTGCAGCACAATTATTTTGTTTCACTTTTGATAATAAACTATGTCTTACTTCAAACATTGGACAAAGTTTTCAATGAAGCAAATATTTCTCTTCTGCTTTTTCAAGTGCTGATCATAGAGAAATCAAGAGTACTTGATCCATTACATTTAAAACATTGGTGTGATAGATAATTTTCTTCTTTTTTTCTGAATACAAAACATACACAAATCAGCATCTGTAAGAAATGTTATAGATTTTTGATGAAAATATTCACCATTGAAGAGTCTGTGGCTCAGTGATGCAGTGCTATCTTCATACCAGTGAAAATAAGGTTATTTTTGCATAACCAGTGTCTGGCAACAGAGAGATTCTTCTAGATTATCAACTGCACCAAAATGTATGAATCTAACATGGAGATAGAAGTTTCAAATTGAATTTTTTTCAACTACTTCAATGAACCACTCTGGTTCTAGTGTGAAGGTCTGATTTCTAAGTTCACCACAGTTGGGGATTTTCTTCAAGAGTTAAGATCACACCAATCAGAGGAATAAACAGTGAATATAGGTAACTCAAATAAAATTTAAAGAAGAACCATATTGACTTTGACTTTTTTTATATCTCAGTCATGATGTCTAAATTCCATTTTTCATGCAGTTATAAATATCAAATAATAAATACTGAAGGGTTAACAGCCTGATGCATAATTTTGCTTTAATATCTATCTCCAAAAAATTATAGGAAAAATATTTTCTATGCTGTGGAATTAATCCATAATTTTAGAAGTTGTATAGTAACTTAAGTACTGTATTTGTGCCTTTGATCTGACATATCTTCCATTTACTGTTGTCAGTCCAGTTTATTATCTTCTACTTATGCTCAACAGTCCAAATTAACAAAGCATATTTTATTGTTATGTATAAGTATGTTTACACACACACATATATATAAAACAATATTTGTTATCTTTAGTATAAAAAGTCACCCAGAAACATTCTGAAAAACTCAAAGCATGATAAAATTAACTTAAAATACATTGTACAATTTAAAGATGAACATCAGCCTCACAATTGTTTATTTCATCTATGGTCTTCAAAGTTATTTTATTATTTCTTGCCCCCTTTTTTCTCTCAATTTTATTTGAAATAGGAGTAATTAAATTTAAGATCTCAGTGAGTCTCCCACAATATTCATGGGAATCAGATAATAAATGTCCTACAACAGCCAAGCCAAGTCATCAGCATTGTTTTACTGCAGCTTGATGCTTTTTTGCCATAAAGATTACTGTGTTTCACACACATAAAGCTGTGCTATCAATCTTACAAGTATCAAATTTTTATTTCACCTTTTTTTCCTTCTGTAGTACTCCTTGCCTTCAACTGAATATTCTATGATTCCTCGGTGTTACAATTTTTAGAAGAAGTAGTAAATTTTTTTAAGCCTTGAGCTCAAAAAGAAAAAGTAAGTTTGGTTTTTAATATTCACAGGAAATTATAGCTGTATTTTAAACAACATTTTTAATCATGAATGTTTGGACTCCATCTGTCATCACTTTTGGTTATTCATTTCATATTTACAGATTAAAAGGAGAGGACTCTGAGTGTATAAAGAACCTCTTTTCCTTACTGAAACAGTCACATATAAGTATCCTCAAGACTATTCTTTTCCTTGGATTTAGAAAGTAAGTGGCGGGTGACAAATTAAATCATGATAAGACAAATTGTCTGTCCAATGTAACAGAGACCACACAAACCAAGAGCTCCTTTGAAATCCAGAATCTAAGAAAGGTCCCAGTCAGAGTCTGCTTTAATCATTGTCACCTTGTCTGTTCTGGATGTTCCAAACCTTGACATCTCGTTTTTTTTGTTTAACCTAGGGATTTTGCATTTGTGTTTTCTGACAAACATAATGAATCTTATGAAAAAAAACCCCAAATGCTATTTTGCTTGTAACCTACTGAGAGAGATGCATTGTTGGCTCAAAAAATAAAATTTGAAACAATTAAACAAGTTGGAAAGGGTAGATATACCTTTCTTTCTCCTACAATATCACAAGTCCAAACACTATTTTTGTGTGTGAGTAGGACTGATAAAGAATACATGCACGTACCCCCACATATACACACATATATATACTCTGTGTTTAGAAAAAACAAACAAAAACTATATTCCCTAAACATTATTTCATAGAACACAATGGAAATGTTATATGTATTTCAAGAAAGGAGATATTTCAAGCAATTTGGCCTGCTATTTACCTGAGATAAGATGTTTGCTTCTATCGCAAGAAATTTTTTCAGGTCTTCTGTGCTTTATTTATTGGATCCCTCACATTCCTTCCATGAGTCTATGAATTTGGAATGAACTAGCAAGGTCTGAATAAGTTACACACCAGTAAATGGAATATGCAAACTTTCTTTCCAAGAAGAAAACCTCTTCTGATACAGAAATATGATTTTGCAGTAATCTTCAATTGATGACTGAAAGTTAACAGAGTCAAATATAAGAAACTGTTTCAGTTACAATTTGTTGTCAATGTCTAAAAGGTAAATCATCATTTGTTATTTTTAAATATGGGAAGATATAATCACAAAAAGCCTATAGTCTATGTTTGTTTAAATATCTTTGTCATTTCTCTGTTGCAGCACACAAGCAGGGTTATAGCTGTGGAAGAACGGAAGAAGGGTAATATTGTAGTGGAAATGTTTTGGTGGGCTTGAAGAAAAGGCCTGAATAGTTTTGCTTTGCTTTGTTTTTCTATTTTTTTTTTTTTTTTTTTTTTTTTTTTTTTTTTTTTTTTATATTTAACTTTACTTAAGAGCGTTGTCACTAATCCTTTAATCAAGATCCCCAACAAGAACTTCTCTGTGCTCCTTGTTATCCTCCTCTGCTATGGATGTACTCATGAACTTTTGTAAATGTAGCCAATCATATTAAAAAAATACCAGACTTCACTTTACTGACTTATATGATCAGGAAGTGTTCTTCAGTGTCCCAGATAAGTTCCTGCACAGCAGAATAACAACCACAGCCAAACTTAATGAAAGACAGTCTTATCTTAGCTGAGTTTTTCTCTTCTCTCATCTCACTTGGTTATCCTCAGTTATATTCAAATATATTGTGCAAGTATAAGATCTGATTTATAGCAAATCATTGAAATAACTGTGAACCTTCACCAATAAAGTTGGTAAAAAATGCATTTAATATTTAAGTTACCATGTACGTTTGGCATACTTCAAAATCTCCTTTACAGCTGCACTGGTGTATTAATTCTGTGTTTGCATATAAGAAAGTCTTGAAAAAATGGATTTATAATCAGAAAAAGAGCAAAACACAACAAGAAAATCAGTGCATACACAAATCTTCATAATGGGCTTAATTTTTCAATTACACTGAGGACAAAAGTAACAGATCTCCAATCTATTCTAATTCTTGGCATGAAGACTTCTTTATTCGTGGATCATTGACCTAACAGACTGAAAAGGCAATGCCTTCTATTTCTTTTTGTGTCTTACATCAGTCTATTGGGAGGAAATAGACAAAACATTCAGATTTGTGTGCACCGGCATCAGATTGAACTCTGCTAATGGCTGTGTTTGTCTTCCCTAGGAAGAGAAGGATTATATCCCATCCACTGTGTGTACTGTTGCTGAATGTATTGTTCATAAAAGCACTTGTAGGATCAGTTGTACAATTTTTATGTACTGTGGTACACTAAAGCATCTAGGCAAATAAGCTTTACAGTGGGGCAATTAAGCCATCTTGTTCTTTAACAAATAGATAGAGGGGAATGTGGATATTTCTTCACTTTCCTGAAGAGGTACAAGGAATTAATATTTGTGACTAGTATGTATCTCATAAACAAGTAAATTGAGTCATCTAACCGAAGACTAGCCATGGCTAGGCAGGTAATGTGAGGAAAACCACTTTTTCAAAGGAAAATATAACTCAGCTTGCTTCCATGGGAGGGATAACTCTGGATGCAGACTACAGAAGACAACTATTAGACTGCAAAACATGTTTTTGTTGCTTATTCTGTTAGATTTGCAATTGCATAGCTTAGTCAATACAAAAACATGCAAACAACATCGTCCACCCCATGCTGTCTGCATACAAATATTTCACCCTTCACAGCAGCCAAAAAACTTTCACTCATTGTTCGATTTTCATTTGGATATCATGAACAAGTATTTGGTAAGGTGGGCTTTGTACCACCATTGTGGGAGAAAAAGAGTTAAATGTATCCTAGACTTAAAAAAATCTGCAAACTTCTATACTCTGTGGGATGCAAGAATAAAAATGTGATTCCATTGTAAGGAAGAGAAAAAATGGACATGGATACTGATTACTCTTCCCAACTTCCTGCATGCTCTTTTCCTGGGGAAAGGAGGAGTTTTCACTCCTTTCTTTTACATTTTAAAGATGACCCTTCTTGCAGCAGGCCAGGTTAGGAGGGGTAATTGGACCCATCCATCTACCATGTCATGACCCAAACCCAGAATGCAAAGCCCCTTTGTTTAGTCAGCCTTACTACTACTGAAGGGAAAGAAAGGAATGAGTAAATACCTCAGTCTCTTCTCAATCTCAGCATGTATTAGAAGAGCAAAATGTGGCAATTATTATAAAACTAGTGTGACATTTTGCATAGAGGCCTATAATTATTGTTAGAAATGGAACAGAAAAATCATGCTCCTATTTGTGGCTCCTCAGGACTGAAAGAAAATTCATTAATCATTCAGTACCATAGTCTGCTGTTATATTATGCCTTCCATTGATCAAATGGATCTATGATTAATCGAGTTAATTGATTTTGTTGCTTAAAGCTGAACTACTTTGGCCATGGAATAATTTTAAGCTCTAGAACTAATTCTGAGGGAATGAATAGGGCTAAAAGAATATATTATCTTCTGATGCTTAATATTGTTCTTTCAGTGACCAGCCAAATTACTTTCTGACCAGTTTGTACCTATTTATTCTTGTTTTGAACTGAATATAGTGATAATCATCAAGGGAGGCCTGACATGACTTGTAACATTCTCTGTGTTTATATTATGAAGTTGAACTGAGAAATAAAGTCTATAAAAATAAATGGGAAAAATCTTGTTTAATTTATTCACCTTTCTATTTCTAGCTGCAAACCATTAAAATATATATATTTATTGTTTCCTTGACCCAGAAGACTTCTGATTTCAATGAAAATAAAAATGAAGCATAAAAGGTAATAACTTGCTAATCTCCAGCATTTTTATCTCATCAATTTATAATTAATTTTAAAATTTATATACTTTTTTCCTAAAATGAAATAAATTCCAAAATGGAAGATAATTTCAATCAAATAACTAAAACTTGGACAAACAATTAAAACTTTAAAATGTTAAAGCATAATACTTTAATAAATTAAAAGTATTTTTTTCCTTCCTGTGCAAGAAAAAGACATTTACATTTCTTCGTTTATTCATATTGCTTTTAACAATTTTTTTTAAAGATTACAATTTCATTAAAACATTCCCCAATATCTGTCTATAATTGCCTAAAGAGAAACATTTTTTAAAGAAAACATTTTAGCATCAACAGCAAATTTAAACAAGCAATTTTTGAAGGTTTTGAAATATGTATGTTCTCATGGTTGTTGGATCATACCACTTCAAGTGAATCTACAATCATCTACACTGGAGTGAGTTTAAAATGTCCTCAGTGACTCCTGAATCAGTGTCAGTGAGTCACACTTGAATACTCAGCACCATTTGGTTGTGAACATAAGAGCAGAGTGGATAAAAGTCTGTGATTTCTTTTAAAAGCTCTCCTATTATTGCTGGAAGTAGATCAGAGCCTGGCATAACGTATTGCAAATTCTTTGATTTCTGCTTTCAAACACCAGTGTTTCTGAGAAAATTATGCTTATTCTATTAAATATGTGCCACACTGTAGTCACCATAGACTCTAATTTATATATTTCCCCATAAATAGGATCTGACACAATGCAGAGCCAAAACTCAAAGTGTTCTTTATCTTCCAGATCTTACACGAGCTACTGAGTTTATAGGTCAGGATTTGAAGGTGGTTTCAAAACCAGATATTGAAGAACAGATAGAGCCAAGATTCATAATTGAAAGATAATGACTGAGGCATTCATCTGTGAAGTGTATGCATGTTTTCAATTAGTTGCAAATGTTCTTTACACAGTTTAATATATGAGACAGGTTAGACTGATGTTGTGATTTAATCCCAGCTAGGAACAAATCTCCATGCAGCCACTCACTCCTTCCCCCACCAGTGGGATCAGGAAGAGAATCCGAAGGGTGAAAGGTGGAAAACTCATGGGTTGAGATGAAGACAGTTTAATAGGGAAAGCAAAAGCTGAACACACAAGCAAAGTAAAAGAAGGAAATAATTCACTCCTTCCCGTGGCAGGCAGGTGTTCAGGCATCCCCAGGAGAGCAGGGCCCCATCACATATGATGGTGATTTGGGAAGACAAACACCATCACTCCAAACCTCTCCTACTTTCTCCTTATTCCCACACTTTCTATACCGAGTATGATGCTATATGGTCTGGAATATCCCTTTGGTCAGTTGGGGTCACCTGTCCTGGCGTCATCTGTGTCTCCTCCCACCTTACCACAACCCCCCAACTTCCTCACCAGTGTGGCAGGACAAAAAGCAGAAAGGGCTTCAGCTCTGTGTCATCCATGCTCAACAATTATGAAAACATCTCTGTAGTATCAGCCTCGTGTCCAGCACAAATCCAAAACACAGACCCATACCAGCCACAGTAAAGAAAATTAACTCTACTTCAGCCAAAACCAGGACATCTAGACAAACTGTACAATCTTTCAAACAATAGAAATGCTCTCTAGTGCAACTCAGACATTTTAAAACTCAGAAAGAAACATGAAAAATTAAAGTGAAAGGAGGAAAACTAGGAACTTGTTATACCCATTATGAGGGAGTAACAGTAAGGCCTATTGAACAACAGAGCCTCTTTTAAGCGTGCATACTACTTTCTCAGAAGAGCAGAACACCTTTTTGAGACCACCTTTGAATACTCTTGATCACCATCTATACCTATATAAACTCACCCTAGGCACAAAGAAATACAGGTTTTGCTGCTGTCATGACCAAGATTCTGTCTCGAAACAGAGCACGCAAACAAACAAGTCCCAAATAGAAAAGAGAAGGAAGACAGATATGCAAAGGAAAAATAAATGCTGTACCTGTTCTCTTCATTTAATGAGTTGCCTCTTTCTATGAAGGAATTCCTCCTAGATACCCTTTTCTCTGCTTGGCTGTGTCTCAGCATTCACTCATGTTGTACATCATTTATCAGTACCAGCTCTGGGAGATAACCAGCATCTGTGAGATGTGTACTATGTATTGGATGAAAGCTCTCCCTGTTGCCTTTAACAATGCCAATTGTTCTACATCCCCAGTGTTCTGCACTTGTCTTTGGTGGTTAGAAACAGGATTCCCAGCTGCAGTGGGAAAGGGTTTTGAATAAATATTAGGCAGACAGCAAACATACTATATATAAGTTTTGTTTGAATGGTATTTTAAACTGTGAGTAGCATAGCAGGTTGCAAAATTCTTTATGGCTGTCTAAGTTAGGAGCCTGCTTTCTTAATTGTCAGAAGGTGTCTAAGGAAAAACTATAATTGTTCTATGCTTTTTAGTCAATAAAAAGAGTCAGGCATTCCTGATTTAAGATATTGAATTCAAACTCGACATCTCAGACCCTGGAGGCGCTCACATTTTGGATACACGGCTGACAGCAATTCCATCCACACTACACTTTGGTAGAAGCAATTTTTTTCCTTCAAGAATATCTACATAGTTTTGTATCACAATATGATAGTTCCTCTGGCACAAACCCCCCTATCTGCATCATTCATTCCAGCCCTCAGAAACACTGGGCATGAGGAAACTTTCTCATGCATAGAGAGGTCTGACTCGTCTCTCACCATGGTGTCCAAGCAAGCTGTCTGTGGCTGCTGTGATACTAAGAAAAACAGCTGAGATCTATAAGAAGGAGACTGCCTCAGGATCTGTGTTCCCTGTTTGGAAGTAAGAAGCATCCAAAGCTAAGAAGATGAAATAATTTCTCAATTTCCATTCTAACCTTGACATGTGGAGTTTCTGGAGGTATCCTCCAGATGGGATTTCACAAGTCTGCATTTTGGCACATAGGGTCACAAAGGTGCTGCGTTCACCTTTACCTTTTCAGTTGCAGTTTCGGAGGACAGAGACCAAAGCCCAGTGGTGGATCCCATGACTCCTCAAATATACATGTTTAATGCATGATTTGGATAATAAGACTAAAGTATTATAATGAAAATCCAACTAGGATGGTATCACAAAAACTGTGCTGGAGCATCTAGTTTAAGGGCTTACAGTCTGACTTGTTTTTTGAGCAACTTGACTTTTCTCACTGACACTTTGGAGCTTATTATTAGCTTCACAGATGAGATGACATACTGGCTGGCTTCACAATTGCTCAACGAAACTTCCACTGCAGAAGGATCTGTCCAAAACCAGCATTTTTCTGTTAATTTGAAAGTTTGAAAGTCAATGAGAAGACAATACCAATGGTTGTAAGTCCAAGGAAATTAGTCCTTTTTCCTTAAATTCTGTTTCCGGTTTTACTATGCTGTCAAAATACTTGCTACAGATTTGTTCTTCTGAGTTGTTTTTGTTATTGTCTTGGACTTCAATAGCTATTCTACAATCACAAAAATGGAGGTTGTCAAGGAAAACTGATTTTATGCTTAACTACATGCTATTTATCATTCTTGCACTGTATCTTTGTATATTTGGTGAGACATAGGTACATCAGTCATGTGTCATATGCTGGTTTGCTGCTAGATCTGGATTGTCCCCTTTTATTTTCTTTCCACGCACAAGGATGAAAAGACAAGGCTGTAGTCATTTTAGCCTTGCCCTGGGGTGTTGCCAGGGCACAACTGAGAAGTAATACCAAGTTCTGCAATCCAGTGAAATTTCCATGTCTTCCACTTCTGAACTACGTGCTTTATCTTAAGTCTTGGCAGGTTAGTTAAGGTTTCAGTTTCAGTTGAAATTTGATTTATTTCAGGCACTGTCAAGTGGTTTATTAATACTAAGTGAAGTGGGAAGCCCTGTGATTATCATTTATATGATCAGATGAGATAAATAATAGGCAGATGGGGTTTATGCAGGGATAGGAGGAAATACTTCTTAGGTAAGATGTTTGCACCACCATCATAGATATTAAGTTATTCCCATTTGCAACATTCCAAACCCATTGCACAGAAATGGATTTTGGTGAACAATAGTATAGTTAAAATGTACAATGAAACACTGTGAAAATGAAAACTGTGAAAATACCTATAGAATTTCACCTGTCTGTATTTTTTCTAAGTTTTATTGTCATTCATCAGCTTCCATTAATCCTGTGTGGCCCTAATACTGCTTCATAAGACACGGATCTTTGCAGAGTAAAATAACTTTTTTGACTTGATGAGGATTGATAGTAAACAAGTGGCTGTTGCAAAACTGAAACAGTGAGAAAAAGAAGGGGGGGTATCTGTAACCAACTATCTAAACTGCACCATGATGTTTCCTAATGCATTTATCAGTAGTTGTAAAAATTTTTGATACCTAGAATCTTCCAGTTGTCTGTTATGTCACTTGCTGCAACTTTCTATGTGGCAATCCCTATAAGAGAATGGCTTGTTGATCTTCTACACTGAAAAAAAAATGCAACCCAAACCAAACAAAACCCACAAGCCTATTTTATGCTCTGCTATGTCTCAAAGAAGCTGTCAAGTATTCACGTGGAAAGTTTCTGATCATTGAACCTATAGTCTGTTGGGAATCTGGGTGTTGACATGAATATTTCACTATTTCAATTATTATCCTGGAAGCTAAATTATTACTTGCTTGATTTTGCTAGATGAATGGGTTAATTTGGGGTTTTTTCAAACACAAAATTGTACTCTGAAGCATTTAGCAAAAGAACAGCAAGCACAGCCTTAGCAAAACTAAGATATGATTTCCCTCACTTCTTTCTTTAATAGACACATCAATCTCTCTTGTCATGGTTTTGTTGTTATACATATAGAGCAAACTTCTTTTTTCTTGTGACTGATTTACTTTCATTCTAGTCTGAGGAAAACTAGCAAACAAGAAAACAGCAGAAGAGGAATTGTAATATGCTGCTTCCCAACTGAAACACTAAATGGAAGCTGTTCCAGCAGGGAGCATGCTATGTTTAAAGGCACAGCGAACCCTGAATATTTGTTTTCTTGTGCTATTTATAAGCTTCTCACTCCTAATTTTTTTCAATCCCATCCAGTTTATTAAACTGTATATGAAGAATTATCACAGTCTTTCATTTTATATAACATGTTGTATGTGAGACCTGCACCTCCAGCCACTTTAAATATGGTAAACTAAGTAGCAACCAAGAGTTATCATAGATAATGCTGCCCTGAACATAGATACAATGCCTTGAGAGTAATTATAGTTTTATTCTGAGTAGTTTGGCTTTAGTCTTTCTGCTTTTTTTCTGGATTTAATAGCTCACAGATCCTGTTTCCCCTTTATTTGATCTCTCCTTCAGAGAGCCCAGGGTGCTCACATGCTGCTGCTACACTATGATAATGCAAAATAAGGGCTTCTTGGAAAATCCTAGCTTATGTTTCTCATGGCCCATTGCTTCTGACTTGCTCTTTTACACCTTTCTCACCAAGGGACCACTCTGATGGTTCTTCAAATTCATGGAAACCTATAGAAATCTTCCCAAGTCCTATTAAAGGGTTGATATTTATTTTTAATCACAAAAATAGTATTATATATTAATGGTAGGTATGTATTAACGTATGTATGAAGTAGAAAATACAACAAAATAGTTAATTATTCTCAACATCTGCATTTGTCCAACACTTGCATATGAAAAGAAAATTTTAAAGGTATTTCTTTCTCTTTTTATAGGGATTAATGGGATATACTCTTTTATAGTGATTTAATGGGATAATGACCACTGTGGACAAGTTTACCGATATGCTTAAAATTCAAAGCAAGTATTACTGCAGTGCATCTTGTACACTTTCACCAAGTCCTTCATATTTTTCCTTCTTCCTAATTTATCCCAAGTAAACAATGACTTTTTAATCTTTGACTACTCTGTTGCCAATCTTGAAAAAAAAAGAAGGAAAAATTCATGAATAATTGTATTTTAGTCTGATTTGATAAATTCCTAACCTTTAATTTTCTGAACATATATTTATTATGCAGAGTTATTTTACAGAGTAGCATTTTCAAATTAAACATGGAAATTTTTCTTCAGAAAAAAAAATCACAGAAATTTCAGTTTAAGGATTTAAAAGTCTGGTTTGTGCACATTAAAAACGGCAAATAATATTGATTTCTGAACACAGAAAATTTCACTGCATTTCACAGCAAATATAATAGTATTAGTAGTCAGGACAGGAAGGACTATGACTTATTTCCTGGATGTCTCTGAAAATTATTTGTTCCAGCCTGTCCAGTTGTGATTCTTCCATGCCCACTAAGTTGCACTTCAATACTAAGTTAAATTTTGAAATATACTAAGGAAAACACACACACACACACACACACACACACACACACACATATGTAAAACCACATGAATCTCTACCCTTTTTGTTATTTAGAAGGAAAATATACTGTTCTTCTCCACCAGCATTTCAGGATGTATCAAGGTAGATGCATTACTCTGACATAGACAGATGTAAGGATCTTAGTAAGAAAATTCTTCAAGACTGGTCTTCCAAAACAATTAAATATGTCATCTTTCAGAAAAGAGAATATAATTTTTTATTGCCCTAAAATCTACAACTTGAGTAAGATACTTTACTGTCTAAGGAAAGTTTTAGATTAAGAAAAAACTGAGAAAATCTTCTTACCTTCATTCTATAAAATGCCATGCCATTCTATTTAACAGTTAAATTTGTATGCTTTGACTCAAATTCTGCTTTTTTTTTTTTCAACTTGCCTTTAGCATAGAGATCACTGTTCCATGCCTGAAGTTCTCAGAAGACATCAGTTTTTCACAATATCTCCCACAGACTGTGCACATTGAGTGTTTCAAACTCTGCTTAAATAATTGCAAAAGTCACTGGATTGAGATCTGGAGAAGAGTAGCTTCTCCTACTGCTGTTGTCATGAGGCTTTCAGTCCATTAGCAAACATCCAGGAGGGATAAGAAGAGAACTAACAAAATGCCAACTTGCTTCCGTGATATTTAATGTCATATTCAAAGGGCAGCAGATTTCTTGTCTGCATATGAACCATGGTAAAGCTGCTAGAAAAAGCAGATATTAAGATTCAAACTTCATACTGATCCAGACGCCTGTCAGTCACTCTACAATTCTGATTTTTTTGCTGTGATTTTGCTAGGTCTGCTCATGTTAACTCTTGAGACTAATAATAAATTTTAAAAATCTCTGACCCTTCCTATTCCACTAGACTACATGTATTAATGTATTCTTCACAAAATAACAATATTTTACTAATCTGAAAAATTTTCTGAAAGCATTAAAGATATGATCACTCTAAAATATAAATTCCTACCTAAAGTTTTCATACAGTAATTTTTGTCTGTGATTTCTGTCTTGGGGGATTTTTATCTGATGGAAGCTTATTTTATATTGGAATATCTTGTTCCCTATAAGTTTAAATGGAGGAAACCAGTGATAAAGCATTGACAGCACTAAGCAACATGTTTTATACTGCTTTGGAATTTCACTGCTTCTTATGTTCAGACTTCCTAATTTCGTAACATAAATTTGACAACAGACACATCCTTTCAGGAAGTGATACAAAGCTGCTATGATGAAAGTCCCCAAAGGACCTGTCTTGCTACAAACCAAAAAAATGTTAAATGCTCATGTACAGTAACCTCTTGCAGAGGTACCTAGTGAAGGTGAAAGCAGGATGATTCTGAGGCTGTAAACACTTTGCATGGAAAATACAATACCCAGAGAGAGTAGCTACGATGTATTGTGCTGTGTTCTCGTTTTCCTACAGAAAACATTTCATATTACTTCGTTTTGTTTTGTTGTATGCCTTCCGCCTTCCTTTTGTCATTTCACTTGTTTAATGTCAGTGCATTTGCAACTTCACTAACCCTAGTTATTAGTCATCACTCAAAGCAGTAGAAGACAGAGACATATCAAGCAAGATATCTTGGTCCCCAGCTGTTGCTGTTGTCTATAAATAATGCTGTCAGACTGCCTAGACACCTCAGTTATTTCTATGGCTTCCACAGAACTGCCTAAATGTGCTTAAAAATATAGTCGTAAACCAAAAGTGTAGTATAACAAATTTTCTTCACCTTTTTTTTTCTATTATAAATTACAGAAAATCAGACTGTGTGCATAGTCAAAAATATATGCACTGTTTGAGAATAAGGTTTTTGACCTTAATTCTCAAACTCTTAGAGTATACATTCACTTGTAAAAATAGTATTCTATTTACTCTGCTTTTATTTTCTTGCAGTTCACAAGTGTTATCACTTTATATATCTACACCTCCCACAACAGTTCCATGTGTCAGAAGTCACTAAAAAGTGCAATAGTCTCATGGTTGTTTTTCTATTTTGTACTATTAATATCTTACCATATTTTCAGAAAGATTTCTACACCACTTGATTTTTTTTTCCCCTCACATATTCTAAAGTTTTTTCCTTTCTCTCAGCTTCTTAAACTTTAGGTCTTTGCTTATTAAATGACAAATGTCTCATTTTCCCTAGCATTGCTCACACACTGGTTCATTATTTAAGAGTCAGAGGGAAGTAGAGAAGAAAACAAACTTGTTTTCAGTTCTGGATGACCTTATTTTCTGGTCATTATGTTTCATGACAGCAAATGAGGCTGACATCACTTCCAGTAAAGAACTTATAATTCTGGTTTTCTGTACAAGTAACTGTGGTTACATAGGCAGATAGAATCTGGTTCTGGAAATTAAAGGCTTGAAAGAAAGCATTGTTTTTGATTTTTAGAATAATTTGTCTAATTGTACTTTTTCTATCTGCACTACCTTTTTAAAAATGGTCTAAAACTTTATCAAATAGTAAAAATGCTTTAAAATATTTTTTGTATAGTTACTGCTGACTCTCTTTGTGAAAGAAGAACAAGTTGATTTCTTCTTCAATTGTATTAGGTTTCTGTTATTAGGAGAAAGAAGTGGAGTATACATGTATTTTCTGTGCTGCAAACAGTTTTTGTGGCCTCCTGTGGATTTCCCTGTATGGAAAAATAGGTTGTGTTTTGGTTTTGATTTTTATTATTATTATTCCTGAGTCCATTCTTATTTTCCAGTGTTGCTATTTTTCATCTGCAGTTCTGAAGCAGTGGCAGATTGCTTTTCTGGGTTAGATAATATAATCAAATAGATCAGTGTCTTAAGGAATACTATCATCTCAAAAATTACTTCAGTTTGAAAACATTGTGCTTGCTTTTGTTATAATTTACAAGAAACAGACCATATTTCTATAAAGAAAGGTGATAGGAGGATAATCTAATTTCTTTCAATATGTTTACTATGTGCATTTCACAGCACTTTACAGTCAGTTTCAGTGTCTTGTGTAATGTCTGCTAGACAGACTCCCCTCTTTCTTTGGTATAGGCAGGAAATCATCACTCTAAAATCACAAGAGGTGAAGGGAGATTAACTACCATATACAATACCTGAAAATAAATTTATATCTATTTTTTAAAATAATTACATTTCAGATTCATGATGCCTTGACAAGTGAGATCATATTTTCAGAATTTCCAGGGAGAATATGTTCTTCCTGTTTTCTCTGTGTGTTAGAATATCACGCATTTTTCAGGCTTTTATTATTTAAATTACTTAATACATTTTTCTTCCACTGAAACAATCTCAGTATACATATATTTGAATGTATGTTACCTATGTAAAATTACACATATATTTTCCTAAACACTCTTGAGATTCAATTCCTAAAGAGATATGCATTTTAAATAGCAGCATTTGACTTTGCACTTGCTTAATGTGCAATGCAAAATCAAAGAATACTTAACCACATAAAATTTTATTATTAAAACCTCTCTATTACTTCTTCACAGTGAATCTAAAGCCAAATAATTTTAATAAAAAAATCTAAATAATTGTGTCACAATCTTTGCTTCCCTTTCACTTTTTTGATCAAGAATGTTTCCAGTTCTCTATTTTTATAATTACTTGCTGTTGGAATCCAAATCAATTTATTTCTTTTATATATAGAGATGAAGCAGCCTTTTCCATAAATTCTACCACATCAAATCCATCTTTAACTTCATGTAGCCTTCTAGTGGGTTTCCATCCTATCAGAGAATTGCAATCTTATCAAGAGTTCAGCATGTTGGACAGAGTCCTTATTCTGTAAGTTAGAAAGAACAATCAAAATTTGAACACATGAAAGGAGGGAAAAACCATAGAAATAGGCAGGTAGCCCCACAAAGGGCTCACTGATAGACAGAAAACAGTATACCACAAACTAAAGGAAAGAGATAAAGAGCTTATTTGACTGGCAAGGAGAAGAAATGTAACACCTACAGTGAATTAGAAGACAGTAGCTCTGCAGAGAGGCAGGGGACAGAGTTGAGAAGGATTTATCCCAAAGTAGACCAAATCTAGTTCTTTTGGGCCAACTGATAAAATCTGAACTAAGATGGCGTGTGATTATAAATGAGTTGTTTTTAAAATTAATTTCTGGGTTTATGTAAGAATTGAAGACATCATGGTTAAGACATCTGTACTTCAGCTGGGATGGTACTTTAGAATAAAAGAGTACTGGAAAATACATGCTGAAAACTAAGTGATACAAACCTACCTAATATTGCTTCTATCAGGATGCATATAGTTTTTGATTATAACTCTCACTTTTATTTCTATGGAATTGAAAACAGGAGTTTGGCAGTATTAAATATTTAAATAAAATCATTGGATTTAGATATATAAGTTGATAAAAATGTATTTAGTTCATAATTCATGCACAATCAGTGAAAAACAAACATTAGAGAAACTATGAGAACTGTGATTTCATTATTATTCACTTAAAATTATTTGCTCCTAAAACATAGGGTACACTTTAAATCTCAAACCTGATAAAATGTAGCTTGTTAGATGTCATTGAAACCCATGAAACTGCAGAACAAAAAAGCCTATATCTAGCTTTGTTTGCCCTATATATTTCTAAAGAAAAACAATAAGTTTCCTCTAGAAGGCCATGACATAAAAGATTGTGCAATAAGCAGAACAAACACAGAAATTCCAATATTTCTGAAATAAAATTTCTATTGAGATGTAAGTGCTCTACACATATCATATTTTTATAATCTGTCATGAATTCAATACATTTATACTATATATCATATCTTAAAGATCATAAATATGGTCTGCAACCCATAGCCAGTAAGAAATAAAAAGTTGAATGATATAATGATAAAATCAAGGTATTTTTGTGTATATGAAACTGTTTCAGACTGAGTTTTACACCCATTTTACTTTTCAGCCATAAGAACAATTCATACCACTCATTAAAAAGTTGTTTCAAACCAAACACAGCTCAGAGTTTAATTTTTTAACTTGATCTTCTTAAACATACAGCAAATTCTATGTTTATTAAGTTTGCTGGTTTTTTTCCTTTTTTGTTGTTTTGATTTATTTGGTAATGTTTTCAATTTCTCATCTTTAGGAGTGTAGACTAGAAATACAGATTTGAAATAAAGTAAAAGTCATCATTCAGACTGTATACCTAATTGTACTTGTGGGTCAACTTCCCTTTTCAGCCAGGGCTAGGTGTGACTTCATTAGAATTGTCTTATAAAAGCTTCCTAGAAAATATTATAATAACTTCTGTTTGGATTCCCATTTTCGTGCCCTAGATTCATATTGGGAATATAATTAACCTATGAACATATATCCCTAAGAATCATTAGTTTTTTAGTTTAAAGTTCAATTCTTAATTCAATATGATGAACTTTGATCTCAAATAACCTCAAATTAGGTGTACCAGTAAAGCCTCATAATCGAAGGGATTTTAAGTTCTGTCATAGCCATTAAACTACTAATGTAATGTGCCTTTAATAAATAACTATTTTTCCTAAATTCGGGAAGGAAGTTTAAAATACTACAAGCTATTTTCTAGTCTGAATTCTACATCTGTATTTGTTTCATGAAAAATGTATATTTTCTAGTGATATAACATTTAGATTATTGACCCACACTGCATCTTCTTTTCTTCTAAATAGAATAGCCTGAATGAAATCAACATATTGAGCAACAATTATAAAGGAAGCATTTTTTATATTTTTGTAGCATTTGATATTAAAAACACAAACCAGGACTTATTTTTTTTGTTGTCCTCAGCTCTATTTTTTTATTTTAGGAAACAACTTCCACTATGAATTAATACAGAAATATGTAAAGCTTGGCAGCTAAAGGTGAACAATGGAACAAGCACTTAAGTGAAGGCAATTATCACAATATTTTATTTGACAGCGTTAAGGTAAGTATTCAGATGTCATACTTTCATTTTATATTCCTCTACTCCTCCGTTCTTTCCCATGATTTTTGAGCAATAAGGGAATTTTGCTCAGTGCTCAGTTGATTCTTGAAACAAGGTGCTATTGACATTTTGTGAAACTGTGATTTGCCAGTTCAGATTTCTAATCATGTGCAAACAGAAATAAGCTTGGAGGGATACCAATGCTTTATGGATTTTATCTTCAATTTATAAAATATATTTTAAAGGAGCAATCTCTTCGAATTTCATCTGAAAAAAAAAAAATCAATGAGGATGAAAATATTCTTGTTTCTCTTTCTTCTGCTGCATTGTCTCAGATGTGGCAAATTTTCCTTAGATTTCACACATCCTGGCTTTCAAGTACCTCTACAGTAAAAACCCCCAAAAAACCAAAATTAAAACAAAAAATCCACATCTCATTCTCAATAAAATATGTATGCAATAAATACAATCATTTATAAATATATAAAAAGTCATAAATTAATGGAAGAATTTTTTTGACATTGAATGGAAAGGGCAACTTGTTGCAGTCTAAAAAATAAAAGCCTTTTATTTATGTAAATAAAATTATATGGAAAATCTAGACCTTCAATAGCTAATTACATGCAAGCTGCTCCTTACCTGCCCTGTGTTAGAAATATGGGTTATACTCAAATGGTATTTTGAGTATCTGAGAATTTTGAGATATATTTAAGCTAGTTCAAACTAGAAAGATTGACCCTGTTTAAAGTTATCTCCTCCTGTATTCTACACAAACAGAAGCAAAAGTGCATTTCTGGGCAACATTCTAAAAGGGAGTCCTTCCATCTTCCTTCGTTACAAACAGTTTGCACATGATTTTATTCAGAATAATCATTTTCTCATTCGTGACAGTAATGTATAAGTGCAATGAAATACATGTCTAGCAGGCCACCAACTTCAAAACTGAAAATTGCATAGAATGAATGGTGCTTTGTTTTATCTGTTCTATCTTTAATCTTGTTGATTAAAAATTACCGTTCACTAACGTAATTGCACCAGAACGACTTTCCTGGGGGCCTTTCATTGTTTTTAATTTAGTTATAAAAACCAATTGATTTTTCACTCAACCCCTGTGAAACTTGAGAATTGCAGTAAGGGTAGGAGAATCTACAGAGCCGTGCAGAAGAGATAATTTGTGTTTGCTTTACAGCAGAATTAGGAATCCTGTTGAAGAGAGTGTTACCTATCAACAGATACACTCAAATACCTGACCTGCAGATCTATAAGGATAAAAACCACCAACAAACTGAGCAAGGTGAACCTTATATGAACCCTACATGCTATAAATTGGTAGTTTTCTGAAATTTGAGATTTTCAGCTATTTAAAAACACTAATATTATCTATGATTTTCTCCTTTAACTACAGCAAACAAATAGGCCAAATGTCATGCAAAAGTATTTATGAACTTCAGAAAATGTGACCTTATGACTGAAAATACAGCTCCAGTTCTTTCTTATTTATGTGAATTTTACTCCTGACACTTTTAGTGTATAGCTAATGGAAGTGTAGTTCTCAAAACATTCTTAGTGATCAGAACTTCTGTTCATAGATTTTTCTGAAAAATCCATTCACTTACTGCTGCTAGAAAACAGCCTTACATCTAATAAACATTTCTGCTTGTTTGAACATCTCAGCTATCTAATCTTTCAGAATGATCACAGCCAGTGGTCTCTCAGAAGTCAAAGCATTTTTTCTCATGGATCTTTAATTCAACCATACAACATCTTTATATGCTTTTGTGTTGAAGAGAAGTCAGAATGCAACCAGAAACTTACATATAAGATATAATGAAAGAATAAAGTTATTTCAAAATATGATGATTTATTTCATAACAATGATAAAAATGTACAGAAACAATCAAACAAGGAAATACAGAGGTATGTCCTGCATCCCACAGTTTTTCAGAGTGCAAACACCACATTGGAAGCATTGGAAGGCTAGATTTTTCTCCTTTTATCTTTTTTTTTGTTTGTTTGATTTGTTTTTGTTTTTTTTTTTCTCGTTTTCACTTTTTTCATTTCTTTTCCTTCCTTTCCAAACTGCAGCAACAAAAGATAGATCTTATAAATGATCTTAATGTTTTTAAATAATTGCCTAGGTGGTTAGTTTGGCATTAGTTTTGTTTATTATCTAACTTAAAAGAAAACTAAATCTGTGATTTATGGATGCCTGAATTGAAGTGCTATTTTTTCAAGTTTGAAAGGAATGATATCTCTTATTAAACTAATTGATAATAGTGAGGAAAGAAGTCAATCAAGTGTTCAGGCTCTTAGGCTTTCTTTTTCAGACACCAAGAATGCAGAACACCATGTCCTGGTAAGTGCCCAACATTTCCACCAAAGCTGTGACAGGATATATGTAGGTCATCTTATTATGGAACAAACAAAGGACCCAGCATTGTCAAAGACATACTTTTTTAAAGAATACAACCTCTTAGTGTAGAGACACCAATTCCTCTGAGCTGTTTTATGAGGAAGCAATTTTTATCCCTTCATCACATGGGCCTATTTATCCCCTGGTCTTACAGTTTTTCCATTCTGGAACAAAATTACAGTCTTATAAAATAATGCAGTGGCATTCTAACTGCATAACTACAATTCAATGTGAAATATTGTAGTCTGTCAGTAAGAAGTGATTTTTTTGCTTAATTGCTGATTATAAAAAAAACTTAAACACATCCACTGATGCAACATTTATCGGTAAAACACTATAAAGATATGTGCAAATAATATACATTGTATAAATATAATACGTATTTACAGGATTTTTTAATTTCATAAGTCTTGATAAATGTTTGGTATTCTTTATCTGACTATATCATAGACTCTATTAGCTCCACTAAGATAACTTGTTTCTGTAAATACTTGAGATAATTGTACTCTCCGTATTCTCCCTTAAAAAATACCCTGTTACAATATTTATACTAGATTATCCTCTTGCATAGTGTAAAGACTTCTTTGATTAAGGTTGGATGAATCTCGCAATATTGAGACTGAGTTAATAGAGATTGAATAGCTTCTTAAAATATTACTGGTTACCTGCACTTAAGAGTGAATACTCCAACAGTAAACGCAGTGACTAGACACCTTACCTTCATAATATTTTTCAGTCCTAGTTAGGAACCTGATTACAAAACTTTATTTCTTTGTTCTTCCAGGAAATAAAAATATTGAGAGAAAATAAAAGTAAAAACTACATCAGGAATTTGCCTTGAGTTTTCACAGAGATTGAGTCTGCATCCTATCATGCTGTATTGCTCTCCTACCATTTAATAATTGCTACAATTTAGATAATATACTCCCATTCTATATCAAAACTAGAAATTTTAGGATACCGAAACTAACAATTAATCAGAAAGTCTGATAATAGTTGCTTGTCTTTTCAATAAACCATGAGTTTCTGTTAAATTAAATTTGGTTATATAGGATTCTATCAGTAATCTTGCTGAATTTTATGTCCTATATTCATGAACCATATTAAACACAGATATGGCAGCTGCTCATTTGACTGGCATAATAGGAACTGAGCCATTGAACTCCAGAACTAAAAGCAAAAGCTATTACATTACCAGAAAAATGGTCAACATGTTGTTACCAGAGGTTATATGAAGTTATATCCTTTGCATAATGGTTCTGAAGGGTACTTACAGTGTAGCCTCACTAATAAAATCTCTATTTCCATTGCACAAACCAAGCTCAAAACACTGGAAAATAGACCTACAACAACTGTAACAGGAGCTTAGATGCCTAGTACACATGTGGGAGCTCATGGGTAGACATGTGAACTTATGAGTTTAAATTTGATGTTGAATTTCAAGTTGATTTTCTAACTGTTAATTCTCTAGCGCAGAAGAGTATTGTGGGGTTTACTGAGCATTCAGTGGCCCCTGTAAAGCTCCTTGAAGCCATGAGGTATTCCCCAACTGGTAACATGAGGTCTCTGTTAGTCAAACTGATGTTTTCTGTTATATCTCTGAGGGGCTTTCAGAGACAGCTCAGTGAAATTCTGCTGTCAGGAGGTAATCTGTTGCAACAGAAACTACATAGACTTAGTAGTTGTACAAGGAAGGTGAGGACTTAATTTAAGGGAAAAGAAAAATAGCCTTCTCCAAAAACCCAAACAACGTCCTAAGAAGACAGGAATGTCTGATTTAATGACTCATGGGAGAAAGCCTTATCAAAACAAAGTTTATGGTACTATGCTATATATCCTTGGTTCAGAAAAGACTGTCTTGAACAATTTCCTCTATTTTTCAGAAAGTACTGCAATCTTTCCAAAGAGTTCCATCACCACATATTTTGAAAAAGAGCGGTAGGTATTTTACTTTCTTTCTACAGAGAACTAGACTACTAAGAGGTATTCAGGTGATAAAATATGCTTGTGGCAGACTGAGAATAAGACATTTCTCAAATAAGCATGAAAATTGTTTCCTTCTCTTTGCTATCTTTGTGCAATGAGGTACCACTATTTTCTTCAATTCAAGTGAATTCACTTTTTGAAGAAGGTTGTCTTATTTATTTTCACTGTATTAACAAATACTTTTATTATTTCAAGAAGCTGTTTTTGCATGAAAATAAGACCTGTGCAGTAACATAGCCAACACAGGCTGCCTGCACCCTCCCATTCTGACACCTCAGTAATATTGGAACTCATTGATTAAATGCAGCCTAATTTCAGAGAGAAGATGAGATTTTAATGTTCTTTTGCTTGTTGTTGGCTAAGTATCAGTGTTCCTGCTTATTTACTGAAAAGTACCATCAGCTGTAGGACCTTGAACATCCAAGCCAGTGCATTTATTTTCTTCTTCTGGAATTAGGAATTTCTGTAAATGCTTCTGGGATCTTTTACTTACCTTTCCTTATACTTGACCTCATAGTGTCAAGTTTAGGAAGCAGGAAAAAATCTATTAAAGATGTGAACACAAGTATACAAGTACCTTGGATTTAAAATAGTTCCAATTTGAACTAGTATAAATTGGGATTTTTAATTTGAAATACATAAATATGAACAGGACAACTAAATTTTGCAAATTAATTGTGGTGTAAAACTGTTAACATTTTATTACTAATGAGTATTACTAAATAGAGAGGAACTGCAGCTCAACTCTCAGAGCTGATGTAGAGCTGGCAGGAGACAAAGTTTAAGCAGATTTTTGTCTGTAGTTTGAGAACATTTGATATGAAAATTGCTGGGAGAGGCAGTAAAAATAGGATCCCTTTAAGTCGTTTGTGAGTCCTCAAAAACAGCAGCGGGATACACGTCCTATAGGCAATACCATTTGTAAACGGCTTCTGTGGGAACTATTAATAAATAAAATGAGTAGAGTTCAGAATAAAAATGATGAAACTGATGCTTTTTCTCACTGAACGTGCCAGTTGGAAGAAAGGATTAACTAGTGGGCCATCTCTAATACAGCGAATATAGAGGTATCCATTAATGAGAATAAATGTATTGGGAGCTTTTTGGAGGTTTTCAGTGCCAATAGATAATCTACAGTTCTCCTTAACTGCAGGGAAAAAAGGACTCAGGTCGATGGGGAAAAAGGACTTGAAAACATTGCACTCTGTTCGTTGATTTAAATTCTCAGATGACCATACCAGAAAAAGGAAAATTGGCACAATAGAAAATAAAAAATACAACCTCAAGAGGGCAAGCATTTATCCTTAACAATAATCAGAAAGCATGGGCAAGAAATTTTCAACAATAAAATTAAATATAGAGCTATTGAAAAATCAAATAAGGCCTTAGAGTTTATGGCAGTGACCCTATTTCTTTTATAATAACATTTGGAAGCTACTCTATGCTCAAATCTGATAAATGATTCTTTGTAAGTTACAAAATTTCAGTGTCCACATGCAAAAGCCCAAAGGGACAATAGTAGAGGCAGAGATGCAGCTTTTATAGTGCGTTCTAATCTCATGCAAAATATAAAGTAAGGATTTAAATCCTTCCAAGATAAAGCTTTCAAAAGACCAGAGTTTTTTTTCTTCTTTGTCACACATTATGGAAAGGCAGAAGTTTGAAGTATTAAACCAGCACAGAGCAAAAAGTTGAGTAATATAATCATCTGATTTCAAAAATAGTTCTGAGTTTTTTCCTAGTAAATAAAACCAAAAGCTATCTACGGGAGAAAATACAAAAGCTTAAAGGAAAATAATAAATACAACTGTAGGTTTGCAGACCCTTATTGTTATAAAGAGAGGAAATAATTGTTAAAAGATCTTTTACAATGTAATTTTCAAAATCTGTTTCTTTCCAAAGATATTACTCCATCTCTGTTGACTTGCTGTTTTCAGAAATATTCTCCCCTTGAAAGTGAATTGAGCTGAAATTGTGTTAATTATGTATATGTATGGGTATATATATGTATGCATATACATTTATGCATACATATATCTATACAAATATATTAAAAATGTTGCATTATATTGTAATAATTTAGAATTCACAAGTAACACATTTGAATTTTAGCCATTATGCCTATCTTTCTATTAAATTTGTCATGTTAATACATACTTAGGAGACTGAGTTTTGATCTTCCCTGCAATACACAGTTTGAGATTTTTTATGGTACATCAGCATAGGGGGTTTTTATATTTCATTGCAAATTTCATGTAATCAGGAAAAGGTCATCTTTCTTGTTACCAAAATAAAACTATACTCCCTATGTCACATTCAATAGGACATAACGTACACCAAAATGCCATGTTAGGTTTAATATCACCATTTCCCACTCCACATCCCAAAGTANCCCCACTCCCAAAAAAAAAAAAAAAAAAAAAAAAAAAGAAAAACAAAAGAAAAAACGAAAGAAAAAATAAACAAAAGTAAAGATATAAGACACACAAGAAAATTAAAAAAAAATTAAAAAGGAAATAAGAAAGAAGGAAAAGGGAAATAACATCAAAAAAGAAAAATACCACAGTCCTGAGCCACAATCAGGAGAAGCTTGCAGCTGGCTTAAGTTTCAAATGGCTCATAAAACCTGACAGAGGTTTTTTGGGGTCAGGGTAACTTTTTTATTCCCCCCCCCCTTTTTTTTT
>VZTJ01005242.1:84422-160321 GCA_013397795.1 Orthonyx spaldingii
TAAAAAAAAAAAAAAATGTTTTTTTTTTTTTTTTAAAAAAAAAAAAAAAAAAAAAAAAATTAAATACTTCGAGGGGAATACTTACAGGAAAATAAACATTATTTTCCGGATGGAATGCCAGAGTTCCTAAATGATCAGTCAAGAAAAGTCAGATCAGTGATCTCTCTAGAGTTCCTCTCAGGTTTGTTTTCTTCTCTAAGATTCTTATTATAAGTCATTATGGGACATAAGGTCTTAGACTAAATGGTTTGTCTCTGCGTATCTCTGTGCACTCCGAGAGTCATAACCTTGAACATTGTATTTCTGGATTGATAAAGATTTTCTTGGAGGTAATCATAAACCCTTTTCAAACACTTTTTAAACTCTTTCTCCTATCTCAACTTGACTGGTAACATTTTGTACCTAGGAATACTAATGTTCCACGTGGTTACAGAGTATTCTGCTTAGTTAAAAATTGGAAATCAGGTAAGAAAGGCAAGACTGATTGTCCCCATTCCTAAGTCTACGCCCTTCCGTTCATTTCTAGATCTGGACAACAGCAAAGTAAGGCCTCACTGAAAGTTATTACTCCTGGGTTATAATATAGAATCATACAGAGTGTGTACATTTGGAAGGGCCCACTGAGACCATCTTCTTCAACTCCCCACTAAAGCAGAGATTATGTTTAAGAGCCTTATGCATACAATACAACATTTGGATCTACGAGGTTTGCAGAATCAGAGAATCTAGACTTCTTATTCCCCAGGATTCCCAAAAATTTTGTGACAGCTAGGTATGAAGTACAATGCAACTTTGCACTTTCATATGGTATTAAATTGTATAAGCACATTTTTTTCCGAAATGTTATATCATTTTCTACTGGCTAATGAATAAATGTCATAGTCTTTTATGTGACAAATTAAATTTCAATTAGTAAACTGAGTCAAAAAGAGCTGTCATTCAGAGTGGTACCTTCTCCTATCTGTTTAAATTGCATCATACAAAGGATTTCTGTGAATCCTAAAATGAATAACAGGTAAGGAAATTGTTCTGTTATCACAATAGTGAATATATAAAATTGGAAACTTTTAAAGCTACTCTCCCATTATGAAGGTAAGGTGGTCTTTTCATGATGATAGCAGAGTTCAATAAGCTTTGTATCACACCTTTGCAAATTTGTGGCAAATTACAGGAAATTATCTAAATTTTGATATGATGACATTACTGTACACAGAAGAGAATAATATTAATGTATTTTTTTATGGTCCATATCCAGACATGATAAAAGGTGGGATAAAAGTAAGAATTAGCTGTGAACATACTGAAAAATCATCATTACTATCTCACATTTTTCGTGCAGAGAAAGCACACTTCTGTGCTCTGTCTTGCCCCCTTTATTCATTCTCAAAGGCATATATCCTCAAAGTGACCAGTTGCACATTAATTCATTATCATTTTCACCTCTGGCATTTTTCTTGCACATCACTTTTTAAATTTCAACAAGTCCTTACCAAGCATTAAAGTGCTGACTTTCGGCACCAAAAAGTACAAAGGTTCATTCAGAAAGGAACATCCTCTCCTGATAAACATTGAAAGATCATAGTGACTTGAAGACTGACAAAACTCAAAACATTTGGACTTAAAAAAGGAAACCAAAAATATAAAAATTTGCATCAAATATTTCTTTGATGTACAATAATCTTTTTGGATTTTTTGTCATTACTATTCTGCCACTTACCTGGGCATTACATTACTTTTATAATAAAAGGAGAGAGTCAGAGGCAGTGGGCACATCATAGGACAGTATATGTTGCAAAATTAGTTTCTGCATAGTGACAACAGTTATATTTGATGCAATACTCTTTCTTTGATAAAACAAAACTGTTCCCATGAGTATGAAGGAGATTCTCTGTTAGAAACTGATTACGAAGCTGAATCAGGTTTTTTTCTGTTTTAGAGACATTAAAGTTTTAAAGTTCCTAAACTACTGGAAAATAGTCTTTTGTATTTAATTTTAGATTTCCCAACAAACATATCCCTAAATCCTAACTTCACTTTAAACAATAGTGGAAAGAAGTGGCACAATAAAAATAACTCTCTTCAATAGAACAAAACATGAAGACAGAATAGAAATTGGACAGGCTTTTGTAAAATAACACCCTTATACAACATTGAGACCAAAATTAGAAGGCTTTGGTGCATTTAAAAAGAATATTAAGGTGAAAGTTGCAGCACTAAATTAGTATGTTAAAATAACACAGATAATGAAGAGAGTGGAAAACAGACAAGCGAAGATGGGCCGTTCAGCTCTTTTTCTCCTTTAGTGGAAGCACTGAGCTGCTGAACTGATGACTGTTCATAAATATCTGCAATACAGTTGGTCCCAGTACTGAGTACGACAGCTTTCAATAAAACATTCATTGTGATGCTTTGAGGTCTTCAGAGGTACATAAAATAGTTCCCAAACTGCACATTACATGCAGTTTTCCATTATACACTGCACAAAATGTCCTTGACATTCAAGAGTTTGCCATACATATTTTAACATGCATCACTCCAGGGTGTATTTGAAAATACCCTCCACTTTCCTTTAATAATAATGACTTGTCAAGTAGAATCCAGATCTTGGTTAATCTAACATAATACGGACTTGATGGTTTTTATTAACTGTCAGATGGAGCCCAATAGCCGTCAGAAACATTTTTCCCTTCTGTCATGCATTTGTTCCCAGCATGTTTCATTTCTGACCACTAATGTAAAAGGTTAATAAAGTGCAGTATTAAATGTCATTAATATTCAATATGCATGGGAAGTGAATAGTTTTACAGATCTTTTATTTTAAAGATGTTGGGATGTTAATGTGGCTATTCTGGAGCCTTGTAGAAGTGTACCATGCTGCATGCATTTGTTAATTTGTTTGTGAAGACTCTGTGAAGCATCTCTACTACATTAGGCTCTCTGAACCTTTATTAAAATTCACATGCCTGCTTCATAAATCTGAAGGGTTTATCTTGCTTCCAGGTCTATCACCTCCCCTACTACATTTCTCTTCTTGCTATCACAAATTATGATTAATCTAATATTCTTTCATAAGCATTTTATCCTATATCAATCATAAAATGACCATAGAGAGCAAAGAGAAGGTTAAATTTTCAAATATCTATTTACTGTCAATGTGAGGCTGGTTATCAATGCTTGGTTTTGTCCACATTGCTTTTCTTTTGAAATAAAGAAACCAAGTCAAACCCCTTTATGACTATAAACAAATTGCCTGAGCAACAATCAAGATTATTAAAAATTAAAAAAGTTAGAAGACCAGAAATATAGCTGATGTAATTATCGTAGATTTGTTGTGATAATGGCACAAAAACACTGGACTGAAAATTGTTCTGCCTTTATGTTAGTGACACGGGCAAATTAATTTTATAGAAAGAAATCTTAGAATGAGATATGAAGAAATACAGTAGGCTGATCTAGAGGTTATTAACCTGTTCTTCAAACGCAATTATTGCAAATTATTTCTTCATAATTTTTACCTATAATTGTTAAGTTTCTGGAGCCTCAAATACCTCCACTAATCAGGATAAAGGCAATTTTATTATGTTCAACACATTTAGCTATTATTTATGTGCCTGCTTTATACCTTCTCTAAGAAACACATTTAAATTTTAGCTCAAAATAAAATATTTTTGCCTACCTTTTAAAATAAACTACTTTATTTGAAACTGTAAACTGATAAAAAAATTCCTACCAGTCTAATCAGTAATAAAATTAATTCCTTGTAAACCTGAACACATCAGACATGAGCCTTAGTGTATTTCAATATGGCTACATATCATCTTTCAGTTATCTCTTCTAACATTGACCACCACTACGGAAATAGTTTTCCAGTTACTCAGTGTTCAACCTACACTATTAGTCAGTGTTACTGCTTCTTCTATAGGTAGAATACAAGTCTACTTACTCGTACCTTTCTGTTTTCAGAAATGTGAAAATCAGGATTAGAAATAGCAACTTTAAGGTTGACAGAAAGATTAAGTGTTGTATTCTGCTTATGACTAGAAGCAAATATCAACATTAGTGTGTTGTCCATGTGAGAATCAGACAGATGAGATGTACTTATTCCTTTCACTGTAGTGTGTGTTTAAACAGAAAAAGAAAAACCAATACTTTTGGTGGGTTCTTAAAGTTTCAGTTAAGATGAGGAGAAATTAATGATGAGTTATGTAGTTAAGGATTGTGTGAAGCCAGTTTACCTTTAGACTGTTTCTGAGGTAGTTATAAATTTTGATGGTTCTTGTGAAAGTTTCTTAGAAGACAGAAGAAAAGCATTAATGTCCTCCCTCTTCCCTGGGAGGATGTTTAATCATTTAAAAGTCCAGTGTATTTGTAGCTAAGTTAAAATCCAGTGTTTGGTTAAAACTAGGTCAACAGATCAAATCTGCAGTATGAAGGCAAGCTGTATTGATGAGTGACTCTTCCAGCCCAGGTGATCATAAGCAAGCTCTTACCTTAATGAAATTCCTACTCCTATTTGTTGCTACCTTCTGTGAAGATAAAATAAATTATTTAACCCTTGAGACTGCACACAACAACGTGCCGTTCTCTGGCCATACAAAACCTTGGTATTGCCAGTAGACATTGCTGTACTTCTGTACTGTTTTCTACATTTTGATACTATTAATATAAAAATGTTACCTATTTTTCTTATCTCAAAAATAGTTATTTAGAGAAAACTACTACCAATAATATATTCACAGATATTAATCATCCATGAATAATAAAATTTACCTATTTCACATGGTCATTCCATCAGCTAATTATATATGAAAACTTATTTGCTAGTTGAAATACTGCTTGCCAAAGAGCCCTTTTGGCAAACAGCATCTTAACACTGCCAATGACTTTCTTTCATATACCATATGGAAAAGAAAATCCTAAATTAACATTTGGAAAAGATGCAGTAATTACTTTGCTACGAGATGGGGCAGTTGTATTGTATCATATCCTATTGTGTTGTTAATTGGTTTTCACCAGTATAAAGAAATCTAATCATACAATGTGCTCCAAATGCAGGATATTCCATACATTTGGTCTTGTATTATGATAGAAATTGACTTTTGATGATAATATGCACAGAATGTGTTGCCAGCTTGTATTATTAGGATGTGTCTCAGTGTTAACATGCTCTCTTTGAAATGAAAAATAAGGCAGGAATTCTTTCATTGGGTCCTAAGTATGTTAAAAGTGACAGAGGGAAAAGACGAACAGTAATGAAAGGAACGATAATTAGTACAGAATTTGTAAGAATGGATGAAAGATATTCAAAACTTTACTAAACTTTTTTTTTTTCCTATTAGTATGCTTTTATCCATCCATTGACATTATTAATCTATATTAAATTTCTGGTTTTAATAAAGCATATGTATATTTTAAAATAAAATATAAGGGTTTTGTTGAAAAAATGTCAAGGGTGTTATATCTTTCACTACATTATTAAACATCAACTTTTATTTCTCTCCTGTGGTGATGGCACTACAGTACTGTTGGGCCAACGTTGTGTGAGGTCAAACTCAGAGTGGGGATGGTGGGAGACTGTGTGGCACACCTTCTCGGAGTTTCTTTGTGGTTCCACTATGCAACACATGGACTCTCCAATAGCTGAAGAGACAGAAAGCTGGTAAATGCTATGCAAAATTCATCACATTCTGGTAACAGTCATTAGAACAGAATATTCTGTTACTTGGATACAGAGCAGCTCCTTGAAGTGAGCGGACTTATTCTGCTGAACTGAAAGGGATTTACTTGATATTTACAGCAGCAAAATAGGAAAAAGGATCTGACCTCCTGTTCGGCACTAGGGATTTTCAGTATCTAAGTTTAATCTAAACTTTTTTAATCACTGTATTTACGTTTTTTATATATATTTGTGATAAACCTGCATACCAACCCTTCAGAAAAGAGCTGAAGTTGCTGGCATAGGCAAACAGAAAAAAAACCCAACTATTCCCTTCCCCCATTGCCACTTATTTCATTGTAAATGGGCAGTGTGCAGGGTAAGGTGAAATCCTTCCTTGATAAATAAATGGATAGACTTTTAAAAATTGAATAAATAGGGAATTGCTTAAAACAAAACTGTATTTGTGCACAACTTTAATTAAAAATAAAAATATTTTTTAAATAGTAACATTTTTATAGTGGCCATAAGACACTCCAAAATGAACTCTCAGTGGAGGTAATTCATGCCTTGTTGCATTGATGGTGACATCCTTCAGCCTCGTGGCTAACAGTAGCACACTAACCGTGAATAAATGCCCTGCAGTTTATGCCTTACCATACCTTATTGCTTAATTAAAATGAACCAGTTTATTAAACTGTAGAGAAGAAACTTCACCCCCTACATGCCTGAATGAGTCTTTGAGCAGCACAAAAGTCGCTTTCAACTTTGCTCATGTCAAGCCTCTCACAGTAACTATTCACTGTGAGAGATTTGTTGACTGTTCTTGAATGCAGTCACTGCTTTCGTGCTGTGGCAATCCATGTATTTGCAGGATAATGAGTTGTGGGAATGCCTAGATTCTGCACCCCTACCTTTGCTTTTAGTTGTCCTCCTGCCATAATAAAACAACTTTTTGGAAATTCGTCCTTAATAGCTATTTCTGAAACAGGAGTATACTTTACATTCAGTACTTTGAATGCAACAACACTGTCAAAGACAGTGCTCTCAGAATCACAAGTTTCAAAAGAAACATTTTCCTCACAGAGTTGCTTAGATAATCTTCATTTGAAGCTGGAAGACAAAATCTAGATGTGGCAATAATGTTAATGCATTTGCTACACAATTATTCTAAATCTCACACCAAAAGAATTGATAACAGAAAATGGTAGATTTGAAGAATTAATGGGGTTCAAAGATAAATTCATGCAATTATTAAGGACATACCTTACTGCCAGTGACATGTCTTGTCATGTTTTAATAATTTTAGAAGCTTATATGGCCTACAATTACATTATCCCAAACCTGATACATTGATCCTGTAGATTTTTTCCACTTACATTTAAAGAATTGTTTTTCCTAAATTATTAGATTTTTTTCCACACCATCTCTTTTTCAAGATATTACTTTATACAAGTTATGTTCCCTATCCTATCTTTTTCTTTAGTGTTCATTCCCTCTGCCTCCTAGAAACAAGAAAGAAAAGTTTGCTAGATTATTGTCTACAACTGGGGAAACTGGTCTCAGTATTTGATGGTACCTGTATCCTTCCATTTTTCACAACTTGCTCATTATTTTTTCTTATTTTGCAGCTAGCTAGCTGCAGGTAGCTAGCTAGCAACTGAATTACAGACATCAGGGGTGGACAAAGATGGTGACTCCAGTGAGGTTATTACTAAAGTGGTAATAAAAATTACCACAGTTTTCATTTTAATCTTTTAAACTTACAGCTTCTTCAGTATAAATATAATTTTCATCTTCCTTCAATGAAGGGGTTATCCACTTCAATGAGATTTCAAGACTGCAGATTTGTTTTCGTTAGTATTGCTTCAGTAGGAAACTTATCATTACTTTTATAAAATTATGATCTCTGCTTTTTCTTCTATTTTTATCCTTCTAAACGTCCATTTCTGTCACTAAGTAATGTTTTGAGTACATTGTCAAACCTTTTGTAATGATTCATGTGGAGTAGAGATATGTTTTTTTCATTTGACTAATCAGTATCACACTTCAGTTTTCCTAGATCATTACTCTTGTCATGTGACAGAAAACTTCTGGGGCCAGTGAATTCAGTTAACAATTAAAAAAAATTGTAAAATGTTAGTTGCAAGCAAATGATTCCTTTCTGTACAAAATATTCTCTGCAATGCGTACACAGGCATTTGATATTATAAATGGCTTTTCTTAATACACATTTTGGCCCTGGTGAATATAGGAGTGCTCACAATAGAATACTTAGTCATATTTGTGGGTATGTGAAGGGTATGGTATGGAAATAATTGGATTTGAGAAAAGGTCTCTAGGTGGTCACAGTTCCTGATGGTGCTTCATATAAAATTTACATGCTAAAAATTGTAATTATAGTTTGGGCAGATACTAACACATATAGTGCAGGCTAATGCTGGCTAAGGCTTCCTGTTCTAAAGATGTTTTCAGTGGTTGATAATTTTGCTAAACTTTAGACATTTTGAGTGAATTGTGCATGCTGCACCACCTTGATTAAGAAGTTTGACATAAAAGGATCCACAGGCTACAAAAATGTATATGAAGGGGAAAATAGAAAAAAAAAATAGAAAAAAAAAAAAAGGAAAAAAAGTTTGTGTAAAAAAGAGAGGTTAAGAGTGCTTCTTCTTAAGAGACTTTAACATGTATATAATTTTGGACAAAGGTGTCAGTAAACAGCTTTTCAGCTTTCTGCCACTTCTGTTATTAAGAAAAAAAAAAAGGCAGACCACACTTCCCTCAAGAATTTCAAATCTGATGATGTTATTGACGTGCGTTCAGGAGGGACCTGTAAAAGAGTTACTGTTGAACTCTAAAGCTGAGTTGAACTCATCCAGAGGGGACACAGAGTTTCTATTTTCTGAACAACTCTGAGCCCCCAAAGAAGTAATCAGCCATAGCCAGAACTGAACTTGTACTGCTTCAAGTGAGGGACTCATGAGCACAGACTTGAAAAAATGAGACATATGTTTCTTCGTGATTTATTCCCTTCCCTGGAAGATTCAGGAGAGTGAAGAGTGAATGAAAACATAGATAATAGAGAAGTTGTGGGACAAATGAGAGTGTGGTGAATAAGAAGTAGGTATAAGCAGAACTGTGTTATCTGAGAGAGAAGCAGAATGGCTGAATCAGTAGGGAGGAAAGCTGTTTGCTGATAGGGAATTCAGAGATGTATTAGTATTGGACAAGAGAAGAGTTATTATCTCAGGGTTCATGAGCATCACAGAAGAATGGGTTGAGGGAAAATAGGATTATATGAAGATAAAACAAGAAGAGTAGGGGCAGAAATATGTTTTGGGGTTTGTTCCTCATTTGGCATAGTCTCACCACCAGCTGTAACTGATTGTAAATTTGTGAGATCCTACATTAATTTGCTGACAGAAAAGGCTCTCTAACAAAATACATTCCTCTCTGAGTACCATTTCCAAATAAAAATCATGCTCTGGTATGTTTTCTTCATTTATTTAAAAAGTTTTTTATTTTTTAAAGGAAATTGCATCCAAGAATCATGTAAATAATTTTAAAGTCGACCTTGAATTGTATAATACTCTCAGTAACATTTTCAGCACTGCATTACTACTGGAAACTTTCTCCAATCATGTATTATTAGCATATTTTGAAAGACAGAGCGGTTCTCTTTTCAAAGGTCACAGCTTCTCATTTGAAAAGGAACTGGGGGGAAGAAAAAAACAAAACAAAAGAATGGTGATAAAAAAGAAAGATGAAAAAGAGAGAACTTAAGCAGCAGAAGCTGATCTTTGAGTGAGAAAAAGAGAATATATTCACACTGAAATCTTGAGCGGTTGGAGTGGTTTAAGTCACATTTGGTCTACTGTCAATGTCATAGGACAAGAACAATTTAATTTCCACTTGGTGTAAGCAAGGAATTTCAACAAAATGTCTGGGCATGTTTTGAATTTCAACAATTACATTCACTTAGGGGCATCTTTGTTTTTAAAAAAGTCTTTTGCACATAAATAAGTAATATTTTACAGAGGGAAGTGGTTTATATTTGAAATACATAGTATATGTTAATTACAGAGTGTGGCACACTTTGTCTCATAGTTCACTCTTTCTCATATGACTGAAACTGTGGCAATTTGTTTAAATACTTCTGTTTCCTTTTCAGTTGTTCATCAAAACAAGGCATGGTTAGACTCAAGATACCTATTTTTTAGTCTGGTTTATGACATAGGTTTGCAAAAATGTAACAACTGTGGTGTTCCTCTGCAATCAAAGTTAAAAAACATTGCCTTTTGGCGACATTTAAACATTCCTCCAGCAGTGGAAGCAAGTGTGTTGCAGTTAGCAGTCCTAGAAAATATTTCCAGTTTGGCCATCGAGGCACTCAGACAATCACTTTCTAACCTGAAGGTATAAACAGACAGACTGCAGAGGGGGTTTGCAGAAGTACTTGAACCTCAATACAGTAGGTGACAATAGAGAACAGCTATATAGGGGACAAAGGGAAAGTTGTTGCTCATTTATCTGTCTCAAGGAAACACTGTTATAGATTAGTGGTTCCCTTTGCTTTCCCATTTTTTCTGTAATCATTACACATCATTGGGAAAAATGAGGAATAGTGCATTCCTTTGCTGCATAGTTCATGGAGAGGATTTCTTGTAGCATTTGGAAGAGCATTTCCTTCATACAATGTAAAAGATGAATGATAAACTGTGATTAGAATGAAAATAATGTTCTCTAACGATTTTGAAGTCAAGCAGCTAATAAGAAAAGTGACTGGTAATTCATTATGATTTTCATGTCTATCAATAAAATACCTGAAGCAAGAGAATCTCATAACATTGCGTAGCCACCTCTGTTTCACTAACTGAATTTGCTTTGTGGATAATTATGTAAAAGACAATGAGTCTTTTACCACATTGTTTTTCCTAGTGGATTATAAAAATAAAATGATGTTTGTTTTCAGATGAAAAGTATTCTGTTAGCGTTCTTTCCTCTTTGAATATTGTTAACTATGCTGTGTCACATATTGTTCTGAAAACTTTCTAAATGTTTTCATTTCGATATTTTTGCTTCATTGCTAAAACAAGTTTCTAGCAATGTGTTAGATTAGTCCATGGAAAGAAGTCTCATTCAGGATATGCTATACCTGGTACTCCTATTACTGAGGGTTTCCATACAGATATCTTATTTTACAGGGAAGACATATTTCATTCATCTGAAGCTTTATCATCCATGTTTATACTACACTATTGTGGTGGGTTGACCTTGTCCAGCTGCCAAAGTTCTCCATTCAGCCATTCTCTCCTTTTTCCTCCTCAACTAAGCTCATGAGCCGAGATAAAGACAGGAAAATATTAATTAATGTTACAAATTTTTTTACTCTGCAGGACATGCACTTTCTCAGAAGTCACTCCCCATGGCTGTGGGGCTCAGCTGTGCCCTTGTGGTTTGTGTTGGAGCAAGCTGGAACTGGCTATGTAAGGTTCAGGGAAGTCCCAACCTCTGCTCACAAAATCTGCCCTGCAGTCCCCCTGCTGTCAGAGCATGGGCATCTGCAAACTCACAGAGATATTTGCTGTGCCGTTTTGAAAATAAGAAATAAACCGCTATATCTTTATTTAATATACTAATAAATATTCAATATAATAAACTGCAAATAACTAATAACATATCTGAGAAAGGGCATCTTGTTATAGCTTTATATAGGATAGTAAAGAAAGATCAAACAAAAGTCTATTACATGTAAAGTCGGTAAGGATTTTAAATATTTAAATCAGGTAGGTAAAGAATATAATTTATCCCCAGCAGGAAATAGCTTGATAAATTAATTTAAAACCAAGGAAGAGGATACAGAGTAACAGAGCAGAGTTTTCTTTAGACAATCTCTTTTTGCTTGTTTCGCACCTTCACACAGTCAAGAAAATGATACTTACCATGAAAGGTTTGGTAACACCCAAATCCACCACACCCTGGTGGATGGAAAAAAACAAAGAAATGATGAGCAAAGCATGAGAAACCTATAGGAGGTCCTGTGAGATGAGCAAATGCAATTAGGTTGTCAGCAACATCTAGATGAAAATTAATATCAGCTCTCTTATTATGAACTAAACCTGTGAGACACTACCCAATCAGCAAACAGAGGTCTGCAAAACTAGGGCACACACAGCTCAGAAGTAGGTGAACACTAATAGTATTAAAACACAAGCAAAAAAAATCTTCAGGACAGGAGGAGGAACAATGGCCATAAACCACAAGTTTCATCTCAACATGAGGAAGAACTTCTTTATGTTCAGAATGGCAGGGCACTGGAACAGGCTTCCCAGGGAAGTCATGGAGTCTCCCTCTCTGGAGATATTCAAAACCCACCTGGACACATTCGTGTGTCACCTGCTCTAGGTGATCCTGCCTTGGAAAGTGGGTTGGAAAGGAAGATCTCTAGAGGTCCCTTCCAACCCTAATGATTCTGGGATTCTGTCGTTTTTTGCAAAGAAAAGTGTGCAGGCTTAAATGGAGCTGACATGTAGACAAGATTTTGTTTCGTCATAAATAGATCTTCTGCTATTGAAGTCCAATAGACGTCCACAGAAATCCAAATGAGCATTGTAATTTTTGAACATTGTACAATTGCAAAACTACCTGATCACATGGACATCAGGGGAAAGTGTGGCACCTGGATGATTTTTCTATAGTATACATCCAGAATTATTGTCTTCAAAAATTCTGTGATGGAACTAGAGATTTTTAGGATAGGGCAGTTCAGCAGGTACCATAACACAAAGCTCTGTGTCAAGACCATTGTTTGGAGTGTTTCTGTCTCTTCCAGCTATTAATCCTCTTATTCCACAAAATCCTATTCTAAAAATTTTCCTTACTTAATCCTGTCTGCTTGGTCCCTTGCTGTCTTTCCTATTGTGTTGGAGTCCTCAAGAGTGGCATTGTAAATTTTCATCTTCTTTATTATAGAAATAGCTCATAGTCTGCCCATGAAAAATTCAATGACTATTTTACATAGAGAAACAGCAAAAAGAACATTCTGAATTTGTCTATATATAGTTGCCTGCAAATGGAGAGAATATTTTATACACTTAAATTGACTATATTTTAGGTTGCTAATATGTTACAAACTTATGGTCTGTCTTGTATGAGCCTAACTCTTACTCCATTTTAGGTTAATTTACATTATTGGCTTTTCTTATTTAACAGTACTAATATGTGATCATACTCCCAACAATTTTACAATTTAAGGTTTAAAAAACTACTACTTAAAAATAAATTTTTTTTATCCTTGGTTTTTGATGTCTGGCACATCAATAGTAAATTTCAAATTTTAAAATGAAATATTTTCTGCTTATGAGACCTATTGTCCATATAGTTCATAGCAGTTGCAGAATTTTTAAACTGAAAACTACTGGTTTCATGTTACTTCTGAACATATTTAATTCTGTTTTCTGATAGTTCTCAGTAATCATATGTAAAGTCAGTAAAGCTAGATGCTAAATTTAGAACTTCAGGCTTTACCCTTATGTCAATGCTACTATCTTAAGTGTTACTGGTTGAGAGCCAATCTGTGTGTTTTAAACTTAACAGAATTTCTGGGGTGAAAATTTGTTAGTTACGGCACTTATGAAGCACCTTGATTAGGTGTCAGACCTTTTTTTCCCCTCCACATGAATAAAAGCAAACTTTTCCCGTAGTACTGTAAATCATGTGAAACCAACTGCCATGAAAATGTGGGGTCACAGTCTATTTTACAGCGCTGGTGCTAATAAATGGCAAGTACTTACCCATAGGACAACAATTCACAGCAATTTCTTTTTACTGCTACTGGTATTTGTGACTGCAAGGTGAGAGATCGTGAATGTGCAGAACATTTGAAGCCTTGAGTATCTTATTTATTAGCTCAGAATTTTAACTATTAGCATTACAGACAGGCTTACACATTTGTAGCATGATATTCTAAGGTAAAAGGTGTGTCAAGTTTCATAGATAAAGAAAGGCTTTTTCCAAACGTGCATTTGCGCTTTTTGCTTTGTGCATTTTTTTTTTAAATTTTTACTTTGAATTCCTTGGGTTTGACGAGTACAGTAAATTATCTTTGGTAAAAGAAGAATAACTACCTGTCCAGATGCCTATGAACATAAATTGTTTTTAGACTCAATGTGCCAAGGCCGAATAATATAATTTTATACACACAGTTCCTCTCCTCATCACAAAAATGATACAATTCTTCTGCTTTATGATGCCTGTGTCTAAAACTAAGTAGATACAACTTACTGCTCTCAAACACTTCTTCTTCCCCAGGTAAAATATATTTAATCAAAAAAAACCAAAACAAGTCTTGCAAAAACAGGGTTAGAAATTAGCACCTATCAAAAGTAGTAGGGTAAATTAATATAATAGAAGTATATTTAAAGCTAGCTATCACTATTTATTAATTTTATAAAATACTCAGGAGTATTATGGTAATAATGAAACAATCTCTAAATACTGACATTCTTATATTAAAGTATGGAGAGTAAGTGGGTTTTTTTACTTTTTTTTTAATGCAGAAATTCTTTTATTTATTCCTTAAGTGAATATATCAAGCCAACACTTCTGTTCTGTCTCTTCTCAGGGTTTTTGAAAGTGTGTTCTCTTTTATCCTATTACTGCATAAAATGCAACAGGAGTGATCAGCTGATATATTACCAATAAAAAACACTTTGTGTATAGTTGTTTGAACCAACACAGCTGAAAGATATTGAGCTTATAATACTACAAACTTTGATGAGTTAGTGAACCTGTGCATTATTAATAAAGGAGAAGTTTGGTGGGGAAATATTGCTTTAAATGAAATATGAACGCGTTCCTTGTGCATCAGAGCAGTACTTAGATTTACTTGCACGTTTACAGATAATGAAGCTATAATAAAGTTGAGATCAAATTAAAGATATGAGATTAAAACATTCAGTACTACTTTGAATTTTGCAGATCAGTTGTGCTGCTGTCTTGTACTCAGAAGTCTCAAGGTCTTAAACACTGGCTATGATAAATGCAATAGCATTAATTTTTCAGGCTACTGTAATGTATTTTATTTGTCCTAATTATCTTTTGAGGTGTTGAAAAACAAAACAACCAAACAAAACCAGAACAAAAACATATCAGATGTCTGTGGGCATGGCAAAAAAAAAAAAAAACCAAACAACTTTTAATTACACGGGCAACCATAAATTATTTCCATTTGACAGTAATAATTAATGAATGAAATATATCCTTCACCAGATATAGTGCTGACTCTTCTACATATATGGACTTTACAATCAATCCATAAAATAACTTCACTGGCATAAATATTTTATTTTTTCTCTGATGATGATTTATTTATGGCCCTGATTGTCAAGCAAATATATGTCATGAAATGTCCACTCCACTGTTGCTGCATTTGGGAAGCTTTTGTATTACCTCTGTGGTTAAAATGTCCATAATTTTACTGCACAAGGTGAAATGAAAACCAATGTCTAAGTATAAAAGTTCTGCTATTATATAATTATTATTTTTTCAGCCATGAAATTTTTGAGTTTAATCAAAAATTTGTATTTTAAATTATATGTACATTTATCAAAATGTTGTGGTGGCTTGATTTTGGTTGGGTGCCAGGTGCCCACCAAGGTGCTCTATCACTGCCATTCTCAGCTGGGGTGGCAGAGAAAATTAGGTGGAAAACCCCTACCTTTTAGGTCAAGACAAAAGCATTTTACTAGAGCAAAGGAAGAACCCCCAAATTTTTGTTCTGTACTTCTGATCAGCAAGTAATGCCTGTCTATTTCGCAGGAGGTCAAGCTTCAGCACACATAGCACTTGTTCTTGAAGGAAAACACTATCAATGAAAACATCCCCCTCTTCCTCCTCCTCTTCTTAGCTTTTATATCTGAGCAGATGCCATAAGGCATGGAACATCCCCTTGGTGAGTTTAAATCAGCTGTCCTGGCTGTGTCCTCTCCCAAGATCTTGCCCACCCCCAGCCTAGTGGTGTGTGGGGAACATTAGAGACAGCACTGATGCTGTGCCAGAACTGCTTAGCAATAGACAAAAATCTGGCACATTGTCAACACCTTTCTAGCTACCAATGCAAAGCACAGCACTGAGAAGGCTACTGTGGGGAATAGTATCTCAGCTAGACCCAATACGAATGCATACTTGTAGGCAAAACACATATATATATATATATATGTATGTATGTATCATACATGAAATGAAAAAAAAAAAAAGTCTTTTGTTTTTTGGGTTATTAAAAGCAACATTCAGAATTAAAAGTGGCATTACAATATGGGTTTTCACATAAGTAATACTATGTCTTTTACATGAGCCTTCTGAAATGCAGTTTTCAGAAGACTGACAAGAAGAGGTTTTTGTAGTGAAACAGAATAGAAGTATATCTTCAGATGAATAAATATTAAAAGCAAACAGCTTGAACTTAGGAAACTTGGAGAAGGCTAGATAAATTTGTGTCACTTTGGTACACAAAATAAAAAAACTCAGTTAAACAACATATTAAGACAGCAAATATCAATGTTTTCATCTACAATATTTTATTCTTAATCCCTTGAATTTGCCAAAAGCAACAAATGAATTTTATAACAGCTAGTAATTAGATGTTTGGTGTAAGATAAGAACAACATTTTGTTCAGGGGGTGACTTTCAAAATATTTCTCAGTTGAATAACCTGGAAGAGTTTCAGACAGCATGCACAGGATGTGACTCAAGAGAGCCAGAGATTCTTTATAATTTAGTACACTGCCTAAATACTTTGTGCTGCTGGGCTGAGTAGCAACACTGATAAAATAATATTCAGATGCAAATCACCTTGAAAAATATTACTAGACTATCTATATAAAAGACTTTAGCTAGAAATTATTTTTTTAACATCTTTTTCTGCTTTTTCAACACAAGGACCTTCAGAAATTTAAACATTAGACTGACATTTATAATGAGCTGTAGTGTATAGTAATTAAATCCTGTGAACTGAACTCTTGAAAAATAGTCTGGTGTTGAGTAATACTTAAGTAAGGATTGTATCCATTTACTGAAAAGCTTTTCCATATTCTTTATTCAATACTGTGATTATAATTCTGCAGTGCTGAGCTACATAAAATCAGAATTTTAGGATGTCTTTGCATTTTTCTTTTTATTTTTTTTTGTTTTCACTACTTATATTCTCAGTGAATCTGTTTCAGAAGCATGTTTTTCCTAAGCTCTATGAGAAACTAAGACATAAGAAAAATTCACTAATTTTACATTTTGAACTTTAGAATTCTACAGTAAGATGCATATTGATTCACAGCTAAGACTTATCCAATATCAATTTAAATTTGCTATGACACTTTTGTTTAAAGAGAAAGCACTAAAAGCATGTAACACTTTTCTGCAAAGCCTTATGAATAGCCAGGAAACATATTTCTTCACTTTTAGAAGTTTCACATTTCCTTGAAAGTAAATGATGAGTCTGTTTCTGTTCATTATTTAAGAATTGGGGAAAAAATATTAAACCACTATATAAAAGATTGTATGATATGGAAAATAAATATCTTTGAATAACTGATGTAATGTCACTCCTGTAATGGAAAACAAAGTACCAAAAAATGTAATGCTCTGTATACAAAATGGCATACAGCTGTAAGATTTACTTTAAAATAAATATCTTCAAACAGGACTTTTTGAAACAAATCATAACTCTTAAACACTTCTTGCATATTTGCTGACAGAGCACACTGTGAACCATGCAAAATCAAAGTGCCCTCTTAATATTGGGTAAATTAGATAAGAAGTAGGATTATTTACCATGGGCTAAGCACTGTGAGCATTCTAGCATAAATTTTTTATGAGAACTTACTTGCATCTGCCAGCTTGGAATTTATGTATAGAGATATAGAGAACACTTTGTAATATACTAGTAAAATCAAATGCCTGGATTGTTGGCTATTCTCTGGATCTGGCTCTTATACAGGCATCACCTGAGCACTGCCTTAAAGAGTACTTGACCCTCCCTATTAAAGCATTCAGATGCAAAGAAGGTTTCAGTAACCCTGGGTTGAGGTCAGCTGATTGAGTTTGTTAGGAGGTGCTGGAGCTCCCTCTGGCTCACACCCGTGTAAGTCCCCTACCATATAATTACTTAGCAGCATCAGGCACCCTTTCAGGTTTCTCTGTTTTCCAGTAATACTCCAATGATCCTGGACCGTGTCCCTAGAGTGTCCAGAAACTCCCAAAGCAGAGCTCAGAGAATGTTGCACAAATTGCTTATATGTTGACTCCTATGTTAGCTGCACTCTGGGACTGTTCAATTTTTTTCCCTAGTTACATATTTGACAAATTTTCTCACAGTTCTTCAACATGACAAAGTTTTTCATTTCGTGTGTTTCTTGCAAAGGACTCTCAGCTTTACCAGCATTAATAGGATAATCCAAAAGCTATCAAACTACTCAAGCACTTAGACATCAACAATGTAGTAGACTTTTAATTTAATTGAAGTTTAAATTACGAACTGGAATGGTAGGAAAATACTAACAATAATGTTGTTGCTTTGTTTTTCTAAAAGCAGTAATAATTAATATATTATTGAATGCAAAGATTTATTAAAACTTGTAACAAACAAAACTCTAACCAATACCAATAACACATCAAGGACCTTGGAAAAATTATGTGAAAGTGAATAAGGATGAGACCATAGTAACAATCCCTATGCCCCTCCATTGAATAATACAGAAAAAAAGATCTTGAGACTCTATAAGAATAAGGTCATACTAGATGTCATTTGTTTATGCAAATGGCCAGCTACTGATGCAGAACTGCATAATGAGCTAACAAAGCTGCTCACATCTGCCAGCCTATTGGAAATGACTTTAAAAGTACAAAAAGGCCTGCATTGAAAAGAGCTGGTTGTGCTGGTATCACTTGAGACTTTGGTGTGTAGAACTGATCACTCAGAGCCTGTACTCTACTGTTACATGTAGAAGCAGATCTTGTGGTCAAGAACTGCAGTAACATGTAGAATAAGGTTTGTTGTTGAGTTCGCTCTCATTGGTCACCAATGAGGACTGTCTGTTAAAGATGATGAAAAGATCATCTAAAAATGTTCCCAGCACTCTTGGCTTCCTTCCTTCCTTCCTTCCTTCCTTCCTTCCTTCCTTTTCTGCCTGCCCAATTCTGTGTTGTCTCTTGCATAGCAATTCCTTAAAGAGAAATGACAACAGCTATTGGCTACAATTTATTCAGTACAGAACAATACTGATAAATGCTGGAATGTTCAGATCACTTACCATTTACACTTCAAAATATCTAGCAATATCCAGTCTGTCTGGGTTTTGGTTTTGGTTTGGTTTTTATGGGTTTCAATGCAGACAGATAATCTACAAAAGCAGCTTTTCTGCAGACAGAAGTTGAGGGTACTGCTGTCTCATGATAAGGGGCATAAGTGGACCATAAAGCAAGAGAACTGGAAGGAACTAGATGTTGATTCAAACTCCATGCTTTTGAAAACCAAAACCTTAAGTACTCAAATGTCTGATTAAATTAAATCAACACAAGTTTTCTTCTTTCTTTTAATACATATGCTATCCTGCAGTTGTCAGTGAATTAGTATATCATTAGCTGAAAATACTTACTGAACTGCTAGCTTCAATTATTTTCAAAGCTACAATAAAATAATATATCCTGTCAGAAATACAGTTGTTGATTAAACCCTGATCCAATCTCCTTTTCTTCTGCACAGAGACGCCTTTGGTAGGTGCTCACAGGAAGGAGTAGGTTCCCAATTTCTGTTCCTGAGGTCCATCCATAAGTTAGGATAAAGTAACTGCACTTCATTGAGATTTAACTGTGTAGTAGAGTGGGACGTTATCCATTCATCTCATGTGGTAGCAGAACACTTAATTTGTGTTTACAGAATTGATGTACCTATTTGAGGGTACACATCATAAACATCCTCATATGGCAGGCAATGAAAAATCAGTGAGGTTTATATTTTCATACAATTTTTCACTTACATTTCAGATTCGGTCTTGTTGCATGGCATCAGTGTTTAAAAGTAGATATTTTCAGTGAAATTTATGTCTTGGTAGAAGTCCATCAGTATGAAAAAATTGCAGGAACCCATATTTGAGGTAGGAGGTTTTTTTGGTATTTCTGTGAGGTATATTTCAGTGAAGTGAAGAGACTTTAAAAAAATATTATATATTTTAGATGGGTACAATTTTCTTCATATTCAGAGGTCACTAAGCACACACACTCCTACATGCATATACAAATTATTTACAATGCTTATAAATATTTTAAATTAAAACATAAGTTGATTTCTCAAACCAAATTATAAGCAGGATAATAGAAATTTTAAAGGTTACAAAAGATAATCTCATTGCAGGAGTCATTGAGCTGCCATTGCATTAATACCATTCAATAACACAGTCAGGGACAGCCAACAGTTCATACCCTCTTCTCTCCTCTAATTTTGTTTCTGTAGTTTTTTTCCATAAATTAATATTTTTTGGCAAGAAGTTTTTAATAGTTTCCCAAATATATTTCAAGCATAATAGTGTGTTGTTCTCTTGCACTTACTATTTTAATACAGTTGATTATGAGGAAAACATTCTCTGAAATAATAGAAATTGTGGGAAGAAATACTCTAAATGTGTCCCTAAAACCTAGATTAGAATTTACGTTGCGTACTTAAGTGCAAGTGCTCTATATCTCATTAGCACTCTGTGAGCTATTCAATTCTTTTTCTATAAATATCTTTAGTAAAATAATGAATGTCTATGAATCTGCTGGCTCTGCAGCTGATCAGCTTTGCTGTTAATATGTACTGATGTCAACCAGTTGCAAGAAAGAAAAGGACAACAAAAAGACCAGTTGCCAAACAATTTGCACTCCCTGTAGTGAGACAATTATTCCCTTGGAGGCTCTTATCATCTTTATAACATGAATTCTGCACAAGCTTCAAATGTACTTAGCGCTTTCTACTGCATTACTGGCACTGCAGTTCACACTAGGGATACAAATTACAGAGGAAGAGGGCTGAAACAAGTCTGTATCACTGACATGAAAATTAATAGATCACCTTTCTAATGTCAAATTCTCAGTTCTGAGAAAAGTTGCAATTTTACAAATGCAAATATGTCCTATAGGAGGGGGGTGGGTGGAGGGATATATAAAAAAGAGCAAATTTTTTCACCTTAAAATAATGAATGTTTGAAAAAAAAAAAAAAACAAACCACCTTTCTCAAGAAGTACAAAGTTGCAGTTGAAAATCTTAATATTAAAGGAGGAAACACAATCTCCTAGAAGAAAATATTGCCACTTTGAAGTTGTGAAACATATTTCAGAAGGCAGAAGGTCACTCTACTGTCATTGTTTTTCTTGTTCAAGTGTAATCAGCATGGCAACTTAGCAATGACAGTTACCTTTACCAATGGTAGCTGGTAACTTTTGTGTTTAATAGTACAAATATAGGAAGTTTTTCATGTCTCTGATCTGAACATGATATCAACTTAGTCACAAAGACATATTTCTAGGAGATAACAATGAATAAATCACATTAAACATAACAAAATATGAGGAACTGTTGCTGAGCTTTCTATTTATCAGGAGAAATAAGCACAAGGATGTTGTTCAGTGTGCTTAGTTTATGCAATTCATGTATTTTTAATAATTTCCTTTTTTCTTTAAATTTTTAAGACTGAAATCTACATGATTTCATATCATTTATTTAGTTGTACACCAATGTACACTCTTTACTTTTGAGACTCTGGGGTTTATATGAGCTTATTATTCTTACATTTTTGAATCCAGTATAAAATATATTGTTTATTGGTTCCAAAGATACGTAATTTGTGTGTGACACCTAATCACTGCAATTGTACCGGTGTGCTCAAACAGCTGTCTGTGTATTTCATTCAAATACACTCATATGACTTCATTGCAGTGACTTCATTGACAGAAATGTAACAGAAACAAGATTTCATTTATTGTATGATAAAGATTCATTCTTGTTTAAATATTTGCAGACTTGGCACAATTTTAAAAAATGCCTAGTTTACTATTAGGCTACATGTGTTAATTTTTCCCATTTGCCTTTATTGTACTTCAACTTTAACTTAAGCATGGCCTCACTTTAGTGCTTGAAAGTAAAGATATGTCATGGTTGTTGAATTTTGTCAGACCTGGGCTTTAACTCCGGGCAATGAATATTGTTAAAGCCTTCTACAGTAAGGAACGTGTCTGAACAATAACTGAAAGACAACTATTACAGGTTCCCAATATTTAGTCTTGTATTTTTTGTGGTACTAGTTTGTGTGGCCACATTTTGGTATTAGGGGGCTACAAGGGACAATTCTGTGAGAAGCTTCCTCCATGTCCAGCAGAGCCAATGCCAGGCAGCTCCAAGATGGACCTGCCACTGGCCCAGGCTGGGCCAATCAGAAATGGTAACACCTCTGTGATAACATATTTAAGAAGGAAAAAAAGTAATTGCACAGATGCAATTGCAGTCAGAGAAGAGTGGGGTGAGAATATGTGAGAGAAACAATCCTGTGGACACCAAGGTCACTGGAGAAGGAGGAGGAGGAGGTGCCTCAGGCGTTGGAGCTGAGATAACCTGGCCCATGGTGCAGTCCACGGTGAAGCAGCTGTGCCCCTGCAGCCCATGGAGGATCACTGGAATGCAGAGATCCACCTGCAGCTCATGGAGGAGGCCCATTCCAGAACAGGAGGATGCCTGAGAGAGGGCTGTGAACCCGTGGGAAATCCATGCTGGAGCAGGCTCCTGGAAGGGATCTGCAGACCCATGAAGAGAGGAACCCAGACTGGATCAGGTTTCCTAGCAGCATTTGTGACCCAGTGGGGGACCCACGCCGGAGCAGCCTGTTCTTGAAGGACTTGTACCCAGTCTAAAAGTGACCCACATTCTAGCAATTTGTGGAGAATTGCCCATGGGATAGACTTACATGGGAGAAGATCGTGGAAAATTGTCTCCCATGGAAGGAATCCCACACTGGAGCAGCAGAAGGACTATTCTCCCTGAGCAGTGGTGGAAAAAACCTGTGATGAACTGACCATAACCCTCATTATCCATCTCCCTACACTGCTGGAGGAGCAAAGGTAGAGCTGGGAAGGAGGGAGAGGTGGGGGAAAGCTGGTTTTAAGATCTATTTTGCATCTCATTATCATGCTCTGATTTCATTAGTAATTAATTCAATTAATATCTCTAATTTGAGTCTGCATTATCTATGACAGTATTTGGTGAATCATCCTTCCCAGCCTTATCTGAAGTAATGAACATTTTGTTGTATTTTCTCTCACCTGCCCAGTTGCAGTGGGGAGTGATAGAGTACCTTTGGTGGATGCCTGGTGTCCAGCCAGAATCAATCCACTACAAATGCCCTGTAAGTAGAATGAACTGAAATGTATGACCCCGTAACTTATGGCTACAGGCCATTTTTTGCTAGAACTGAGAGAGCAACAGAACTAGAAAGTGCTAGAGAGTCAGTGTAGGAGTATTTAAGGAATATTTAAGCTTGAAATAAAAAATACTGTACAACTCAAGCCATATGGCTTTGGGACCTTTCTTGCTACCTCTGTGCTGGATCCAATACTTCTGTGGGGGAACCAGGACTGCCTCTGAGCAGAAAGCACAGTTGTTTACAGTGATTTGATTACTCAAAGCAATATTGAATTCAAAGAAACAATTCAAATATGCAATTTAAACAGCAACAAAAAAACTCCTAAAATAACAAACCAACCCATAAGAAAAACCTCCAGCCACATAACAACACAAACATGCAAGCTGTTTATGTTTTCCACGGAATGCTATAGTCACACATGGTGAAAGCCTGTTTTCTACAATGCAAGTTGGAGATCTTGGTCAAGTATCAGTTTACATTAAGCCAGTGTTTAGATTCCCAAGACTTGAGATTTGTCATCAATATCTGCTGAAATGTATGCGAAAGTATATTCTTTTCTTCTCTGCTTGTTTGTTTTCAAGCACGTAGACTAATATTTTTCATGTTCTGTATTCCAAGCTTAAACTTGTCTAAAAAATTCTCTTTCACTGAATCCTCTTACCTTTTGCTTTTCTCCATAGAATTGCATGCCTCCTTGACTAGGCTAAAACACAGCAATTTCATAAACTGAGAACATTCTAAAATATAAAATATTTTAGTTCCTAAAAGAAAGACACGTGACTATTTCAAGAGGATTAAGGGAGAAAGTGAGGGCTATTAAATTCTCAATAGTCACATCAAGTCACACTACATGTATAGCAGTATGGGGAAAGTACATCAAGGCAGATATATCAACCACCTTGATGCAATTCAAACAGAGAAAGGCAATTTCCCAGGATCCTGCAGTACCACTATGAAAAATTTTGAAAAAAAATTTTATCTAGCACATCCTTTTCATTAGTGATTCTTTTAAATGTGGAATAATGCCTACAGAATTTTACTTATTTTCGCTTAATTATAACTGTGTTTGAATCCTTTGCTGCTAAGCCCTCTTATTTTGTGACTGAAAATTCTAAAATAAAATATAAATCTGTGTTTGCAAAGTCATCAACAACTAAGCTAAAAATTATCCAACAATTTGTCTCCATAAAAAAGAATATACAGGTGAAGGAGGTTCTTCCTTGCACCATCCAGTACTCTCTTATATAAGGAGTTCAGAATATGGAAAATATAGGCTGCTTGTACAGAGGTGGGGGAGTTACACCTCATTTGAAATGGAATAGCATTTTTATTATTATGCTCTGTAGAACATCATATGTTAGCAATACTTAGCTTCCTCATTCTTTGTTTCCTCTTCTGTCTCTACATTTTATGCCTCCAAAATTAAAATAGTGAAGAAATCAGTGTGTAATTCTAGTTATTTAGATCAGAAATTTAAAGGTGAAAAACTAAAGCTTGCTTGTAGACTACAAAATAAATTTTGTTCTTTGTTGTGTGAGAGTCTGCAAAAGCCTCTTCATGCTCAATTTTTCCTACATTATGTCTGATAAAGTCCTCCAGGTCTTTTTTCTTCTGTAGAAAGTAATGTATTTATGTACACTAGATGTGTCTTTAAGATTTGGCTTCTGTGGTACACAGATAATTTGTATTATATATTCCTTGCTTCGGCTGTGAAAAAAGATAGGATACAGCAAAAAAAAGGACCAAGAATTGGACCTGCAATGAACTCCTGGTGATATGAAGTTCTAAACAACTGTGTCTCTTTTTTGATGCGTCAGCCATCTGTTGCACTTGAGTTTGCTCTCTGTTTGGGCTGTTGCATCATCCACCTTATATCTCATGCTCTTCTGGCATCTTTTCTCTACCCTCTGAAATCATCAGCCTGGAGACAGTTATTCCAAATTAAACATGCAAAACATTGAGCAGGTTTAGCTTCCTCCACTGTCCATCATCTTCCAGAATTTTTTACAGCACTGAGGAGAAAGTCTGAACGGCGTGGACACACATGTCTGTAAGTGGCATATGTCACTTAGCTTCTGTGATTGGGTCATATCTCGGGTACATTTTTATCACGTTGATGCTACAATGCTTTCAGTGTCTCCTGGCAGGAGTTAAATCTTTAATTTCCTAGTGGCATCCATGACAGCTGAGATTATTCTGTAAGTACTGATGTTATGGTGTCTTTATAGTGTAGTAGATTTTTGCCTTCATGATAATATCCTTCCCAATAATTAATTAATTATTATTCATTTCCAATTAAAATTACATAAATTAGCAAGTATGTTATAATCTAGCATAGCTGGTACTCATCTGATATTTCAGATGTCAACTTTTTTGTCAGACTTCCAAGATTACTGGTAAGAAGCATTTGCAAGAAACATGTTCACACTTCCAATTAGTGTTTATATCACAAAGCGCTTGATATACTATTGATCTCTCTTAGCATGGTTGCCAAAAATCTCTCCAATAGTGCATATCCTGTAATTGCAGAATCACAGATGAGATAAAGAAAAAAGGTTCCCATTTTAGGGGAATTCAATTTATACGATATTTTAGAATTGCTAAGAAGATTGAATAACATTCATGTGGAAATAAATTCACACTGAAGTCTCTGTGACAGGCCTGTTTTAAGACAATATTCTTATCACCTGTATACTCAAAATCTAGACATCATCTGTTTTCCTCCCTTTGGTAGTGAGATAAATCTTCCCCAGGCTTTACTTAGCCATGTCGAAGAGGACTGGGATCTTTCTCTTCAGTGTGTCTGAAGTAATCACTTCTCCAGGAGTGGAAAATGCTTAAGTCTCTGATGTGGTCAGAAAACCCATTGCAATGAGTAAAAGTGAATACGTATCTCCATTCCTGACTGGGCTACCTTGACCAAGGTGCATGTGCACATACCATGACATTATCCCTAGAGCAAAAAATGCATAATTGTGGAAAAATGACACCAAATCTCTGGAATACTGGCTACAAAAGTGATTTTATTTTGGGTACAATATGGGCTGAAATTTTATGAAATTTTAGGTGATTTTTGAAGATGTGGAGGAAATAGTTTTTGCCTAGTGATTAACTTTATTTTCCGTGACAGATATCAGGTTGAAGCCACCACTTGCTTTGGGAAAACAAGCAAAACATGCAAATAAAATCTTTACACTTTGAAGAGTGTTATGGAAAGACAACAGAATAAACAAAAGTTATATTTTCTTTCACCCTCAATGAAAATAGATGTGTGATTTGGTAAAAATAAAAAAAAAATATTAAATTTGAAAATTGTATAACCAAACCACCAAAAGTTCCTTTTTATATCACTACTGCAATGTCTCAAGGCAGTTGTAGTTCATATATTCCATGTTCTCCTGCAGGGTCCAGCTTCCCATTTGTACCGCAATTCCTAACAAACACCACTCTTAGTAAAAACTGTGGTGAGGGTAGAGATCTGCATCGCTGTTTACCACAAAGGATAGCAAGCAAGGACTATAGGGAAGAAAAAATGAACACGAACAGAAAACATTACTTAAAAAATTTACTTTAGTCACAAATTCATTTTCCATCAAAAAATTAAACTGGAATGAAAGCTTAAGCCTTGTTTTCTACCTGCTCCCAATCTAAGTCTGGTTCACAATGCAAAACACTACCCCAAAAATCTCACTTTTAGTGTCCTTTTCAACACTGAGTTTTTTTGTTTTGTTGTTTTGTTGTTTTTTTTTTTATGAAGTCTTTCACTGTGTTAATTGCTAGCCATTTTCTGTGACGATCAGCACCTGCATTGATGTGTTTTTAATATTTATCACAGATCATATCTTACAACATTTTCCAATTTGGCTGAAACAAAAATATGTTGAATAACCTGAAAGCTAGTCTCAGACAAACAAGAGTTCTAGGGAATAAGCTATTAAAATCCCACCACGGGTCAGTAAGATGTGGCTTCAGAAATTAGGAGATCAGCCTTCAATGACCTTCCATGGAAGATCAGTAAATTCCTTAGAATCATGATTTTTTTTTGTCTAAATCCTTGGACCTAAATTCCATCCTGAATATACAATCTATGTCAATGGGGAGTATTTTCTTATTCAGCTCCAGCCCTATTCATCATCTTGACATATGTATTAATAAGTTGATTTATTTACCTATTCTTTTTTATTTACCTATTCTTTCCATATAGTCTTTGCTATCTTCCTCTATTTCATCTATGCTTCATCTTGCTATAAATAAAATGTTGTTTTTGTAGCTTATCCTTCAAGTATAACACCTCTGGTCTCCTCTGATGAAGTGTCTGCTGTCAAAAGGAGTTGAAGGCATACAGTTCTTCACAGCATTAGTCTGTATCTTAGCTCTCAAAGGCATTGCCTTTCCTAGTTTTGCACCCTATTTTTGTAGAAGACTGTACTGACCAGGCATCATTAGCAGTAGCAGATGTTGACACTGACATGTCCAAGCTAGTCTTCCTGACATTTCAGTGCCATTTTTCCTTAAGGATGGTATTTGGTTTTTCTACATTGTCTTAGCAGCCAGCCCCTCCCACCAAGTCCTATAGATCACGATCAAGACAATGCCTCAGTTGTCCCCACATCTGTTCTGTCCTCTTTCATTTCTCTGTATGGTACATTTGTTGTCATTTTTGATTAAAGCTTTGAAATTGGCACAGCATTCTGACCTTTGTTTGTATCAGTCTGGCAGAAACTTACTTTAATTAAGAGCTTTCTACCAATTAGTGACATACATTTTTAAACTCTTGCAGTATAGCAGGATCTGTGGGTATGCTAAGGAAATTCATAAACTTTAAAATTGGATTCAGGATGGGTGGGGAAGAGGAAAAAGTCAGTAACAATAAAACAATTTTTCTCTATTTTTCTGTCCCTTAAAGAACTAAATAACCTTTAATTCAGTGGCAATCAATGCTTGCAAATGCTTGGCATTCAGCTCCTGTAGCTGCACTTTCATAGGGCAGTGTTACTATACACATGCCTTTCCCTACATTTATATCTGGAGAGCTCCACTGAATTAAAGGAGGTCATGAAAAGGAATAAAGCAATACAGAACTTGGTGTAAGGCCATTATGAGGGACGATCTATACCTGTTTCCATTTAGTCATTGGCAATACTTCACAATAGCTTTACTAAGCTAATGCCTACTGTTTTTCAGTGCATTATGTGTAGCAGTAGGAAGCATTAACAGAAAGACTGCCTTAGACCAAGCTGATGAATTTGAACAGTAGGAAATGATTCCTCCTACTAGTTTTATACCAGCACTATGATTTCTGTTGCATGTTTCAATAGGTCCTAAATAATAAAAAGGACTTCAAGACCTGGCTGTGCATTTCATATAAAAATCTCAGCATTAAAAGAAACATGGATTACTAAGTCTCTCATTCAAAGAGTGATTTAATCATAGAGATATAGGATTACTCTTAAGCTCTCTCTCTGACATAAAAAAAAATTAGGCAGAAATGTTTTTGTTGGATAGATTAGAAGAGCTCCATTACAATAAGTCTGTGTCTCAATGGATAGGAGATATATATTCAAATCCTTCATAGATAGGCGGGGTTTGAATTCTCAGGGACTGAAAACCATGTTAATATTCCATCTGCTTCATAAAAACCAGAGCATTACACATTAGTTTGGATGCATCTTCCAGCCACAATATCAGCCTTTAGCGTTTTTATAATAAAAGACTAGTCTCATCTATAAATTCCAAACAGTCTTTTGCAACTGCTATGTGTTAGTGTGATCAGAGAATACTCATTAGACTGAGATCCTTAGGAGCCCCTGTGGAAAAGGTGTAAGCTCCTGACTAAGCTTAACATTTTGCTACACTTCTAAGGTAGGGGAGGGTTCTGAGACAAGTAGAAAGATGAGATTAGGCAAAGGCAAAACTTTTATCAAGCAATGATGCCTCAAGGCACCTTAAGAATAAGGGAGACAATGTTGAACAAAGAGGTTTTCGATTATGGCACTGAAACTATGTGATTCAAATTCTGATTTGTATTGACTAAACCCTAGTTTCAGCTAGACTTAGCTCTAGCCAAAATCTTGCTTTATTTACTCAATTTTTAAATTATTTTTTTTCTCCAGAACACATATTTTGGCTTCTTCCCACAGGAGTCATAGATTTAATCAATTTTTAATTGAAAGTCTTTTTTTGGGTTTTGTTTGGGTGGGGTTTGTTTGGTTTTTTTTTCTTGGTTTTTTTTGTTTTGTTTGTTTGGGTTCTGGTTTTGGTTTTTGTGGGTTTTGTTAGTTTACTTCAGCTTGTTAGTTAAGAGACGGAGTATAGAGCAAAGTCAAAGACAAACTACATTATTGTTTTTTGTGTACTGGCAGTACACCAAGGAAGTGTAATTAAATAAACAGTCTTGGAGTCCAGCGACAGTGAGCACCTTAGACAACAACTTCCAAGGGTGAACTACAGCTCCTAGGGAGGCCAAGTCTAGAATATAGTGTTATATTATATGACTAAATACAAACATGAAAATGGATGCCCTTGTGAAGGGAAAGGAGAAAGAAAAAGCAGAATAAAATTCTTGAATTAACCTTCAGCATGTTTATTTCTGGTGATGGATGCTAGAGGAAAAAGTGCTGTAACATAAGTTGTGATGAAGAACTAGAGACAGGGCTAAAAATATCATTCAGGTTACCTTTCTCCCTTCTCTTTTCCTGTCTTTGTCCCCTATGTCCTCAACATGTTTTCAGAAAAACAGCTTATTTTCTTTATTTATCAGGGAATCCAAGCCATGAAAAAAGATTTTTAAGTTAATAAGTATACTCTTATAAGTAAAATCAATACAGTCCTGTGATGAATGAAAGGGCATTTGTACATCCTGGGATGATGGTCTCCTCCCACTTTGGTCCTATGTTAGTACCTCTAATGTAAGGTTACTTAACAGGGCTGGGGCTACAGGTCTGAGCAAAATTTGTTAACAATTTTTGCTCTGTGTGCTATAACTTTCAAATAATTGTGAAAGAAAATGCAGCACTGGATCAGAAACAAATAGCAAATGTGACATGCTTACAGAGCAAAGAGCTTTTCTTTCTGCATTTTCAGACTTCTGTGCCTCATTTTGTGTCCATTGCTGTACATGCATCTGTTTTGTCCTCCCTCTCTTCCTAGTATTTAGCACATAAGCAGCATTTCACCACATAAAATAAATAAAGGATGTTAGTCAGGATTTAATTTTCACTAAATATATTTCCAATTCTTAGTTACCTCCAAAATTCTTCAGCTGTTTCTTTGCTTTCTCATAGGCATGTGACAATTTAAGCTTGGCTTCAGAATACATCATATCGTCACAAATTTATCAGTAGTTTCATTTCGCTCAGATTCTCATAGGATTTGGGGAAGACAGATAAAAAAGAGGGGAGTGAAAGAGAGGGAATTAAATTGTTTTAGTGTCAAATCAGCTGAGGCAGTAAGCTGCAGTCGGCAGTACCTGAAGTTAGTAAGGTCAAGAAATTGTAAAAGGAATTTCATATGGAGGACATTTTTCTTTTGACAGCAAATTGGAGGCAGGAGTCTTTTGGAGCAAAAGCTTTTTGGAATTTGAGAAAATTTTTTGTCTTTGGTTTTGATTTCGGTTTTGTTTGGTTTTTTTGCTTGCAGTGGAAGTGTTTTTAAATCCTTGACTGCTGGATATGAGGGAGATGAAGATGCAGACTTTTGGTTTATAATACTCTATATGAATAAGGGTCTAAGACATTCATAATCATAATCATAATCTTATTTGCCTTTTCCTTTAGCTAAGGTGTGATTCCTATTTCCCTGCCTTCATTTGAAGGAAAGGAGTTTTCAATGAATAGATCAAATTTTTAAAAATCATGGAATGAATGCTAAGGTACTTCTCCTTTTGCATGATCAAAGCTGACAAGAACTTTTTTCTTTCTGTTAGTTTGTTTGTTTGGGTTTTTTCGGTTCTTTTCCAGTATTGTCATCTCAATGGAAATGGCATATACAATTACTACTGCTGAGAAATAGACTTCAGGCAAAAATCCACACAATTAATGGAAACGAGATTCAAGGATGTGCGGCAGTGACAGTAATAACAGAAAAAAATACAATAATGAAAGAATTTCACTTCCTAGGTACTTGACTTTAACCCTGTACAAAGTTACAGCTTGAGAATGAAATCAAATGTGTTCTTTGGGATGTTTCCTTTTTTATGAGAACTAACAATAGGTATAGGCTGTATTAATCTGGTACAGAACAAAATGCAATTGTAACTGAAATTTTACAGGGTCAAGAGTTAATATACTTGGATTTGAGCTGGTTCCTGTTGAATAAAGTGAAAACAAAACATGTTCTAAACTGCTGTACTTAGCACATAATAATAGAGAAATGCAGGAGTCATATTTAAAAATCCAAAAGAAATAAACATATGTTATGGAATTTGGGTAGTGGGGATCTAGAGGTAAATTTTGATTACTCCATTTTGTCCAAAATACAGAGTGAGATTTAAGCCTGTGTTCCCTTCTCCTCTCCTATGCACTTAAAGCAAGAAAATTTGGATTACTCGGGAGGAGTGGTGCTGTACATGCCAAAAGATAAATTGGCACTTGAATACAGAAGTGCAGCCTGAAGAATAAGGAAGTGGATTCAAGCATGAGGTATTGAGTAGCAATTATGTGAGATCCATTAGTGAAAACTCATGTGTGCCCATGAATCAGAGATGCCAGATTGGGCTCTGTGTATCAAATTATATCAACTTTTGTCAACAGGAGACTTTATCAGGGAAAAAAATTAGAAATATTTTAGTCTCTTTACTTCTTGGACTAATTAGAATAGTTAGTTATTTGCCAAGAGATGCACTCCAAAGGAGTTCTGATGAAGCTACTTTGAAAATTTGCTTGAGAAACCATTCTAGATTTATTGCATGCACAGGTGTGTTATGTTATATTTCTTATGTCAAGTATAAGGGATATCCAGTCTTAGTATTAGTTTCTTTATAGGATCACTCTTTCTCCTCCAATATAGGCTGGCTGTAAATTTTGATACGCGTGTACTCACTACTATGAATGGCCTTGCTGTTGTGAAAACCACTGCAGGGTGTTGTGACATTGGACATGTGATTTTTTAGCTAGAGGAGCTCTAAACTGTTCATGTCCCTGTGTTTGTTGCATGGAATAGAAATCATTTTTCTCAGATATAGCAAATACTCCATGTAGGTAATGAAACACCTGCAGTTGGTTGCTCCTTAAATTAACAGAAGAGGGATAGTCTCCTTCAACTGTGTCAAAAAGACTCCTTTTTTGAAATAATCAAAACCATTCTTCTAGTAAAAGTGCCTACTACCCTTGGTTTACTGCTGAATTCTTTGCAATAGAATAGCAGAAGCTATCTTGTAGTGTAAGGCCAATTTCAACTCCTAGGGGATAATTTAACAAAAAATTGTTATTAGAAAACAGATTTCTGAAAAAAAGAATCTCAGTTTCTTAGAAAACATAAGATGAACAGAGTGCCATTTTAGTTTTGCTTTTACTTTCAAAAGGACAATGTGCTTTAAATAATTGGTATGATTTAAAAGTGTAAATAATTTAACAGCATTCCCACATTCTGAGAAACTAAATTAAATACTGGATTAGTATGATTTAAATAAAATTAGTTGCATGATGACTTACAATGTTTAGGTAATATAAACTTCTGATCCTTTTTTTTATCTTATCAAAATGTTGAGATTAAGGATTACATGCATAGACTTTCTACAGACATTACTGTGTTCAATCACAAGTCCAAAAATAAATAATATTATATGTAAATATATTTTTACAAAACCAACAAGAAAGTAGAAGCAGTCATGAAAATAATGGCAGAATTTAAATTTAATAACAGTTGTAACAATAGCAGATCCACAAACAGTCATGTTATTGTATTTTCCTAATTTTCAAATAGGGATCTGATATTTCTTTCTCTTTTTTTGTGTATAATTGACATAAAATTTATCTTCATAGATCTGATTTTATATTTATTTATTCATGAGTATTCTGATAAGTGCTACCTTTAGGTTTCCTTTGGATGTTCACTTACACACTCTGAATAGGTATATTTGAAATTAAGTTGTTAGATAAATGAATAAGCACAAGCAGGTCTCACAAAATGAATTATACTTTTGTACTTTTCTATCATTCTACAGAATATTCTTCTACAGAAGAAAGCAAGGAAAAAATACAGCTATTGGAAAGTTTCTTCATTTGAAAAGAAGTTGTCCTAAGGGAAGAAAAAAACATCTGGATATGTAGCTATTTTTTGTAGAGCACGGAAGTTGTATTAAATTTGTTAGGAATTTCAAGGAGAATGAAGTATGTGAGTGCATTGTTTAAAATTCTTCATCCTTTAAATAAATGCTTTGAAGGAACTAGCTTACATCTTTATGATTTATCGAAAGTGAAGGCTACTCCTTAATCTCCACAAGTCAAAATAATAATGATAAATAGTAATGAAAAGAAGTTAATAATACCACACCACAGAGTTTTCTTCTCTTTAATAACCTTCTATTCCCATACTCCTTTTTCACTCACAGGCAGCTGAAGAATCATCTTCACTATAGTGTATTTCAAAATTAGTGTTCATGGAAAAGTTGACCATGGTGCTTCCACTGCCTAAATCATAACAAGATGAACAGAGTGCCGTTTTAGCTTTGCTTTTACTTTCAAAAGGACAATGTGCTTTAAATATGGTTTAAAAGTGTGCTTTGCAGTGTGGTTCAGAAACTGTTCTCTTAGTAAATTGTTGTCAGAACATCTACAGCTCTTAGTAAGGTCACCTATCCTAAAAAGGATAGAAGACATTGCTAGAACTCCTTCTTCATCAAGGCTGTGAATTCATATAAATGATGTAGAGTTTTGTGTTGAAAACAACTGGAGATTGGAGTGATTTAAGGAGGATTCTTGCTTATGTTTGAAAAGCCATGCTATTTCACATAATTAGTACTCTGATCTGGCTGAGCAATTACTATCGAAATATTGGTCTATGCATCCATTCTCATTCTTTCAGTAAATGTTTTAAGGAAAATACTAAGCCATAAATCTGGCTTCTTCTCTAACTTAGTCTCTTTCAGCTGCATGTTGTTAGGCCCCCAGAACTGTGCTAAGCCCCCAGTACTTATGTGGAATTTGATTCAAAGCAGTATGGTACAGTTAGGGGTTTTTTCTACTAAAAAACAAACTCACAAAAAGAGTAGAACTCTTTTTTAGCTGCTGCCCTTAAATTTTCTGACTACTTGACATTGCCTGAGACTCTCCAAGTTCTTCAGCTAAAGAGTAGTCATACTAAGTTGCCTGCAGTAATATTCCACCTGTCTGCAATCATATAATTGTCTTTTGAATACTTTTCAAGCAGTGTTCAAAACTGACTATTGATTCATGCTAAGGGTGAACAGCACACATACTGTTAAACTTGTCTTTTCTGAATATTGGAACCAGTATTCAGTATTAACCCCCACTTTGAAGTGAAGCAGAGCCCACTGTGCTTCCAATAAAATCTACTGAGTTTTCATGTATGGCACAGTTCTCAGGTCAATTCAAGCTGTTTAAAGTTATACAGTCCTTAACAACCTTAACCATCGAACTTTTCTCTGTGTACTCTGCATCAGCAAGGGCTTTGAGATTGTTTCTGCAACTGAAGTTCTCCAAGGGACTTTAGGGTAGTTCTAAATCAGATTTCTGTGGAATGCCAATAAGTTCTCAGTACTTAACTCTCTGGTATTCCTTGAAAAATTCCATCTTAAATATGTTCCCTTTTAGAAAAAAAAATGCATCAATTATACTTTCAAGCCTTACTTGACATCTGTGGGGAAAAAAGGGGCATTTATTTTAGGTGGATTCTGTAGGGATTGATACTCTGATTGTAACAGTGAATATTAGAGATGAGATTCTTCACAGGAAGACGCACTAGCCTCTGATGAGAGTAGTTATGGAATAAACTACCCAGAAGAAACACCCTAACTTTTCCACCACCAGAAGTTATCTTTCACTTTCTGACATGAAAAATTGTTCTCAAAACTTGAAAGAAAAGCAATTTTTTTCTGATAAAATTCTTGGGTTGTTAGTTGTCCAGTTGTCATTTTTTTTTTTTTTTTAATGCACATTCCCACTTTCCGAGTAATTTTCAGCTCTTGGTCTCAGCGGTATTATGTGGCAATTAGTGAATTAAATCACTTCATCTTAGGCAGAACCATCATCACCAGAGTTACTAAGTACATTAATGAACACGTTTTGACAAGATACACAGAAGGCCTCTGTGACGTACAGCAGCAGAATCTCTTTGTTCCATATAGAGGACTGGGGCACACAGATCCTCACTGGTCTGACAGAAATTAATGGAAATTATACACCAAAGCACCTTTGAGGATCTGCAAAAAAGAGATTAAATGACTTGCTCAAGGTCGTTGCTCAAGGAGTTTTTCAGTGCAAAAGTAGTTCCCTAAATTCACAGGTCTTTCTTTTAACTTCATCTCCGGGCTATGTTCTCCTTTAGTTTTTGGACTAAGGAAATGAAACTAGCAGAATACTTTGAGTAATATTTGTCTGAAAACTGCTAAAACAATGCTATCATGGTTCTTTACACCACTTCTTTATATATGGACTAATGAGGACAGAACTCAAAAAATATGCAGTTGTTACACCAAAATTCTTTATCCTATGGATGTATATTTGAAGAAGATAACACTGCCTTTTTTGTCGTTATGTCAGTCAGGAACCTTAGGCAAAAAATAAGGAAAAGCACATGTCAAATCAAGCTGAATGCTCAAAGTAGAGAAATGGTTCAGAATTAAGTTCTATAGTCCTTAAAACTCCATCTCATAAAAATGAAAAAATGCAAACATGCATGAGCTATAACATGTACTTTCTGCATGGAATTTACTTATAGCAGGAAATCAACTATAGTTTTTCTTTCAAGCAGCCAGGAGAGACTCATGATGACAAACCATTCACTCTTAAAAGTGAAGCATTTGGGATGATATTTTTCAAGAAGTCTAAAATTAGGCAGCGATAGTGTACTGACATTCAGTGAAAAATGGATTTCTCCCATTTTAAGAAGCCGTCCTTTTAAAAGCTGTGTTGCAAAATTCCATTCTGGAGGCTTGATTAAGGTCTGAATGACAGGTTAAGAATATGGAACTGGAGCCTTTGCAGAGGTGTTCTCTGCAGCAAATAAATTGTTCCTCCATTTTTATTCACCTCTCCCTATTTCCCTATTTCCTTTATCACTCTGCCCCATAGCTGCTATTAACATTCATGGACTTGATCTCCCCAAGCCTCAATAAAATCTTCTGTTATTTTTATCCTTGTGATGCGTAGATGAAAACTGAGTTCCTGAGGGATTGTGTACCGCGTTACTCATGGATTGTGAGCTGCACTGTAAATAGCACCCATATCCACATCCAGACTCCCCTTTTTTGTGTGTTAATATCAGCAATATCTTTGCTTTCTAGAGCAACTTCTAAATTATTTTTTGTGCTCAAAGGAAGTCTTGATTTATGGATGTGGTTTCTGGTGCTCTGTAGCAAGGAAAGGAAAGTCATTCAAATAACAGAGGATTGTTGATGGACTGGGTGTCTGAACTACCAAATTTAAGCAGAAAAATCAGAGATTAAACAGAGTATGAGCCAACATACCCTCCATGAATCTCCAGGGACACAAGGTGAGAGCTGAAGGATCTTGCTTTTAGTAGTGCTTTTAAGGAATGTTATATCTGTACTCAGCCATAACATTTTTTATGTAGTTTATTCCTTTCAGCCAACTTGCAATTATTCTAATAATTCCTTCTGGTTTTTCTCTTTTTTTTTTTTCCCTGCATGTTTTCCCCTGTTATGAAGTATTAACCATTTTCATGGCCTGGATTAAAAACCAAAATAAACCAAAGAAAAATACTACCTTGTGCTAAAGAGCTAAATATGATTGCATCATAATACTTTTATAGGGCTTTAAACTCTGTACAAAATATCGAATGCTTCTTAAGTGTCTTCATCAATCCTTACAGAAAACTTGATTTTTTTAATGAAAGGATTTTTTAATCATTTAGGTAAAAAAAAAAAAAAAATCCTGATAATATCACACTCTTACAGGACAGTTGTAAGAGATTGCATAACATTTTACAAAGGAGTTTAGTACTCATTTTAGAGCAAAAAAGTTAAGGTGGTGAGTAGTAAAAAGACATCAAAGACAGGTTTATGAAAAATAAATCATCCAGGGATTTTTACTGGGGTTTTAATTATTATGATTTTAGTTTATTTTCTATATTATCATGATAGGTGTGGTCATGTATGTAACTTTTAAAGTAATTTTGGAGGGTCATAACGTATGCAAAAGGACTGTGACAACTGAAGCGTAAATTAAGTTTGTATTTAATTGAGGTGGATTGTACTATAATTGCAGTTCAGATAATGGTTCTCAGACTTGTTGGGCAGATTTTGGCAAATAAACATAACTTTGAGTAAAAAAGGCTGACAATACAATTTTGCTTAGTATAAACTTTTGCATGCTTTCTTATTTAAGAAAAAAACGTTTTTTAATTGCTATAACTTTGTTTCAAATTATATTCAAGCATGTAGAGGTAAAGCAAGTGAAGGAATAGCAAAAATCCTTCTCTTGTAGAAAATCAAAACTCTACACGCAGAATTTAAAGAGTCCATGCCTTTTTATGTGCTTACATGTCATCTACTCCACTGAATAAGCAGAACGACAACAATTTTTTCAGAGACTTTAGAAGCTGTTCCATCAGTCTACCTCAAATAGTGAAAGTAACTTACTGAAAGGGCACCAGTCTTCTTCAGCTGCATCCTTCATCTTCATATCCATCATCATTCCTCACACAGCTCATCCATGACATCCCTGAGATTTTTGCTCTTTGATAGAAACAGAGCTTCTGGAATCTCTTGCTGTGAGAATATTTCTTTGTCTATGGTGGTGTTGTGACAATGTACCGCAGAGCTGTTCCTGATAAAGAAATATTCCTCCTCATTAGAAAACAGAACAATAATTGTGTAGTATTTGTTTTGGAGAAGTAAACCACCTGCCTTAGCAGACAATGTCTAAGTGCCAGTATTCCTATAGATCACATAAATACCATGCTTTGTTCTCATCTACACTGATGAAGCCTATGGGATTTTCCCAACTGGCATTTTTGAGCATTGGTTTCCTAAATTGTTTTCCTATTTTCTATGGCAGAGCCTTGTCATCATAAACCAGCAAAATTCAGACTTGAAGAAATGTATAATTAAGAGATAACAAAATGTTATTAGAAAATTTTTTTCTTGTGACACATAGTCTTTAGAGTGTTCTGCATGAGATATATTTGTCATAAAAATAACTTAAAAACCAGCAAAAAAAAAACCCAACTCCCCCCCAAAAAAACCTAAAAAACCCAAAAAAAAACCCCCAAAAAACCAACCAAACAAAAAACCCCAAAAAACCAAAAAACACCACCAAACAAATTTAAAAACTCCAACCAATAAACAGAACGGGTATTTACAGAAACCTCAAACTGGAGGGATCTGTGGTTGTGCAACCTGGTAAGAATCCAGAAAACGTAAGGGAAATCATTGCAAAAGGTTGTATATCCTTAAATATACTATTATGAAAAACCTGCTGAGGAATGTCTGTTGTCAGTTAGCAAAATTATCTTCTTGATAATGTAATTATCCAGATAATTTATCAAGAAATGTTTCCTTTTGAAAGAACAGATCTATATTTTAAGCTCAGCAACTGCTAAAAGAATGTACTTCTACTGCTGGATTCCAACATCAGAATCATCTAAGTTATAATATGTTATACTACTGATACTATTGCTAATAATTTCTGAGTAGTTATCAGTATTCAATAATACCAGGCATGGTTTATCATGTCTTTTCACATTGACTAAAAATAACTATTTGTAGTTTTCATACTGTGTGATCTTGAAGTCAGCAAACAGTTACACTTTGTTTCCTTTTCCAATTAGACCTGTATGTTTTTCCAGGTTTAGTAGTAATTTAACGTTAATGTCCAAGATTCAAACAGAATTGTTAGGATTGTAAGTCTCTGCTTCGTTGGCCCTGTCTCAGGTTCTTGTCTCAAAATCTAACTACGACCACCAGCTGTAGCTTCAGAGATTGAGGGAAGGAAGTGAGAAGGTTTACCTAGTCCCAAACCAGTCACTTGTATTAATCTGAAAACAATCAGACCAAAATTGACTACCTTCCCGAGGATCTCCTGCTGGACTTTGATCTTTGTGGGGCTATAATTGAAAACAGATCTTCTCCATGAAAGATTTATTTCTCATCTGGGAGATAATAAACTATGCACATTATCTGAACTTTTCAGATCTGTTTCCTACTGATCATTATTGGAACTCTTCAGGTCCTTTACTCACTACTGTTCACCCCAGCCTATATGCTCGATGCTCCTAATACCAAGTATAGCAAAGTCTTCCTCTGAGACCTTATCTCATTTGTCACCAGCCTCAGCACAAGACTAGTTTATCAATAAGATTCCACTCCTCCAAGAGCAGAGTAAGAACTCTGGGCCCAAAAATCTCAGAGGATTGGATAGAATTTAAATAAAATTATATCCAAATTGGCACAGATAGTAATTGACACATCAGTAATCCCTTTCTTTAGTGCTTTCATTCAGTATTTTTGAGGGGAATAGAAAAAAATCCTTTCCCCAAAGCCATGGAGAAACAGAGTTATTTATAACCAGCTTTATTTCTGAAGGTCAAGGTTGCTCTATCCAAACCAAGGGATTTGAACACTACTCAGGGCTGATAGTTTCCTTCCATCAGCCCTACAGGGGATGGATACAGGATAATTTAAGTCTTGAAGAGCTTAATGGGAAAGAGAAGAGAATCAAGAGTACAGAAAAAGGTCCTGTAGAAAATGCTGGTTTGACAGGTGTCATTCAGTGAGTGATCTAACAACTCTCAGCTACACTTAAAGTCCTAAAAATCACATCAATGTCTCTTTACGCTTATTTATGGCTCTTATCATGGCAATAATAGAAGCATTTGCCAGTTGGAAAGAGTGTAAAAATTTGAGAACAAACAATTACTCTTTCATAAATAACAAACCCACAGAGTGTTCCACGAGAAACAAAGGACAAAATACCTGACAGCTGGTTATTTCCTCTTTGCAAAATGGTTTTGTGTTCTGATGTTGGGAGTTTTTTAAGTGACAGTAAAAGTGATAAATGAAGCTAAAGCAGATAAAATTATTAGTTTTTGTTATTTTAAATCTAAAATATGAAGAAAAAGTTAATTTACAATAACTAGTTAACACAAAGTGGGGCTCTGCTAAAGAAAAGACACAAAGTACTAAAAAAATCCAATGGGATTGACTGAAAGCTGAACTGAATATAGCTCATCTCTACATATAGAAGTAAAACTATTTTTATATAGATATAAATTTGTATACGTATATTAAATACATATTTAAAAATGGGAAGAATTAAATTGTAGTATTTTTTTTAAATAGTTTTTAATAAATTTTTATTAATCCTTGTAGTAGGTGTATCCAACCATTTGAAAGTGGAAAAACAAATTTCTTCAACCCCAGGAAACATCTACACTGGCAACAGCTTTCCAGCACCCTTCCTTTGATATTAATGATTTTCAACATATGTTTACAGAGCTTCTTAGATTTTGCAGAAGGTTTCAATGGGAAAATGGAATAGTTAACGCTGATCTTGGCCACACTATTGTTATTGTACTTCACAGAGTATGCATAAAGTATCATAAATATTTTGAGTATACATAGGAAAAATATAGATACTCTTCAGCTAATCCAAAGTATAGTTCTAAAGGGTAATCAAGCTCAGGAATTACTATTTTTCATGAAATTTGCAAAAAATGCAAAAATATATCATTTTCAATCCACTCAAAGAACATGGATAAATCCAAACTAAACAAAATGCTTCAAAAGTTTTTAATTGTTATTCATGCTCAGAGAACAGTAGAAAAAGTATTTCACGAGTGGTTTCATATAAAATTAAAAACTGTTTTAAATGATATGAACAAAATATTCTGACATATCCAAATTATTTACTCATCTTTAAATAATTGAAAACTAGTCATCATACTGAATCAGTCTCTAAAGTTCTTTCTGACCATAATGATTTCATTAAAATCTCAAGCGTAAGAGCTTTCAAATTTCCATTACAAAATGAACTTTACAGATCAAGATAACCATGAGAGTAAGATTGGATGGGAGGATACAATCTGGCTCAGTGTGTGGAACTGATATATTGTAGAAGGCAAATTTGTGAAAAGAAAAATCTGAGGTAGTCATAAACAAGTGTACAGAAAGTATCATAGGCCTGGAGGAAATAGAGTTTTTCTGGCCATTGAAAAGCACAAAAGCTATATGAGGCAGTACTTGTGATCAACATAGAAGTTTTCTAAGATGTCAGTGCACTGAAGAAATGCTCCAGTGACTCTCTCTTGAGGAATCTGTTCTCAGTAGACCCCAGAGTCACAGGTTTCTTCCTCTGGTCCTTAATGCATGCTAAGAAGTTATGACTGACATCTGCTGTCACCATTATCTGGCTAACTTCTTCCTCTAACTAATGATATGCATTCTCAACTTTCAAAACATACCTTCCAGCAGAGTAAAGAAGAATTGAGGTAATTTTAGGGAGAACCTTACTTAGGGTAATCATGTAAGACACTGGCAATCATGCACCTGACATATTTTAAGAAAAATATTAAGTGAATATTTTTATACTAGAAGGCACAGTGTAACAAATAACATACTGAACAAAGATAGAGAAATATTGCACAAAAGACCTTATGAGTTGGTCTTTCTCTAGTATAACTTCAACTTAGAAGCTTGAGGTGGAGGTTCAAGACAACAGAGACAATTTGAACTGTTATTTAAAGCTAGTGTCAGTCCTTCAAACTACAAAGTTTCACCCAAATGGACGATGGCTTTCATCATCACCATTCTGTGGACCTTTAGCTTGCATGCAGGTTTTCTGTTCCTGTCAGCTTTAATGACTCAGGTAATTGACTCTTGTATCCTACGTAAATAATTTCCCATGTGAGAGACTTTCAGATGCTGTTGAGTAGAGCTCTGCATATGTGCAATGTTGCTCCTACAGATATTGGAAAGGAGCAAAAGTATTTAGCAACATACTTAGCTTAAAAGGATTCAGCAACATATTTAGCTTGTTCTAAGCATACCTATTTACACAGTGCAAATACACTGTTTTGTGACAAATGCAAAAGCAAGAGTAATACCACCTCCTCTTATGTGAAAATGGGCACAGACATCTAACTCTCTTTTTGATATAGGGCTTCATTGCATGTACTTTCCAAAACAAGAATAAAACAGTGAGGCTCAATGGTAGCTATTAATAGAGAATAAACAGGATGGCACACTTGCTAACTGGTGACAGAAGTGTGTTTGGATCATAAACATAATTTCTTGGAACAGGTAAGGATGACTTTCATAAACATTTGAAAGGACATATAGAATGTTTACCTAGTTTGACATCTGAAAGCATGGTTTCAGCAAATGATGACTGGTTCACATCTATATAAAAAAAAAAAAAATAATAACACCAAACTTTGCCAAAGTTCAAATTCTGTAGAAATCGGTTTTTGGAAGCCATTAGAAAACTTCAGGTTGATTTTGAAATTTATGAAAATGCAAAGGAAAGTATCACAGTCGTGAATATGTTAAATTAGACAAGTTTTGGGCCATCCCCATGATAGTCACTGAAGAAAATTAATTGCTTCGGAAGGATGGCCTGTGCTCCATGAGGAGTGCAGCACTTGCATCTAATAGATGTGTCCGTCATTAAAGTTTGATTGAGTTGAATGCATGACTGATTATTCCTTCTAGCCACTTGGGAGTTTCCACTAGACAAATAGTTAAAGTGGAGAGAGATGTGTCACTGGATAGCTATGGTGTTGGATTTATTTACTATTGATTGACCTTGCATTAAGCAATGGGACTTTGCTGAAAGTCAATTAATCCTTATGTTTTTAGTTAGTCGAAATTTTATTTATTTATTTATAAGTAAAAATATGTGTAGAAACTGCTAAGCCCATCCATGAGTATCTATTTTGAATTTCCTACTTCAGAGCAACAAAAAATCACTACCTATCCTCAAGGGCATAATTAAATTGCCAACACTTGTGGGAGTGTTATATTATTTGCTTGGTGAATTGATCCTTCCTATAGTCTGGTTATGCTATATCTGTGAGTTTCCCAATTTCTGACTTATTTGTATGCCACATCAAGAACGTGAGACATGCCACATTTGTTTAAACAAGCATGTGAATGTTATTTCTATTGTCCTGTAGAGATTTATCAACATGTGTGTTCATACATGTACTATTGTATGCTGATCAGAAAATAAATATAAAATAAACCTTTCATAATTCTACATTTATTCACGGAATGCTACAGGAATTGTCTAATGCTTTATTTCCTTGTTTCCTACAGCACGCATCCTCATTTGTATGTAGATATTGCTACTTAATTAGTTTACAGATTAGTGATCCGGGTATCTGTGATGTGCAGGTAATATTTATAATTAGAAACTAATTTGAAATGAATATTTATTTTGTTGTCCACATATCATTGGATTAAGTCAGAATTGACTGACTTATTTATAATTTATTCTAGGGATTTTTATTGTTATTTTTTGCCTTTTAAGGGAATTGTCTCTAGACTGTGGGAATATTCTGTTGTGTACTCCAGTGGATTAACAGCTACTACAGACACTCTTGTTAGAAAGATGGTGTGAAAGACTGAATCCTTTAGATTCAGAACAGTGCTCAGGAACTGTTATCTTTTAGTATGCTTTCATATAAATAGAGAAATTTATAATATACATTTGTGGATATTTTTACATTACAAATTGGGCAAGGGGGAATTAATGAGTAGTATTTATCTATCTATATATCTATTGCCTGTAACGTTTCTAGATATTTTTGTTTGAGTATAAACTACAGACATAAACTAGAATGAAAGTCTTATTTTCTTTGTGAATGCTAGAAAATAGATGTTCCTTCACAAGTATGGAATTCAAATAGTACATATTAAAAAAGAAATAGATGAATACTTATAGCCAGGTTTTATTACTTTGGCCTGGATCTTGATTTATTTTCTAATTAAAACATGTTAATTTACTCTCAGTTTTATTTCCAAGAATGAATAATATTTATCCTTACTTTTTACAGGAATAGCTGATTAATAACTCTTATTAGATGAATATTGTATGGTTTTATTCTAATCAATTACAGCACAATTAAAGAAGAATAACACTGCTGTGCATGACTAAATTGCTTCATTCTTCATCAAGAACTTGCTCAATTTTGTGCACAGAACAGACAGGTTTTTCGAATAAATGCATTAACTTTCTGAAGGAATTGACAGTGACCAACATTAAAGATTTTTTCCTTCATTTTTTCACCTCTTTTCTCTTGCACATTTTGGGTTTTATAAGAATCAGTTATCAAATCCTTAAATTCTCATTTCTTTCATAAAGTTTTAATCAACAGAAAATACAAACTTGATTTACCTACAGCTTAGTAACTTGCAGCAGCAGTAGAATTTCTTCATTCGGTATGTTGGACTTGAATTGAACTTTGGAATCTTTTCATTGTATGAATAATGAAATTTGCTGTGAAATTGAGAGTAAAACTAAAAAAAAAAAGAGATTATGTACACATGGATCTTTCCCTCTCATACAGACTGACATTTTAAAAATATATTTTAAAAGAAGAAATAACAATTTCAAATGTAGAAAATTTTCCACGATTTGTCACAACATCAGTGAAATGAAAGTATAAATAATTGAAACATTTCCAAACACACTATGACTGACAACCACTTAAAAATATTCTGACTGTTTATGCAATTTCACATATTTCTCTGTTCAATTTGTTTAATTTTATGTCATATATAGCTTTAGTATAGATGTTGGCTTCAAATTGCTGGAACTTTCCATGATATTTATCTTCTCAAAACGAGCAACCAACTAAAACACACCAATCTGGCTGACAAATACTGCAGTGCAAAAATGAATCCCTGAGTCCAAAATCTTTGTTGTTCATCTTATCACCTGGCAGAAAAACAGAAAATTTAAGAACTCAGCTGATGTTGAAAGACAATCACATCTGGAAATAAATTTTTCATCTAACCTGTAGTATTTAATAATGTCACATCTTGGATACTGTAGGTTTGGGGTTTTTCCCATGGGTCAGCACACAGCAAATGGAGTTTACACTTCTAAATCAGCAAATATAAATTTCTTGGACTTATTTTCATGACTACCCCAGTAAGGTGTCTCCACAGGAAAATAATGAAAATCTATGAATTTTATACATAGGTATACCAAGATATACCACACATCCCTATGGAAAATGAGTGAAAACCCCAAAAGATGTGATACATCAGAGTGGTCTCACACAGGTAAACAGCAAAAGATAAAAGTGCCTGCCTGCCCATGTTTGAGCATATTTTTTATCAAACAACCTTTCATCTCCCCTCCTTCCACTTCTACCTTCTGTGAAAAACTGCTCAGTATGCTCAAAGAAAAGCTTGAAAACCAGCATTCAAGCAGTGGGCAATAAAGGTGTACATAATTAGCTCTTTCTCCTGCTCTTAGGTCCCAAGCTATTTTTGGCTAAGCAGTATTGCAGAGTAAGCAACATATTCAGTGCTTTGAACAATCTCACCACACTGCAATGCAGAATATATACCCTAAGCTAAGAAAGTCTTAGGCAGACAACTTGCCATGTATTTTCATTTAATTTATTTCAAGATGCAAAATACATACTGGGAAAAGCAATTCTGTTAATTTTTATTGAGTAAAACCCTACTGAAGACAGAAAGAAATGCAATAAATAACCACAACTTCTGCTTGCAAAGCTATTGGTTACATGAAGGCCAACACCTTCTCATGGGACTAGAGGCTATCTTTGCTCTAATTACAACTTCCTAGAGGGAATGTTAAATGTCTAAGGACTAATGAAACAAATCTTACCTGATAATCTAACATTTTAGTAGTTATATCATCCTAAGGCATCTTAAGTTTTATAGATGTTGAATTCAGAGAGGTTTTTAAGACAATCTGTTTCTTTTCCTTCCACAGAAAAGGTTAAAGTAAATAATGGAAGAATGTGTAGGGCTCTGTATACTTCTCTTTGGAATTTATTTGAGTGGGGATGCTCACCAAGGGCACATCCCCAGCTCAGGATAGTGCTGGAGGTTGAGATCTGGCTGACACAGCATTATGGAAACAGTCTGATCTTTGCACTCATTCTCAAAGCCATCAATCCTGACACAAATGGACACTGAGATGAGGCATTCAGGCAAACATGGAAAATGGCACCTTTTCTTTGTCAGAGCTGCTGACAGTGGATAACTTTTGGTAGGTCTGAAGACTTGTGTCATTCCACTGGGCACAACCAAACTGGCCTGGAAGTAGGAGTAGACATGGGTTGGACAAGTTCATCCATCACGGGGAACTCTCCCTCCAAACATTATACTGCTCAGAAGCAATATACCCACCTGGGTCTCTTCCAGCTTTTGAGTTACAGGCTGCAAACTGCCACTTTATAGACATAATTAGATGAGGCTTAGTGCTACAGTCTGACATCCTCTGAAAAAATATAAAACTTATCTAAGGAAGGCAGTGGACACTGTACTCTAGGGAGCCTTCCTGCACTGCTGGGAAATCCAGCAGCGACTCTTATTTCCATAGCTCTCTGAAATCCTTCAGGTAGTGGTTCAGCACAGCTATTAAATACACGCATAACTCCATATAATCCCTGCTTCCTCCCCTCCCTATTTGTTCATAAGGTATTTTCTGAGGAAATGATTTCAAAGTATGCTTGGTTTTGGTTCTTATGTCATGATTTTTGTATTATTTTTCATGAGAAACTATATATTTTTCTAATATAATTTTTCTACTAAAGTGACTTTGGAACTTGATCTATTTGAGGTCATACTGAATACATATTTGGAAGGGGAGGCACGTCAGTGAGCATGGGTAAAAGAGCTTGCAAACAATCATATCGTAGTTGCAAACAGAGGAAACCCTCTGTTTGCAACTAAGGAAACATAATTTCTGTTAAAGGAATTGTTAAATATGCAGTGTCTGCGAGTTTATGTCTAAGTTTAAAACGTGTAGCTGTCTGAAACAGAGACAATACAATGCTCAGCATGACTTGCCAAGTGACCTTAAATATCTGAAACAAGAAGACAATAAAGAAACAATGTCAGCGTGCTAGAGTGCAAGATGAGCTCTGAGAGGTAGAGAAAGGAATGAGTACCTGGAAGATGTCAGATTGAGAGCCAGCTCTTCTACAATCGTTGTGATGAATCTCTGGGACCATAAATCAAAACTTCACCATAATCGAAGCACCTGGGAAAAAAAAAAAAAGAGAAAAACACTAAAATAAATTTTTTGTTGAAAAAACCCAAAACCAAATAAACCTCACACTAGCAAAATCTCTTAGATTAGGGAGCTTCAATTTAGCAAAATCAGTTCCTTACATTTATGAACGCTAGATCACAGAACAAGTAATTCCTTGAAATGGCAGAAGATTCATCAATTATTGTACTTATTTTTTTCCCATTTAGAGTGTAAATTTGTGGTAACACTTTTTGTTTCATTATCTTTTGAAAAGCCCCATCAAATTTGATTAAATATGAACTTATCTGTTACATCTTCACTGGGTTTCTATCTCAGCAGCACTTGAGAAAGTCGAGAAATAAGGCAGTACATTTGAACAGCTATTAGAAGAGCCTAGATCTTTTCTCTGCCCTAAACCTCAGTAATTTGTGAGAAGCCCAATTGCTGGGAAACACAGATTGTCTATACTATGAAAGACACCATTTAAAGTTGCAGTAGAAACCTTTAACTGAACTGAATACAAAACTATATTTCTTTTCTTGGTGTAGATAATTTCAAGGACTGGAAAAAGGCTTATGATTATTGTACTATTTTCTGCAATATTTTCTAGAACTTTATTAAAATGAAGAAGGATGTGTAGAGATTCCTGGAAGATTGTGGTACTTTCCCTAGATCAAAGTATTGACTTCTACCTCATAATTTTCATTAGATCAAATGTCTCTGCATGTTTCTATACAGTTGATGATTGTACCACACTGAAGTTCTCTAGCATTTCCACTTTCAATTTGCCTGAGGCTAGTGATGAAATTCATCCCTCCTTGTAGTATGCATGATTGCATATGTTGCAAAGTAAGAAATCTATGGAAACAAGAACTAAAAAATTATTCTAAAAACAAAGACAAATAAGACAAAAAAAAGAGAAAGCACATAAGGGGAAAAAGCTGTTATTGCTTCTGTTTACACATTTTCTCTTTATTTCCTACCGAGATTTTGACAGGAAGTGGTTAGCTGAAGAAATGCAGAAAAGATTGACAGGAAATATTGCTAGGGGGAAAGCTGAGGAGAGAGTACGGGATTGTAGAAAACATCAGGTTACACAAGCAGAAAAAGCTCGTGCAGAGGATTTTCAATCTGGCAGTCAGCAAGAAGGAGGAAATAAATACTCTAGTGACAGCTCCACTGTCAGACCACATGTCCATCAAAAAAAATCCCTGGCTTCCTTGCCTACTTGCCTGCCCTAGTTGGACCCAGAAGCTCTTCACCCTGGAAATGGAGGAAGATACCTTTCTGGGTCAGAAGTCCTGAAAATAGACCAGACAGCCATGGATATTCTGTCTGCTGCTTCTTGTGTTCACAAATGTGTCAAGGGAGAGCACTTTCGCACACTTTGCGTCAAGGACAAGACAGGAAATAAAGGTGGAAGCCATGTCTTTGCCTCTTCTGTATCTTGCATGTCAGTCTGTGTCTCTTCGTTTTAGATTTCCCATTTCACTGCCAGTCACAATTTCAGGGAAAAATTGTTGCATTTGTTTAATCCAATGCTAAATTACTGTAAACCTATTTGACTACATAAATATTTACATTCATATTTATGTGAATACATGCCATACATGTAAGGAGCATAAAGACATTTCCACGGAAAAGAGTGCCTCAAGTTATCAAAAATGTAAGGTGAGAGTGATTAAATACTTACATTGTAAGAGGATTAATAAGTACATTGAGAAAGGAAAAAAAATAAATCGTTGAGGAAGTATGCCAAAATATGGAATTGAAGCTAACCTTCTATAACTTGCAAAGAGCTTGCTAAAAGTGTGGTTAACCTTGAGTATCATAGGAGTGTTAGATTTTTGATAAATTATGTAGAGTATTATATATCATATAAATTATATATTCCCTGTGTCTACATCTTAAAATCCACATTTGAGAGGATTCTGGTGCTTGATATAATAGGGAAATTTTTTAATTGCTATTCAAGTTCCTACTGTCTAAGACTAGCCACTTTTTCTATAGGTATTTCTCATTTGAGAAATATCTTTCAAAGAGGCGAAAATTTCAAGCCATGTTGTGAACAAAATCTATAAAATGTGAAAATTAAATTAGACGTTAAGAAAATTCTTCGAAGACCAAGGTCTGTTAGAGAATGACATAAGGGAAATTGTTGAAGCAGAGTCACAGAAGATATTTAAGACTATTCTAGTAATACTTAAGACTAATTATATAGTACTGTCTGCTTTCAAAGTGTTGTACACACATGAACTAATTAATCTGTTCAACACCCATCAGAGATAGGAGAGGAAATATTGCAAATTTTAATACCAGCTGCCACAACTTCTAGTACAAGGTAGAAGAAAACCCTTATTTTCAACCATCACCCCATGCTGGGCTTCAGGTCTTTGGTAACTAAATGCAAATGCATGTGTGTATATGCAAACTGAAATAACTGAAGACACTTAAAAGTAAATGGGAAAAAAAAAAAAAAAGGTATAAAAGTCTGGTTTTGAAGGACACTAAACATGCATTTGGATTACTGAAAAATGTTACTGTTCCAGGGTTTATAATCCATTGGTGTCAATAGTGTTCATAGTTAAAATATTAAAGACTTATTAATAGTATTTCTTTACCCTACATCTCATCATGTACTGAACAGTGGAGATCTAGAAGCTGAGAAGCAATTTTTTATCCTGCACTTACTTGTGTATCACTTAAATTCTTAGTTTGTCTTAGTGCAGTAATTAAGATCCCTCTTTGCTACAGTTGTACAAACATATCAAGGATGTTTTAGTGAAAAGACAACAACCCAAGAGAAAACAGCAGATGAATATACTCAGAAACAACATATTGTTCTTATGTTTGGCTGTGACATAAGCATATCCTAAATTTTCATCACTGAAACAAAATAAAATTATTTACATATTGTTTTGGTAACTACTGAAAAATAGTGGCTTTGGTAGTAGAAATGCAGTAGATAAAGTGTTCAGCAGCAGTGTTTGACTGACGTTTGTCTTATTTGAAATATCAGAGAGCAGAGAACTCTCAGAATTCAAAAGCGATGTACATGTCAAAGACAGTGATGATGTTGTCTAGGAAAGATGGTGAGAACAGAACTTAGCACTGAACTTGACTGGGGAAGATTTTATTATTTTTCTACATGGAAGAAGTACGTTGCTAGGTTTTTTCATTAAATCAGTTGCAAAAAGAAATGCTCCCATGTTTCTTTAAAAGAAGCTTGTGAACCTTGTCTGAAACTTGTGCCAGAGAGTGATATAAACACACACATTATTCATGCAAGGGTAACTAGTGGATTTTCCAGATAGTGAATTACAAACAAATTTTCTTTAGTTATTGTTTAAGCTTTCTAGATTTCGTATAGAAAAAGTTAAAAAATGTCTAAAATATTTGGAATTATTGGAGAGAAATTATGTACTTGGACTTGTATATTACAATATTTAAAAATGTCAGTAAATATTAATTTAAGAACAATATGCCTGGATTTTCCTAGCTCTTTTAGGAAGCATAAGGTTGTTAATGTCAGATTTCTGGTCTTTAAATTAACCTTAAAGACAGACTAACTAATTAGCCTGTTGTTGAGCCAGGGCATGGTCTTTGTTATGGAGACACTCACTTGTCCCTTTAGTCTTTCAAGTTTTGAACGAGGTTTAGTTCTGAGTTTTGAACCTACAGAGAAAAGATGGTATCATACCTCTTTTTATAGTGATGCCACTTGTCCTTTTCTTCAGCATTGAATCCCCTTAAATATAATGAAGATTATAGATAAATAATATTTCATTATTCATTATAGAGAGTCGTGAAATTTGTGACATTTATATTTTTGCACAAATAATATTACTGTAAAACTAGCTAGTGATCAGACTAGTGTAAATCTGAGGAAGTCTCAGAGTAGGAAAAATGAGGATTCATAGCAACACTTTCATTTTCTTTTTAAAAATATCTAAAAATAATAAAAGGGGAAAAAAATTTTACCTAGTGCATAATAAACCCATTGATCTTACTGCTCCAAGGCATAAGCAAAGGCAAGAGTTAAGTAGGAGTCAAGTTACATTAGTTTGGATTAAAATGTGAGGGCTATAAATCTTCATGCATTCAGATATAAGATGGGAACTATCTAATAAGAATTCAAAAGAAATTTTCCCTTTAGGCAGATTTTTCGATCGAGATTTTAGTATCTTTTTTCTGATGTATTCAATCCTGACTATTGAACATGAAATAAATAGAGCCTTGATTCATTATAGCAATTTCTACATATTTACATGTTCTTAAAGACCATTTTGGCCTTGACAGTTCAGTCAGACTCGAGGCATTTCAAAATTGGTACTTATGACTACACCTCATCTTTTCAAATAAAAAAACCAAAAACCCTATACTCATATTAAAAGGAGGTTAAAGTTTGAAATATCTGAGCACCCTGACTGCATTCTATTTTTTTTTTTTTATATTCTGGGTGTGTTGCTGCCTGAGTACTCTAGTTATAGCATAAGCAGAGGTATATGATGCCCATCATTTGGTCTACTGTAGCCTACAAAATATCTTACCTTAGAAAGTGTCAGAATAATGGTAGATCATAGATCTGTTGAAGAACATCTGCAATACATGTGAAAATTTGTGTTGTGGAATATGTCTTATTCAAAATATTTTCATTGCCGTAGTGTCATAGCTCAAATTTTGCCAGATAAATCATATTTTACTTGTTTCAAATGTGAAGTTAACAGTTATTTGGAAGAATGTAGAGGTTTAAATAAATATTATACCAGTTTTTCATTCTTCTCTGCTTTGTACAAGTGCTATTTTTGAAATAAGGAAACCCTGATTCCAAGGGTATACCGGTCAAACCTTTTTCTGCCAGAGTATAGCTTGAAAAAAAACAAAAACCCACAACCAACAACAAAATAACAACCAAAGAAAACCACATAAAAATCAAGAAAATCATTTTCTTTAGCCTAAATAATTAATATTCATATTCTTAGTTATCTACAGGTGGGGGTTAATTGTTAATACGGGCTTTGAAGCAGCTTGGATGAAGATAGGTAAATGAAGAATAAAAATAAAAACTGAAGATTATATTCAGAATTCTGTGGAGAACAAGAATGCCTTTCTATTGTGAAATCTTATGTCTGCAAAAGTTTTACTGGAGAAAGAATAGGACTATACATCCACTAACACGAGTAAAAGTTTCTCTCTCCATAAAGGGCCACAAACTTTTGCAGAGGATCCTAGGCTCATATGTAAAATCCCTGCAATGCCAGATTTTCAGGGAGATTCAAGGACTTTTTTTTCTTTACCTGAAGGCTTATGTTAATCCAGTCAGTAAAGCCAGTAATTTATTGAGCACACAAGGGTGGCAGTCATTTGGGTTGTCTGTGTTTACTTTGCTTTTGTAAACTACATTTAATGGAGAGTGATCTCTTGTGACAGGAATTGTATCTCACCACAGGGAGTGTGCCATGAAAATCCTCCAGTTTCTTCTGCACAGAGTAAGGGTGCTCTGTCTAATTACAGATTCATTTATGTTTATGCTCCGGCAAATGCAATCAAAGATCACAGCACCTGGATAATGCAAAGTTCTGAAAGGAGGATATTACACTTTAGAAAAAGCACCAAAATGCCACCAATGACTGGAAGACAGCGGATAAGTAGGAGAAGAAAGAGAAGGCTAATTTGGGGGATGTTTGAAGCTTGGGTTTAATAATCAAAAGTTACCAGCAGTGCTCTAAAAGTCAAAGCTCAGCATTTACATTTGTTTTTTCACTCAGTCTTGGAGAAGCAACCAAGAGAAGGGTTGATATTCTTCTGCAAATGAACTCTGCTTTAAGGACAAAATTCCCAGTTTCCCAAATGATAGGTTGAATTTCCTTTGGCTTATTATTCTAATTAGAAGGCAAAACCAAATAGTAGACTTAAGTGTTGAGTGTCTTCTGAAAATAGTGTATATTTTTAATATGTGGTGATAATACTCACATTTTATACACAAAGGAGGAGACATAATAATAAGTAAATACCAAATTCATTATGAGCTCTTAATGCTACAAAAAGCTCATACACTCATTGTCTTAAAACCCCCTAATGCTTAGGATACATGCTTACAACTTAATATTAATTAATAATTTTCTTGGACTAGACTATTTGGAAGATGTTTATGTAGCAACAGAAGGACATAAATGAGAACCTCCTGCGTTTTGAGAGTTATTTGATTTTACAGTATTTGTGGAATACTGACCCTCCCTAAATCACAAACAATAAAATAAAATAGAGAGAATTTCTAGACCCAGAATAAACCTTTTTTTTTTTTCCCTAAAGCCTTTCTTGTCCAAAAAGTCCTATCACACATACATCTACTTAACTTTCACCACACAGAATACATAAAAGTGATTTGGTGGTGATGGATGAGTCACTTAAGTTCTGCTCTCAGAAATGAATGGTTCCATTCCCTGGTCTAGAAGATGATGGAAGAAGGTATTTTCACCAATATTGTTGTTTTTGTGACTGGGGTGAGGGTGTATCCGGTAAGATCCAAAGGTCGTACATCAATTTGGTGATAGCCAACAAAGAAAGCTGGAGTTCTCTTCAGCTACTTGAGGTATTCCCTTAAGGAAGCAATACGTGTTGAGGGCTGGGTATAAAATACAACAAGTACTTTCTTGTGGCATTATTTTTGGCATCACAGAGGAATGATGTGCAAGACAAAGATGGAAAAGGTGATTAAAAGCATGCTGATAGCACAGCTTCTATTGTCTAACCTCTGGTAGGGCAAGGAGTTTTTCTTCCCAGAAGAGATGACACAAACATGCAGTGCACTCACTTGTGTTTAGACCCTAAATAATTCAATACTTAAAAGCTTCAAGACTTTATGTTATGCATGTTTGCTTCTGTGAAATCCAGAGCCATGTATTGCTACAGAGTGTGAATATATTCTAACAAAAGTTTGACATTATATTCAAAGAAAGAATATTTTAAACTGAAGTAATAAAATTGGTATTTGCTTTAAGAGAAGTTTCTGAGACAATAAGATTTACAGAACAAAAAATAAACCCAAACTCTGTTCTGAGGATTTAATTTTGTGCTTTCTGATTTCTATCTATAGCTTTATTTTTTACATTCAGCACGATATCAAAAAGTTCTTCATACCTTCGGCCTCTAAGAAAGATGGATGCTATCTGCATCCTGAAGTAATAAATGCTTTGGAATGTCTTTTATGAAATTTTATGTATCTTGAATAGGACTGAGGGTTGAAAATGTGCTTCCTTTTCTGTAATAAGTACCTGAGAATAGAACTCAGTGACTTAGGTGGCTAAAAATAACTATTGTAAAACAGTTATAAAAGCCTGAATCAGTTTTAGTTTGCAGTTCTAAATTCAATTCACCCTCTTGATTTAATGTGCAACAACATGAAAGCCATTAAACCTTCAGCTTAAGCTTACATGAATTGCATGTCGCTGCTAGAGATTTCTTTGAAATACATCCAATAAAGTTTGAAAGTGTCCTCATAAGAAGACCTTAAATGGTATTTTTTTCTGTATAATTCTATTTTTAGACTTTTTTCCTCTCTGTTCATTACAGATACAGGGGTTTACAAAGGCAGGGCCAAGGATTCAACTATTACAGCACTGCAGCAAGAAGTTAGACTGTGTGAGTGGGTACTGTCATGACGATTCCACAGAATATGCATTCTGCTGGCAGGCATAAAATTTTTCAATCTCAAAACAAAGCAAGGCAGAATATTTTCTTCCTCTTTTTAGAATTGCATTCTTACTATATGTATGGTCTTAGTGACTTTAAAAGTAAAGAATTACAACTCCATTAATTTCAGAGATTTAACAAAATTCAGTTTAGTAATGAATAAAAAAAGTCTTGTGCAGATTTCTTTTCTCCTCCTCCTTTCTCAGAGCTTTTCGTGAAGATGAATCATGCTTTTGGCACACTGGTAGGACACTTGCCTTTATATCTTACTTTTGCAGATCACTGATCTGCTGTTTTGGCAGATTTTAGCAAACCATATGAAGTCAGTTTTTCCTGGTATTTCAAATTACTTAAAGCTCCCCATTATTCTGCCCTCTTTAATGCCATTTTTTGTAGCTATTGGATTTATTTTTTTAGATTTTCTAGTGATTGTGCACGATATTCCATATCCTGCTTCTAGCTAACCTTTGAAGGCAAGCTGACTTACAGTGATAGCCTTTCTCCTGCCTCAAAGTTGTCTGTGTATTTATTCACCTTGGAGGAAATGTTCAGAGTAGCGCTTTTACTGCCATCTAGTGCCAGAATTAGAAAAAAAAGTTTAAAATAATCATTTATCTTGGGGCTTGGAAGAGGGTCAATATTGACTATAAGTGAGACTGTTTTAGTTTCTGAGTGAATAAAATACTGTACAGAATTATTAATAGACGAAGATCTAAGGATATGTGAGATTTTATGAGAGGCTAAGAAGGCGGGCCAACATGTACTAAATGGATATATTCTCAACTTAGCATCATGAACTATGCTTGCCCACACACAGATATCACATTTACTTTGATATCTACCATTAAACAGATAGTAAAAGCAGAATGCACTGTATTTTTTTACATGGCATTTTAAATCTGAATGCACTGTCCTGCTGGTTCTGGCTGGGATAGAGTTAATTTTTTTTTCATAGTAGCTCTTATGGTACTATGCTTTGTCTTTGTAATGAAAGTAGTGTTGATAAAGTAAGGATATTTTTGTTATTGCCTATCAGTGTTTACACAGAGTCAAGGCCTTTTCTGATTCTCACACTGACCCCCCAGCAAGGGGATTGGAGGTGCACAAGGAGGGGACACAGCCAGGAGAGCTGACTGCAACCAGAGGGACATCCCATGTCATAAAAGCTATGGAGAAGAAGGAGAAAGGCGAGGATATTTGGAGTGGTGGTGTTTCTTTTCCCAAGTCACCATGTGATGGAGCCTGGCTTTCCTGGGGATGACTGAAGAGCTGACTGTCGATGGGAAGATGTGAATGAATTCCCCGTGTTTGCTTCCACACATGGGTTTCACTTTACCTACTAAATTGTCTTTGTCTCAATCCATCAGTTTTCTCACTTTTATCCTTACAATTCTCTTCTCCATCCCATGGATGGAGTGAGTGAGCATCTGTGTAGGGCTGAGGTGTCTACCACTGTTAAACCACAGTAATTTTTAAACACAAAAAAAAATACCCCATCCAAACTAACAAAAAGATTAACCTTATATGAATGAGGCAGAGTTATTAGTTAAGAAATGCCAAGGACTCTCACAGTGGCACACTGCATGTTATCTCAGAAGAGAAAGGAGAAAAGAGTGAAAAGAAATAGCAATTCAAAAATTAAAATTTTAAAAGCAACTATTTTTACTGTAAAGTCTTGGTCCTAATGTTATTTAAGCAAAATCTTACCTTGATGAATACAGTGCAAAAATTGAAATTCTACCTGTTTTTCTCCCTTTGAGCCTCAAATGTCAGGAAAATTGACAGAAACTTGATAACCAGGTTAAGAAATCTCCTTTTTGGATGTCTCCAAAATATCACAGGAACACAGAATCAGCTAGGTTGGAAAAGACCTTTCAGGTCTTCGAGTCTAACCTATGAGCTAACACCACCTTGTCAACCAGACCATGACCCTAAGTGCCACATCTAATCTTTTCTTAAACACCTCCAGGGACAGTGACTCCACCATGTCCCTGGGCAGCCCATTCCAAAGCCCAGTCACCCTTTCTGTGACATATTTCTTCCTGACATCCAGCCTAAAACTCCCCTGGCACAGCTTAAGGCTGTGTCCTCTTGTCCTGTTGCTGGTTGCCTGGGAGAAGAGTCCAACCCCCACCTGGCTGCAACCGCCTTTCAGGCAGCTGTAGAGAGTGACAAGGTCTCCCTTGAGCCTCCTCTTCTCCAGGCTGAACGATCCCACCTCCATTAGTCACTTCTTATAGGACTTCTGTTCCAGATCCTTCACCACCCTTGTTGCACTTCTCGGCATACGCTCCAGCGTCCCAACATCCTTCCTAAATTATGAGGCCCAGCACTGGACACAGCATTGAAAGTGTGGCCTTACCAGTGCCGAGTACAGGGGAAGAAACACTTCTCTGGTCCTGCTGGCCATGCTGTTCCTGATACAGGCCAGGATGCCACTGGCCTTCTTTGCCACCTGAGCATATGCTGGCTCGTGTTCAGTCTGCCATGAATCAGAACCTCCAGGTCCCTTTCTGCCTGGCCACTGTCCCCACTCTGTTCCCAGCCTGTAGCACTGCAGGGGGTTGTTGTGGCCAAAGCGCAGGGCCTGACACTTGGTATTGTTAAACCTCTTATCAGTGGATTTTGCCCATCCATCCAGCCTGTCCAGAACCCTCTGCAGAGCCCGTTTACTCTCCAGCAGATCAACACTCCCCCCAACTTGGTGTCATCTGCAAATTTGCACATATGTATAGCAGTCTTTTGTATGTGGTTCACTTCTGACAAACAGCTTTTCATGTTCCTTATTTTTATTTTTTAGCTTTTTAGTTTTTAGTATAATGTACTGAGAGTAGTTTAATGTGGTCAATCAAATCTCTATAGGTGTCATACTAATGTTAAATCATATTATGCTATAAAAATGCAACATTCTGTCAAATTTCCATCAGTACTGTTGATAGAAACATAATTTAATCTCACTGATGTGTCAAGTATATAAAAGCCATAGCACAGGCAATTTTGATGCCAGCAGGTATGGTATTAACAGTAGTGGTATATCAGTTCTACTTTGGCTATAAAATTTGTTTTTAAATTGCAAACAGACACTTTATGGAAACTCTGAGGGCTGTCCACCTAGCAATCTAGAAAAAGTTCACAAAATGGTTAATTTGGGGAAATATTGCATAAAAAGCTCTTGTCTATACTGAGAATACTATTCCTGGTATGAATAAATATGGCGACAAAATGAAAGAACATAGGCTTATTCTGTATTCCCTTGTGCTACACAGTATATACTTTATTAAGCATTTTCCAAAGGTAGTTGAGGAAATATTAAAAGAAAAAAATCTGGAAACCCAAAAGTACTGAGGCAAATTTTCTGGGTATAGCTGCATAGTAGTTTTGCTGAAAAGTTATGTCTTCTTGCTGTATAGTATATTGTCTTTAGATTACCTGTATTACTGAAAAGAATTTCAGAATAACTCATGCTTGATGAGGCACTTCTCAATTGAAATTTGATTTCTTGGTTTATAAAAAGTAGAACAAAATAGAAAAAATGGGGGGAAAGTATTGCTAGCCAAAGGCAGACAGATTTACATTTGCATCACTTTTTATAGTGTCAGTTCAGAACAGCTTGGTCCTGTAGAACATTTTGTTTTCAAGCCTATACTTGTAATAAAACACTCACCAAGTAATTGATTAAATATGTCTATTAACATGTACACATTAACATCATATTTCCCTAGTGATTTGGTTCTGGAATTAGCTCACAGATCAAGCTGAAAATAATTAATTCATATGAATATAAAGCATGGAATAATAGATAACGTTTGCAATTCAGTCTTGGATGACTTTCTACTACACTTAAACTCCTTTCAGAGAATGGTAATATTTTTAGTCAAGTTTAACATGTAAAATAAATGTACTGCTTTTCCTCACCTCCCAAAGCATCTTTGCATTTTCTTCCAAATTTTCACTGAGAGTACAATAGGAACAACCAATCCTTTTAGACAAATTACGGTAATCACCATTGTAGCTGGAACCTTTGCTCGTATCCCATGGGATCCTAGGGAAGGAATTATGGGATACAAAAGCCCTGACAATTGCAAACAGGGAAGTTCAGAATTTTGAGAAGGGTTCTTCTTTTGCTGGAAATTCCATCACAAAATCATTTGCTCAGGGCTAGGGGAATGGACATGACTGAGTGAAATATGTGTCTGTTTTGCAGCACAAGCCTAACCCTGACGTCAGAAGAGCAGAATCAGAAAAGTGGAAATCTCCTTTGCTGTGTCTTCCCTGGATTGTTGTGCTTCTCCTATGTTGCTGCAAAGGTAATAGGAAAAGATATTAGGCAGTCAAGGGAGATCAGGTATGGAGAAGGATCAACTTTCAGATGAAAAAGTTTATTTTTCAATTAGCCTCTTTGTTTAGAAGTTTTGCTCTTCTCCATTTCTGCAGCTGTATCCCCACTCATTTAATTCAAAAGGAGAACAGCTGAAAAACGTGCTATTCCTGACTGGCTGCCTTCTTCCTCCTGTGAATGGTTTAGCAAGAGAGCAGGTGGTCCTTAACTGATTTTTTTTTTTTTTTTTTTTTTTTTTTTGTGGAAATTCAAAACACAGCTACTGCTTGAAGATTTCAGTTCTCACAAGACAAGCAATTTAAGTCAAATTGTCAACACATGCACTAGACTGTCAGCATGAGTAAATATTGATTCTACAATTGCACTGCACAGGCATATTAAAAACATACGCGTGTGCCCATACAATGTTTCACTTCAGCCTTTAGTCTGCTAAAAATAATCCTAATCCCACTAAGAAATTAAATCTGGTGAAAATTGACCAGGTGTGCTTCCTGTGAACTAGCATACATATTATCTGCTATGAAGAAAGACAAAGGTTACTTAAAACATTCTCTTTTATTATGTTTTGCAAAAATATCTTATGACTCATAGAAATTAGTTTCTTTGTATTGTTTTTAACCTAGACTTGATGAATAACAATAGTTTAACAAAGTTTTCAGTCAAATACTTTTTAAGTATTGAATATTCCTTAAGCTTGGGAAACAATACATTTCTGTGATGATAGAAACACTGTTGTGGGTTTGTTTGGGTTTTTTTTTTCCTGATTTTAACTCTACACAGTGATTTATAAGAAGCTATTATAGTTATGTCTATTACTGTAACTCAAACTTCATACACACTCTGGGAAAAGTTTTAATGCTGAGCAGCTAATGGTTACTTTGCATGAAAGTTCTTTGGACATAGCTGGTATAACCAAAGATTAAAATAAAGAAGACAGGGTAATTTTCTGTCCTAGACTCCTCATTTTTTGTTACAGTATCATCAATATGCTATAGATAATGCTTTCATCATCTAATTGTATTTGCCTCATAGTTACGATGAAATAAGAAACAACAACTCATATAATTGTAGATAAAGGTTGTTTTCAGTAGTCAATACATTTAATTTCTTTCCACTGAAAAAGAAAAAAAAATGAAACAACAATAAGTAAAAGAAAGAATACTAACTTTGAAATCTGAGTGAATTCTCCAAGTAGTTGATTGAAAAGAAAAAGCTTAGAGAGCATTCTTTGGTTATGTGCTTTCTTTGTATGCTGTTGTTTTTCTTGTAATATTTAATCAATACTCTAAGTACCCTTTTTGCTTTGAATTAAAAGCCTTCTGTACTGAAATATCTGGATACACTGGTGTGTGTCGTATCCTGCTATACTACGGTTTTGTCCTCTGCTGGTTCTTTCAGGTCATATGGAAGCCAATGTATACTAAGTTGAAATCAATAAACTTAAAATGGACAAATCTGCCTTTAAGCAAATGCCAATATTAATTTCTAGTTGAAGCTAAAATATTAGCGAATATGATCTTCCTACTAAGAAGTCAAATTTCACCTTTTAAAACCTTGCTTAAATTCTAATTTAATTCAATATAGATATTAAAAACCCTAGAAACACCAATTTACATTTTAATTAAGGAATAATTTCTAAATGCTCGAGAAGTCAGCAATATCAAAGCAAAATTCCTTCTCAGGTGAATTTAAAATATTTGTCTCTCTCACTGTTATTTACTTCTTTATCCCCCAGATTTAAGGTTTGTCAGTTTTCTATTTCCGTACTGTATGTTGGTTTTAAGAGTGTTATTCTGCCTGTTTCCAGTAGAAAGACAAGCAAGAAGTCAGAGGGAGTAGAACAGTATATCCTGATAATATTTTATTATTGAGTTATAATAGCTCTCCAAACTTAACTAACTAGGAAGGGGTTTGTGTGAATATTGAAGAGCTTTGTAATAATACCTTAAGACAAAGTGTATGTGAATTCTAGTATTTTACTGGTGCTCACCTGTAATCAGCATTTGATTTTTGACATTTTCACCATTGTAATATAATTTTATAGTAGAGCATGACATAGCTTTGAGTAGAGCATGACATGGCTTGGCAAGCAGATTAATTTTCAAGAAATTGAGGGCACAAAGTTGAGAAAAGTGAGAAATGGACATGTTTCCAAAATGGTTATATGACAAGGTGTTCAAATCCTTATGAATATTAGGTAATTTTTCTACAATAGACTTGCATATTGGTTATCATTGCCTACAAATGATATTTCTATTTTATTTTCAAGTTCTAAGTAACCTTTTTTTATTCCAGTGGCACACCTTTTCAGCAATTAGAGCATTTTCACTTTTCCATGACTCCACAGTAGCCTGCAGGACAGGACAGAATCTAAATCCTTAGTGTTTTTTGTACTCGGCAGCCAACAACAAATTCCTGTAAGAGCACTGCCATAACAGCAGGTATCAAAACTGAATCTACTCATAATTGCATTTTCTCTCCTAATCAGTACTGTAACTTCACCTTCTGCAATAGCTTATCTAGTACTGACAGAGTTATTGGTTTCTTCTTTCTCATTTATAAGGAAAGTTCAGATAAGGGAATTTATGCCTTTATTAAAATTTTGTAATTATTGTGATATCACTAAAATAATTTTTCAATTGAATGGATATATGTTTTAAAATTTAGGTGTAATTAGCAATATTATATTTTCCAATGAATCAGGACTAGAATTGCTTCTACTGGGTTGTCTTATTTACGTGTCAAGTCATTGTTAAATGAATAATTCTATGGTCTTGACTATTTTGTGGAAACATTTCCAACTCGTCAGGCTACCAAGATACAAATTAATATCAGATAGATGTTAAAAACTTTCACATGTGATTTTTAATACAGAATGTCTGAAAGAAAAGGGATTTCAAGGTAGGCTGTAATCTACCTGTATCATTAAAATGATGAGATGTTTATTTCTAAAACATTTTCCTAAAGAATGCAGTAAAAGAACTCTCCTACTGTTTAAACATAAGCCACAGTTTCTTGCCCACACAGTTTTTCACAGCACTGAGACATATATGAGTGTAAAGTAGACAAGAATCAATTCAAGTTCAGAATGTAAAAATACTGGTCTAGAATCAGCACTCCTTTTCTCACAGGGAGAAAAAAAAAGTGAAATAACAGTTTCATGAGCTACATTAATTTCTCTTGTTGCACTGAATAAACTGTAATAAAAAGAAAATAGTGCATAATGAAAAAAGGAGAACAAATAAAACTCTCTAGTGCCAAGAATTCTTTTCCCCATTGGTAGGAGATGAAAAGTAGGATGCTTCTGACTGTAATTATGACTAGCTGCATGAACGGTATGCCTGGGCAATGTTAATTACCACAACATCCTTATGACTTGTCTCCCATGAACAGCAGTTCTACTGTAGTCCTAAGAAAATGTTTGAAATGTTTTTTTTTAATCTTCTTATCACAGAGAGGGTGAATTTCCTAGTATAGAATATTTTCAGGATCTTCAAAAAAAGCTACACCAAAACTCCTTGTCCTTGGAATAATTTTTAAACATTATCTGTAAGGATTTGTGGACTCCATTCATGCTTTATACTGTCAATAAAACTGTTCCCACTAAGGACATGGTGACCACACATGAGAACCGAATGTTGTATTCTTTCTTATCCAGAAATGATTGACTCTTCTCAAGTACACTCAGGTTCAGTCAATGTGAAGAGTGAAGTCTCATCAAAGTCTATGGAGCTGTGCCATCTTATATCAGCTGTGGATTTAACTAGTGACTTCCTTGTCTCTTTTTGGCTGGGGTGCCCAGCATTGCCTTGAGACATCCTACCTCATAGATGCCTCATGAGTCTCTGGTGAGATCTAAATTATAATAAAATGGCTATACATGATGTAGGGCATATTGTCAATTTTTTGTATTACTTCCAACTCTTCATTAAATAGACAAATCATTCCTAAAATCACTATTGCCTTCTGTTTAAAACCCATTTGTGTTCCATTTAATTTCTTTTTTTCAAGAATATTTTTCAAATAATTTTCTTCTTCTAAACCACATACACTGTTGACTAGCCATGAATGATTATTTTCGGTTTAACTGAGATTTCTAAATAATTTACTTCAAAAGAACTATTCTACTTTGTTGACAACAAACTTAATTGTCAACAAAGATGGAAATGTGCAAGCAGGGACAGCATATTGAGAAACAGACTGCAAACACACAGGGAAAGCTAGACTTAGATCACAGGAAACAAAATGTGTTTGCAGAATAATTTGCATGTAAACAAACATGATTTTAAAGAAAAAACAAAACAAACAAACAAACAGAACCCAAAACAGCCTCACAAGCTTGTTTATAGTCCTATACTTATATGACAAAATAAGCCTCAATATTAAGGTGACCAAAAAGTCTTTGGGAGATTAAGCAATAGTCCAATTAGACTATCTGACTAAATATAATAGGTTCTGTTTATTAACAACACACTGCAGAGAGATGACTTGACCTAAGGAAATATACAACAGAAAGAAATAAATTAGAATGTAAGTAAAAGTTGGAATCTTAATAGGATCCCAGGGCTGTATTTTACTGATGTGCACATTCTTGTGGCTCTGCTTTGTTACCATTAGGTTTCATACTTCTAACACAGCTTGTCAGATAAATATTCCTCCTGTGAGAGCTGTAACCACCAGCCTTTCGGAGTGATGGCAACTGTGAAAAGTAGTTGAGATGAAGCGGTCACATCAGTTAATACAGAATGGATAAGTCATTTCATCCACGGTGTATTGCAATGCAGAAGATAATTCATTAGGGTAATTCCCTCTGCTTATTCAGACATGCACCGTTCTCATCCATCACTTGTATAGGATTGAATAACAATATAATAGAAACAAAAGCCCTTGTCAAGGGGGCATGGGATTCTTGTCTAATACCCAGCTAATAGCAATGAACAAGGTCAAAACAGAAGCTAATTTGGCATGCCAATTTGAAAAGTGTCAGTGTGCTCCTGGGTTGAAAAGTCTTTATGCCTGTATACGGATGTATGTATCCATGCAAAACCTCTTAAATAATGTGTATTCTTTATGCTCTTATTAAAAAGGCATGCTGTCATTTCGGCTCTAAGGCTAGGAAACAGCATTGTGTTCCAGTTTGTCAGTCGAAGGATGGGTTGTTCCTGTCAGCACTTCTTTCAAGAGGAATGAAGTATGTATCTGTGCTATATACAGTAACTGTTTTCAAATGAGACTACCTCACCTGAATACCCGACAATTGCTTTGGCTGTTGTCATCTACTTTCTGTTACATCCAAACCTATCACACTTTATGCAAAAGTGAAGAGGTCGCCATGGCAACTTTGTATCCCTAAACTTAATACAAAGGAGCAAAACATAGATAATTTTGACCTTACAGTATTTTCTTAGCTGTTTGTTTTCTTGACTTGATAAGGAAAACACTGTCCATTAGACACAAATGCAAACAGCAAATAACTGGTACCAAATTTCCCTTTTTTCCCCCTTTGTTTGCCATGAAAATCTTTTCATCTTTCTCTTCTCCTAGAATTGAATATATGTGTATGGTATAAATACATAGATGTGTTATGATATTTTGAGAAAGATTATGAAGAAAGAAAACTATGAAAAATTCTTACCAAAGGATACTAGTAAGTCAAGAGTTCTACTGAACAAGAGGATTAGACATTTAAAAATAGAGTTTCCAATAGGATTAGATGCATTAGATACCCATCGCTGATTGAATTCCACTCCTTTAGGCTCTTTGGAAAATTTCAGCCAAAATGGTTAACATAAATATAAATAGACAGGTATTTTTTCCCACAGAGAAATTAAGATAATGAGAATGAAATGTCAAGCTTTAGGGCACAAAGCAGCTGGCAACTGATTAGAATACAACAAGGTTTTCGTTTCATGAACACACCATAAGTACTCTCTAGGTTCCCACTACATGTGATATATACATTAAATAGATTTCTTTAATTATTAAGCACACTAGTTTCAAGTGTATATAAGTAGATTAATTCTTAGGTGCATTGCACTGATTTTTATTTAGAAATGGGCAACATTCTCAAAAAATTCTCAAAAACCTTTGGACATTATGTTTCTCTCCTCTTTTGACTACATGTGGCAGACTCAGTACTTATATTGGGCTTTTGAAAGCCTCTATGTCAGTAAGTGAAACTTCAGAAAATAATGAAAATGTTTTCAAATAAGATCGATGCCCACGTTAGTTATCATGCACCTTCAAGTTATCCTCACTCATGGTAATTATGGCTTGTATTTTCTGAACAAATCCATTTGCTGTGTTTTTGGCAAAAGCATTTTTTCAAGAAAGTTCATTTCTTTCAATTGCTGTCTACCACACTTTTTTAACAAATTGGTACCAACTGGATTCAATTTTCACAATTTTAAACTGTTGAGTTTTCATTTTCATGATGTAAGCAATTTGTAGTTAAAAAGACTGGCATTGTGTTTTCTGTTCTCTTTGCTTTTATAAGCATAGCATTGCATAATTGCATAGGTTTGTACAATCATGTTTTGACTGTGATCTTAACTCATGATTGTTCTCTGTATATTCCTGCTTAAACCAGTTCAGTGCTTCTTCCTGTGCATATATTTACTTAATTTAAAACATTTTGACACCTTACTAATAAAAGAATAAATATCCAATAGCAATTCTAATAAATATCTTGTTTATGCACCTGAAAGCTATGATATTTAAGAAGGCCTTCAAAAGAGTTTTATAGTCACCTGTGGAGACCAGTAATATAGCACACACACTTGTGGCTGTAGAGATAAGTATTATATTTGATGTCATTAAGGGTGTTAAGGTGTTTGGATATTAGTGGTGAATTTCTGTGCTGTATCACAAATACGACCGATCACTTGGAAAATCTTCAAAGAAACAGGAACTAAGTTTCTAAGACTTCACAGTTATGCATGCTTCCTATTTTCATTTTATAATTTATTGAGAGGAAAAGAAAAAAGTTAAATAGAATGAACATGGTCGTGTATATCCACTTCAGTAAGAAAAGCAAGAAAATAAAATGTATACTAGGAAATTGCAAGCTATATAATTCATATAAGCTATGATTCTATTTCAGAATAAATTTTAGCTACAACTGCTTTCAAAATAAAGTAAAAATATGGTCAGCCTTTGAATACCATCAATTTGAATTAGACTGGCAGAATATGGACCACAGTAAGTTAAAGAGCAGTTATATGAAATATTAAATAGATTTTGATCATGGTATGAAATAGATAATATTTTATTTATGAAATGTATTAATTAATTCATTAAGAACTCACTTATGGGCCTGGCTACAAGGCCAGATGAAGCTGCAAGGCTAGCTAAAACTTCTTTGCCTGACTGAGGGTATTTGCATCATTAGGCTACTCCAGGATAAAATTAGATAGATGGATAGATAGATAGATAGATAGATAGATAGATAGATAGATAGATAGATAGATAGATAGATAGATACATATATACATACATACGTACATACATACGTATATAGACAGAGAGAACTGCTGCTGATCTGTAATTTTTTTACTGTCTTAGTGAGAAATTAAAAGATAAACAAAGATGAGGTCTCTGCCCTAATCTAGTGACCAGAATGTAATTTTCAGTTGGTTGAACAGAGTTTAGTCCTGCTCAACTTCAGCACTGTAGAACTCCAGTAATGCCGCTAGAGAGCACCTCCTTTTCTCCAGACAGTTTGTTGCTGATGATGTCATGCCCTCAGGCAGAGATGTTATAAGTGACACTGGAAGATGAAAGATTCCTTGCCCAGAGGACTCTGCTCTGTGTGGAAGCCCGTGGGTGAGCCATGGTTGGAACTTGAAGTGTCACTAATTGAATGCATAGATATTTTCATTTGCATACTTTTTTTATCATGACACTAATAAGTAGTCAGCAGCATAGACATGGGATGGGAGCAAGATATGGACCAAGGTAAAGGCTATTAACAGTTGCTTTCCTTCTTGAACTCCGCTATTGAACCTTTGGAATTGTAGCAGCTAGTATTTGGGTCTGGAGTGGTATAGATTACATAGTATCAGGCACAATGATTAGACTCGGTGAGATGAGGTAATATGTCAATTTACAGGTGCAATGCAGCTAGAAATATGGAGGGTTATGACAGATATCCAAGAAGATTGCATTACACATTGTTATCTAATGCAGAGCACTTGGGGACGGTAAATGCTGTTACTGTTGAAAAGTTGTTGATGTGTTTAACATATGAAAGTCAAATCCAAATCCTGAAATTTTCAGTCTTTGCTGTAAATAGAAAATATTTTGCTGTGTCTTCCCAGGTGGTTTGCACAATTTAGATATATCGTATGTGTGGAGATCTGCAAGGAACTTGTATTCACCTGAAATGTCTATTTCCTTCTTGTATCAAATGTATAGTAATTACACAAAATTGGGCTAATCACAATCAGCTACACAAAAAATTCAGTCTTGGAAGAAAAGAAGCAAATTTATGAAAAATGAAAGTTATTTCTAGGTATATTATATAGTATGTAGAAATAGTAATTTCTGTATAGTGCTGCACATTATGATTTCATAACAAAAGTAGCTGAGTAACAATATATATGACAATGTTTTGAAGACCAGGAAATGGTAATAATTACAAAACTTCTTTCAATGGTTCTTATGCTTATAGAAATGCAGGTGGAATGTTCCTGTGAAAAAATTTGCCACCTGTCTTTTAAAATTAGCAATTGAAATCTTCATATGTACATACACAACTCTTTCATTTAGCAAATACTTATTTAGAAACTTGCATACTAATAATGGATAATTTTTAATATTGACTTTCTTGTAATCAAATAATTGTTTCCCTTTCCTTATATCCTTATATCTTTAGGATACTGCTTTTCTTAGTAATGCTAATGTCTGCCCACATTTCCTTTTTCCTTTACTCATCTAGTATGGATTCTTGCTTGGAAACTTACAAAAATTTTTCCATCTACTCATAGAATTTAGGAGAAAACCAACCAGAAACATTACACTGGAAACCTATTTTCTGTATAAATCTGGATGTAGCTTCATAGAAGTTATGTTTCAGATTAGAATAGGCTGACTTCCACAAGAGCATAAAAATATAGACAGGGGTCATAGGTCAGTCTCTAAAGTTGGCATTCTGACTGAGAATGGTGTGAAGATACATTGTGATATGAGGGACCTTTAAGTGATGGGGAAGTTGTTTCTACCTAAACTTGTCACTTACATATTTTTAGGAAGGAGCAGAGAGGTCAGGAAGGTAAAAAACATGTTTCTTTATCTTTTCTGTCTCTCTACCCTACTGCATTTTAAAGTAGCTGCAGTGTTTCTGTTCAGATCTCCAGCTTGGTTTCATTTTCTGCAACAGAATAAAAGTTTCTATATCTCATGCACTAGAAAGTAAGGACAGAATTAGTCTAGTTTTCTGTGAGATAAAAAGCTAGAGGCAGCTGGAAAAAAACCAGAGAATTTAGAATGCTATTGATGTTATATTTTAGAATAACAGAATTAGGAAGTTTTGTTGGATAAAAACATTTGAGAACATTTCATTACTACCCTAACCATTAATCCACACTATACAATTTAAACTCTTATGTTTATGTGAAGTTAAAAAACAAGTTGAGTCACATTACAGTCAGGGTAGTGCAGCAGATTCTGAATCATATTGGGACATAGTCAATAAACTTGTTCATCTGTTAAAATAAAACCTTCATTCATATGCAAAGAATTCAGTGATATTTATCGTATATTTGTTTCAATTTGTAAAGGTCATATATAAGAAACCTGCTTATTTCTCGGTTTGAATAGCAACTAAAATGTCAGTGGTTTGGGGATGCCCCCTTGAAACTTCTGACTTCTCCAAGCAAATTCTTGGTGGAGATGCAGGAGGAGAGGGAGATAGAATGAAATATTATTGCTTTCACTGTGTAGTTCCAAATGCTATTTGTTGATTGGCCTGCTCCTGTTAAAAATGTAAAAATATTTATGATTAAAATGAAAATGACTGGAAATAAGGTACCCGTCTTCTGTCATGGTCCAAAACTATGTGGTAAAGCAATTCCTAAGAAGTGCCATTTTCATATTGTCACACCTTTAGCTTCTCATATATATTTTGGGGAGTGATGGCATTGTCCCAGTATTAAGTGTGCTGGTCTGCAATAAAAAGGCACAGAATCAAGAAGATTTGGAGCGCAAACTTGAATCTACTGCTCTCACATAAAGTTTTCAGACTTGTGCTCTGTTTGCGTACTTATTTTTAATCTTGTTTTTAATTGCATGTAACCTTATGGTAACTCAAGTTGCAGCTACACTAAAATATAGCTAAATTTCACAAGTTCACTGTCTTCAATTTCCATTTCCTTTTCTTCACAAAAGAAGGGTCTTAATCTTGACAGTTGAAGTTAATCATGCCTGCGATATTATATACTAAAAAATCCTGTGTTTATGTTCCTGATTATTTTATTGTACATTTGTCTGTATTCTTCATATCGTTTCACTATAAGCTACATTTCACTTTGAAATATGAATTTTCTACTAGCTTGTTTTGCAATAGACATTGAAAACCTCCAGCAGAAAAGCTGAAAGTTTTCTCACTGAAATACAGGAAGACATAAAGATAAGAACATACACTATTATGAGAGAAAATCATTGTAAGATATGTAATATTTCATTGTTTAAGAAACAAAGAAAATAAATATTTTAGAAGGTAATTATAGAAATAACTGTAGAAAGTAAACACGTACCTTGATGGGCTTGGTAGTGATTGGTACACGATAGATTGTACTTAGAAAAGGGTACAGAACTAAGTGGGATGTAAAACAAAAATATTGTTTGGTTGCTTTAAAAATATTTCCCAGCTGTAAGATGATATAAGTGTGGAGATCCTTAGAGACTCATTCGGTCTGCATAGAAATAAAAGGTCAATTATTGCAATGAAAAAATTAATCTAGATTGATGGCAAATGAGGTCTGAGTTTTCAGTGACACTGTTGTGCCCCAGATCATAAAACCTGCATAAATTAACTAAAAATTGGGCACAATTGAGTGTTTAGCTAAAAAGTCTGTTTGAATAGTTAGTTAAAAATAACTATACACCAGAGATTACTCATTTTTCTCCTCAGAGATGGCAAAAGTGACCTGTCATACAGAGAAAATTGAACACTAAACTATTTCATAGATTTCTACAGTCAAGATTTTATTTTTAGGTACTCAAACTGTTGATTTATGGTGAAGTAGATTAAGATAAATTGGAAGAAATTGATCTATTCATAAAATCTGAAGATGTCTTCCTTTAACTTAGAGAGGGCATCCTAAGTGTAACAGACTGCTATGTATCTTCTCAGTCTTATGAAAATTATAAAAGAGTATGTAATTGCTGACATAAAGGAGACAAAGAGAGTATAATTGAAAGATAAATTTATACATGGGTAACCTAAACTTAGGGTAGCCTAAATTCACTGAATTTGCAAAATTAAATTATTAAATCTTACTTGCATATTTCTCAGAAGGCTTTATAGCTTCCTCTACCTTACTTTTCAGGTCATCCGTATTTTTAGCATAAATAATTTTCTTCTAATACTCACAAAATACAGTATGAAAGGACAGAGATTACCAGGAGAAGTGGTAAGCAGAAGGGTTTTACATTGTTAAACAGGAGAAATATCACAGACAATCAGAAATATCTTCTGATTGAGTCCCAATTGATTTTTGAGAAGATGAGTCTTCAGTGTGTGGGAGAATTTCAGTGTGAATGGTGCTTCCTTTTACATTGAAATAACCCTTGATAAAATCAGGTCATTTTCTGATATGAGTAAGTAATACGTCTGGAGAACAGGTTCAGACAACAGAATACCAGAGCATGGATTCTCAGATTACGGCCAAATAGAAGGATCAGAAACTCTGTTTTGCTCAGAAGAAATAATTCTACAGAGAAACTTCAAACTTGTTCATGCAGTCTGAAAATTTGTATTCAACTTAAAGCTCAAGGCATTTTATGTTGGAGGGGATTTTTTTTTTAACTTTTTCCTTTAAATTTGTCTAAGTGGGTAAATTATAAGCGTGACTACAGAAGAAAGAAGGCCACTCCCATAAAGAACAATTAGATTTAGAAATAAAGAAGTTCTTTTGTATTATCCCTTTTAATTTTTCTAGTGATTTTAAACATTTGGATATATTTTCAGTTTTATCAAAACTGGGTTTTTTCAAAAATTTGTTATTTAACAGACAAGCTCATTCTTACTCTATCCAATGCTGGACTTCTTGCAAAGGCCCTGAAGGCAGCCGAACCTCTGGAAATTCTTCCAAAAGGGCTGCCAGGGCCGATCCTCACATCCATGCGGATTCCTCTTTGAAATCAACACTAGTCATAAGAGAAGAATGGATTAAGGTATTGTTATTACCTTTCATGAAAGGAAAGAAAACATGTAAGGGATCATCTATTGCCCAAATTTCTTAAAAAAAAAAAAGTAAAACCAAGCACTTTAATTCAAGTAAGAACATACTAAATATATATATATATCCTTTGCCTAGGATATATCATATATGATTAACCACTATTATATTATACTTCCGTAAGACAGGTATGTCTCAAAGTTCAGTGAACTTATTGAATGAAGTAAGTAGGCTTTGACCCAAATCATTGCTCAAAACTTAATATTTCAAAAATCAAAATGCCTCATGTAAACCTTTTTGGTTTTTTCTTATTTGTGAATTTCCCAGACTTCAGTCCATGAATGACATTTTACCTATGAAATCTTTAAGAAGACATAATTATTTTCTTACTGTACCTTAAGTGGCCTATTCTGTGAAGAAGTGGAAAACGTGTCATAGAACACTGTTCTCTGTAGAAAACTGGTTCATATTCAGGAGAAAAACTAAGTTTTTTAATATTTAGCAATTTCAGGGGAAAAATAGGTCATTATTATTAAATATAAATAGATTAAGAACTTAACCCTGCAAGGGACTGGAAAGGCTTATATGTCAGTTAGTGTGGTCTCATCTCAAAGTCAATCTGACATTGTAAGTACAGTCATAAGGGAAGAAAAAATTCAAGATGCGTAGAAAATGTATAGCAGTGCTACTCAAGAGACAGAAAATATGAAAAGTAGTTGATTTCATGTTGCACTCTGTTGGGGAGAGAGGAGTGTGAAAGTTAGTGAGTGTGTAAAATAATCACTTTGGGTGAAAACTCTAATCATGTTAGTTCTCAAAGAAAAACCAATATCCAAATACCCCAAGAGGTTTCACTTTATTCTGCTTTGCTCATGAAATTGAGCTGATATGTAAACCATTCATATTTTGAAGGGTTCCAACACACAAGGATTGTATTTCCTAAAACCCATTGTTTTTCTCATTTTGTCCCATGTTGTGGTTTTCTGTGGTTTTTCATAAGGTACAACTTAATGAGTGTACAAACACCTATTTTAATTCTGACCCTATTTGTAATCAAATAATTACTGCTACCAGTCCTACCTTATTAAATCTTATAATTAACTAAATGTTGAAAATATGCACTTTAACAGGAGGAATAACTGCAGAAAAACAGCAAAATAAAATTTGCTATGTAACAATTAGCCAAGGCTAAAGTTGGTCACTTTAGGAGCAAGGCACAAATAACTTGTTGAATGCAATATGTGTGTGATATTTCCAAGCAGGAAAAAGAAAAAAAGAAAAAGTGTATAACTAAACTTGAAAAAAACACACCAATATGAAATCATTTTAGTGTTTGATCATATTCTAGAAATCCTCAGATATACAGTAGTCCCTGAACTAGATGGCTCTGAATCATAATTCCTAAGTGCCTAAAATTCAAACATTTTACAAATATGTGTGTACATATATAAAAAGAACAAACAAATACAGAAGCATGGTTTTGTGTTGTGGGTTCAGCAGGATGGAAAACCTTTTCTCTTCCATAAAAATACTCACAATCTAATTTCAAAATGGCAATTTAGAAAATAGTCAATGGTTCCCAAAGGGTTATGTTCTTACAATAGAGGAAGTCTCATTATGATGAATGGTCCAGAAAAGTTTCCCTCCTAACTCCTTTCTAGGACAAAAATGTCATGCAGTGATTTGTAGCTGAGAAGAGAATAACTCCATTCTATGGCAAATTAAAATCAAGTAATGATGAGACTGTATTGCTACTGCTGAATATCTACACTCTTTCAGAATACAGATCAATTTCAGCCAGAATTATACAGGGTAAACTGAATAACTGATTTTCAAAAGTTACCATTGCTTAGAAGTTTCCATGGATTCCAGAAACTATATGTGGAATCAAAGAAAAGAAGGTACACAGAGCACAAGTGATCATGGTGATAGATTCAGAAATTATCTTCTGTGCTGAATATAATGTACCCCAGAGGAAAACACATATCAGATTTGTAAAATCCAGGTGTTTTCAAGTTTTCAGGTGCTTTCAGAGTTCAATTCTAATTTTCTTAGCAGTCCAATTTTCTTTTAGGTCATCTGAAACCAGGTCTTGCATTGGGCATGTAGAATCCTACAATGTCAATAAATATAGCACACTGACAAATGACGCAATTTTTTCTACCTTTAACATTAAATGTTCTGTAATGTTAACTATTTATACACTTCGTTCAGTGGAACTTGGAAGGAATATAAGACTAATCCTCATTCAAAATCACAAGGTATTATCATTAAAACCTGTGGTTTTTTAAAATGTCCAAATATACAGTTACAAAAAGCAGAATTATAAGAATAAATTCATCACAGTCAGCTATTGTGTATTTCCATTTATTGCCTTTGTAAGTGTGATTGAATCTTAGATTGCACCAGACCCATTTTCTCTTCCTTTAACTTTGCAAATAAGCAGGGCTGTTATAGAATTATATTAGTTCTTCGCCCACAGTATCAGTTTCTATAGCCTTATCTTGTTGATAAAATAATTTTGCATATGTTTATATCTGATCCACTAGTCTAAGATATTCTCACAGAAGAGTATAAACCAGTTTGGAAGGATGTTTGCATGATGTATTTGAACAACTATACATGACCCACTTGAAAAATTTGTGACTGATTTAGTACTTGTCTGAATACCACAATGACATCATAATGAAAGCACACAACCAGTAGATACCATCCCCTCCTTTTTTTACAGGTTTATTGATGCTGTAAGCTCACCATCTCTTCTTTCATTCTTGTCACTTCTTAAGCAGTACATTGACGGTATTATAGGGTCCTAGATCAGTCTTCACTCAAAAGGTACATTAAAAAATCAAATGTTTTGTTTAATTCCTATAACTCTAGATTTATTATATTGTTCATACTTTTCAAAACAGAAGTTCTTTTCATGCTTCTTATGTACTGAAAGATTTTTGTTGGGTTTTGGTTTTTGTTGTGGCTTTTTTCCTAACAGATATCACTGTAATCTCAAAATGCAAATTCATCATAATTGTACAAGTACATGCTTTAAGTTTTGACATTCACTCTAAGGTGATGATTTTGATCTATAGTTATGACGTTATTAGACACTGGGAGGATAAATCAATTTACAGTGAGCAAAACTGGGAAGTTCAAGTTATTAATCACTAGGCATACACAAGGAGTGGTTGTTAGCAATCAATTGAAGAGCAAATATTTAATTTCTGAGGTTTGCCTCCTTCATGTAGCACAGATTAAATCTGCTATATCCCAAAGCTGTTTGAAAGGCATATTTGCCTTTAACTGCCTTGTTATGAATATGAAACACTGTAGCTTGCTGGCAGGTCACAATTTTTCAAGATCAACATTGAACTGTATGTATGGATGCATTCTTTTAATCATCTATTTCTTTTAATCTTCGTGATCACAGTGATTCTGTGATAGGAAGAAATAATCTCATCATTTTTCAGGAACATCACAAAAAGTTCTTTAGAAAGACACTATTATGTGTACCTTCTTTTTACTTTAGACAACTTCAAAACAGTTATTTAAAGAATGCAAATAATCTTTTTTATATTAAACAGTGGTCCTTTCTTTTTTGTTTGTTTTTTTGTTTGTTTGTTTTGACATTCACTGAAGAATTAAAACTAAGACATGGTTCATGCTGACTTATTAAGTGGGACATCTTTGTGGATAATATTATATATGCAAATTTGTGAAAGATATGAACCTAAAAATTCATCTTATAATATAAAGGAGATATATATGCTTCTTTATATCTTTTCAGGCTTCTGTACATTCTGATAAGAAAGACAACAACATAAAAATCTCTTTAAAGATACAACAAAATCACTAATTGTAAAATATTTACTTGGTTCAGTTTATGTTGCATGAATTACCTGCTTTGTGGGAGTTTTTTAGGTCAAGAAAATTTAAAGGTGGTATGAGGTTTGCAGTGGTATAATATGTAAGTTCTCCTCCCCTCCCCTCCCCTCCCCT
>VZTJ01005242.1:160333-235963 GCA_013397795.1 Orthonyx spaldingii
CCTCCCCTGGCACTTCACTGGGTCCTGGATATACTTTACCAATACATTCAAAAAGCTAAAACTCCTTTATCTCTCTCCAGAAAAATCAAATAACAATTTTGATAATAAAAAAAATGGTTTTGGAAGGTGTACCTTTCCAGGCTTTTACTGTAAAATTGTTGAGCAATATGGTCTCATTTTTCCCTTGACCCAATATTCAGGCTCTTTATGGGCAACAAGCAAAATGCACTGTACAGTTTCATGCTCCAAAGTATCAAGTTCTGGCCATTAGCCACAGGATACCACAATTGATAGTTGTTTGATATGCTAGTTGTTTTGTATATTTATGAGAGTGGCTATTGCTGTAACTGTTGGATGTCTAAGTAACAGGTCAGAAGACCTGTCTGCAAAGTACAAATGCTGCATTTGACTATGGAATGTCTTTTATTCATTTTAAGGTCATTGCTGAACAGTGATTTTAGGAGGAAAATGTTAGGAGAAATGGCACAGTAAGACACATGTGACAGCTTCTAAAGGGGGAGGAAAAGTTGTAATTAGAATTAAATGCAGACCTTGCTTTAGAACATTATCATCTTATGGCTTCGAGGAAATTTCTGTTGAAAGAAAAAGCTACTATTAAAATTATTTTATGTACATGACAATATGTTACACTGTATTTAATTTTCTTTTACTCTTCTGACCCATGCTAAGAGAAATTGCAGAGATATGTTTTAGCTCTCTCTTATCTTTTTTTTAAGTCATCACCTTTGAACCTGTCCTTTCTCTGACAAAACCTCCAGGAGTCAATTTATACAAAACTTGCAATAGAAAAATATCTAAGTACAATTTGAGGACACTCAAATTGCAGATGAAAAACATACAAATTCTCTGCAGTCCTCCAGTTCAGAGAACAGCTTGAAAAAGTGAATATGAGTGGAAATTCTCACAGTGAAGCACTTTAGTTAAACAGACCAATGCAAATCTGTCATCCACCTAGCATGGCATCTGTACATAGTTAACAAGAGTAGTAAAGAATTTTATGGTGCATACTTATTTTCAGTTTGAGTTAAAAATCCAAACTAAAGGGTAATTTTTTCCTTGAAAACCATAAAGAGAAACACTGAAATATGCATAAAATAATTCCGTAGCCAATTGCTATCAGTCACAATATTAAGAGATGATATGTAGAAATGGGCTTAATGGTAAATAAAAGATGTATTATTTGCAAATTAAGGTTTTAAATGTATTTATATATATGCACAACTGATTGGAAAAACCAAAACCAACAACATCATAAAAAATTATTAAGAAAAAAACCTCCTGTGCAAATACAGAAGAGTGTTTGAAGCAGGTTACCAATCACAGCTGTGTGAGAAAACTATTGTCTTGTCAAAAACCTTGTCGTGTAAAAACTTCTCTCAGGCATAATTGCATCTCCATTTTTGTTCAATAGTTGCCCAGGTGCCAAGGCTATCACTAGATTATTAACAAACTCTGTTGACACAGATGAGAAGAACAACAGTCGTATTATGCGTTCAGTATATCATTCAGACCACCTTGGCACAGTATCAGTACTGTGTTCCAATTATATTGTGTCGCTGAAAACAAATATCAAAACATATTTAAATCATCTGTTATTGAGCAGGTGGACATTTTTATGCACATAGGCTGTACAAACACACACCTGCATCAAATGAAATCTACAGCCATGCCCATTACTATTGCCCAATTTAAGTGAAAAAAGCCCAAACAAACCAGTCACATGAGAAATCTCTAAGAATCACAGTTTGTAAATTCCATCCAAAGCTAGTGGATGCAGGGGAGACTGATATAGCATTTTTTAACATAAAATTACATACATCTCATGTATGACTGCTCAGCTCCTTCAAATTGAGGAGAGGAAAAAAGTGACTTGTTGAAAAATCTTGGCATTACTACTATTACTATTATGAATATGATTATGAGATAAATTCCTTTTACCCAAATCAACGATATTTTTCTTTTGTCCTTCAAAGTAACCTTGGTTAGTACCAAGAGTTGCAAACAAGGACTCAAGGTCTTTGTCATATGTCCATAGGAACATTATCTATGCTGAAATGTTATATGTTGGTTTTGTTTACTGGGATGTTTGTTGTCATTTATGTTTAAAATATTTCCTTTTTCAGTGGTGCTTTCATAAAATCTTGACTATGATTTCAAGTATATTTGGGTTATTAAGTACAGCCATTGACTTTAAAAAGCCAAATATGTTTTCTTCATTAATCAGTGTGTCTACTTCATGTTTTCACAGTAGAGAGTAATTTTTTGTATTTTATATTTGTGCAATACAGATGACTGCCACCAATGGTGATACAGCTAGTGCAACAAAAGATAGGACAGTGATTATGAAGAAGCTAAAATCAATAACAAATCATAGTCTTACATTTATAAAAATCTTAGAAATAAATTAGTATATGTTGTTAAGCAAAAATTGAAACTGTACAAGTATACGGAAGCGGTCTCCATTTCTAAATGGCCTTCCTGTGTATCTTTGAAAATACCGAGCACATAATTGATATTGAATAGCAAAGTGCAAAAGAAAATTGGCTTTTGGATGCTGCAAATGAAAAGTAGAACTTAACAGCATCTATTGACTGCTTGAAGCGATAGTGTCACCTTATGTCTCTATGACATGAAAAGGACTCAATTTTTATCCAAAATGGAGCCTTTCTCTCTGAGAATGTTCCATACTGCCCATACTTTTTCTTACATAAAAACACTGAATGTGACACAAATATTCTAAGAGATTGTGTACTGTTCCTGGAGATGGCCAATTGACTCCAGAATCAGCAGCAGGGATCATGGTTGATTTATTTTGTCCTATCCCCTTTGGGATGGTTGGTCCCTCTTTGGAACTGATTTATTTTCTGGGGTGGATCTGAAATCTAATATGCTCGATACAGGTATTATGTATCCATATACATATCTATAATAAAATATAAATCTACTGTTTTAATTGTTGATAACATGCTTCACTAATGTAAATTCATAGTGACATGTCATAATATGATCCTACTTGGTTGTTGTTGTTATTGGTTGTTGCTCTCTGATTGTTCACTGCCATATTCCTTATTGATACTATATTATTGGTTGCTGAAAGCAATTTGTAATAGCATGTATATTATATATATATATAATTAATCATAGGTATACTTGGTAGTCAGAGTGATATTTATGGTAATATACTTTTTAGTGGCGATTTTTGTTCGGCATTGTGACAATCTGCAATAAGTTAAAGAAATTTAGTGGATAAAAGCCTCCATGTCCTTCTGTATTATAAAATCCGACAATATATGAACACTATAGCTAGAAAAAATATTTGCAGTGCTTTCTTTATTTTTACAGCAGTTTGTGTCAGGAAGAATATTAAACTAGTACTTTGTATTTTCTTTGTCTCAGTAAATAAGCTTAGGTTTTCGGCTTCAAAATTGTTTAAACAGAATAGTGTTCAGAAGTCCTTAAGGAATTTTGGTTTCTGATCTCATTACTGCTAAATTTATTGTTTTAACATTTATTTCTTTTTTCCTCTATCTCACTATACATATACAAGAACAATGAGTGTGGGAAGACTAGACTGAAAAAGTTACGATAAGTCATAAAAATACTGTGGAAAAGATCAACACAACTTCCCTTTTCTAATGGAGTAGACGAAACATGGATGAGAAATATTTGGGGATGATCTTTATCTACTGATGCCTCCCTAAAGGTTTGTTATACAAACAGTGCTGTTGCTACCAACTTCTTCTGACTGTCGAACAGAGACAAAAAGAAATATATTTTGATTTTCTAAATTTTTTTGTTGCATGAGTTTAACTACATTTTTCCAGGCTTTGAATTTTGTTTTAAGAAGATGTGTTTCCTAGTGAATCCAGGTCATTGTTCTTTTCTCTCACTTTTATTTTATTTTTTTAGATTTACCTTTGAAAATCATAGATACATGCATTAAGTGTGTCTGTGTTTCTGTGTGTGTAAGCTGTTTACAATATGCTCATGTGAAGAAGATTTTACAGTGGAGTTTCAAGCCCTTTAAAATAGAGGTTTATAACGGAAAAACTGGCAGACCTTTAACTAGATCCACGCTACCAGTCACCACTGTAATATTACAATTTTTATAGTAGAAGTAATAGCAATCTACAGACTGTGTCTATATGGTACAATACCATAAAAATTGAAATACCATGAAATGAATTTTTGTTTATTTATTGCATAGTGCTACAGCAATGATTTGTGAATTCAATCTAACTGTTTTCTACAAGTTTTAGCTACTCAAAGACTAACTCTGTAGTATAACTTCATTGTTTGTGCACATCAGTAGATGTGGATTTCCTGTATCAGTGTATTTATGTTTTGCAACTGCACGTTAATGTCTACTTTTCAAATTTAGCTCCTAAAATGGTAGACATTTTATTCAACACAACTAAAGCACTCAGATGTCTTCTTTAGAGAAGAATCCCAGAGGTTTAAATCAGATGTGACTGAACTATGTATGTCTCTTAAGTGTTGGATCAAACATATTTGAGGCTAAATTTAGAGCTCGAGGTAAAAATAAAGCACAGTAATGATTTCTATTATCTAAGTTTTTGGCTGACCAGCTTCTAAGGTGAGGATAAGTGAAGTCCCTTTTCTTTGAGGGTCCAACAGTGCAGGTGCAGCTGGATTGAAAGGATTACAGTAGCACAGGATTCCTTTCCTTACATTCACTCACAGTGCCCATTTGATTTGGAGCTTTGGCGGGGAAGCTCTGGGAACTCTCTCAAGTTATCACTTCCCCTAGCTGTGACTACTATAATATATGTCACTACTATGATACTGTCATCAAAACAAGGCATAATGCCTACTGGGGCCATTCTGTAGTAGGAATTTACTGATATGATTTACTTATATATAAACTCTCTTGAGAAAAGAGTACATGTTGAGGTAGGACTCATTCATCGATATTTAGCCATCTAAATATCTAGTTTGCTGTAGTCATCGGGAGTTCTGGACTACTTCCTAGAGGAAGAATATGATGTGTTGATGTGTGATGATGTAATAGGAAAGGAAGAGCTGCTGTTAAAGTTGTTATTAGCATACTTAACCTATAGATGTCTGAGGACAGGTGAGAGGAACTTGTGATTATAAGTAATATAAAAGAGATCTGATCATGATTGAGCTTTTCAGATCCTTCAGCAATGATGATATTTGTCAAAATATTTCTTAATTATGAATTGCTACTGAGTGATGTGACTAAAGATACAGTTTAATTTTATAATCATATCTACAAATTAACAATTCGTGGGTTTGAAGCACTGAATACACGTAGGGGAAGAAAGATTTTTTGCATAGTTGTTAAGTGATAACAAGTACAATTTCTTTGGGCTGGTTCTTTGAAATAAGTTGATGCAACAGTTTTTCCTACCACATATGTGTCAATATTGTTAATAATGCCCATTTCAAAACATGCAAAGTGAATCTGAGTAGCAGGCAAAGGAAGCTTTATAAACAGTTGTGAAAATAGACACTAAAGTCTCATCTCACTGAGGTCACTAGGAGCTTCACAGCAGATGAAATAATGTATCTAATAATTAATAATGAGTTGTGTTTGCAATAAGAAAGATGTTTTCATTCCAAAAGTATTGACTGTTTCTCTAGGCTAACCACCCTCTAAATCTGAAAAGTGATTTAATCTGTTCTCATAAGCACCACTGGCTGTACTCTGTGTCTCAAATGAAAACTGCTTTATTAAATTAAGTACAAAATTATTTTCCATTTTGAATTTTATTGTTCCTTGAAAGAAAAATGACAAGATTTTTTCTCTCTTTTCCTTCTCTGCTTTGATATATCAGTGTTACCTATAGTAATCTCAGAAATGAGATGATGAGTCATCTCAAAAGTACTTTTTTCCTGGTCATTTGTATAAGGAAACAGTAGAGCCTTGAGAGCTCTTGTTTAGTTGGTGTGATAATGTAAAGAGGGTTATTGTTGTACTATAAGCTTAATATATATCCACCCTAATGCTTCACTAAAAACACCTTATATTAGATATATAGGATATATGTGTATATGTGTACACATGTGTGTGTGTGTGTATATTTATGAATTGTATTCTTTGTGTCACTGGCAAAAAAAAAATACCAACTATGTAATCTTAAAGTAAGTAATGAAGATAAAGCAAACTACTTTCATTCTGTTTTAGTCATCTTTTCTTTTTTTTACTTTAATGCATATTTAAAGTTTTATGACAGGCAGAGTAATGCCTGTTGCATCTTCATGCTTAAAATGCTTCTGTCCTTTTTTCAGTGAAATGATGAAAAGCTCAATCATCAACACTTAAACTTTTATTAATTTTTCTGGATGACGTACTTCTACTTTTTTGACATTCAACTCAGAAGAAAAATAAGAGAGTAGAAAAGAAACAGAACTGTTTGCTTCATTAGCAGCATTGCATTTTCTCTCTGAAATGAGAAATGTTTAAAAATAATTGCAATTTTCCAGTCAAAGAGCACCTGTTGCGTAGAGTCTGGTTTATTGATGGTCTACAGGAATCATAAATTTAAAAGGCTATAAATGAGACTCCACAGGATTTTCATACACAAAGTTAAGGCTGCTTCATCTTTTGAATGATAAGCAAACAATTAATTCTTTAAAGTTTTGCAGATATTAATTCAAAAACAGATGGTTTTGCAAGATATTGAAATGCTCTATTTTGCACTCATGATTCTAGATGACTAAGGAGGAATAAATAAATTTACAAATTCCTATAGGGTTTGTATGATTGCATATACGTAGTTAACTTCATTCGCTGAGAGAAGAGATACAGTTTAAACTACTTTTAAATAAAAAATCTGTGAAATATTTTATTTGTTTAATACAATTAATTTGTTAGGTTTTTTTTTTTTTTTCTCTAAACCAATAGGAAATTGTTCCATTTTGAAACATTCTAACAACAGGGTAAGAGAAACAGCAACATTAATTAAAATGTTTTATGGCATTTTTCCTTTTTTTCTTTAATTCTCATTTGTGGTCTTGTCTTTCTAGCATCCTGTTCTTTTACTTTTTCAAGGTCTAATGATATTCCTCACTCTTTTGTCTAAATTATATGATTTCCAATGTATTTTTTAGTCATTCTAAAACTGAAATGCACAAAATAAGTTTTAGGTTTTGCCTTTTATTCCAAAAGACCTTTGCAACCATAAATACTTGATAATATTAATAACCTTGAATTTTATGTATGTATCTTCTCTTAAGGGATAAAGTTATTTAAAACTACAGAACTATTAAATGCATAATACCTCTCTCTTTAATTTCTATCACTAATAGATCTGTTGCTTCTTGAGTTCTTATCAAACTCTAAATTTCATATTTTGTTCATGAACTTTGTATGAAAATGAGATAATTTCATCCTTTTAAAACAAAGAGCAAAATTTAGAAATCCGTGCAAAGCCAACGGTATATTTATTTTTATATACAGATGATTGAACGCTGATATTTTTTTTGATGCAGGCTATTAACATTTGTTGGTTTGTGTGACTGTTTTTGTTGGTATTTTTTTAAATTGTGAGTATTAAAAGACCACGTATATTTTTCTCTTAAAATTCAGTTTATCTAAAACTTTGGTTTGAAATATATATATATATGCATGTATGTATACATACTTTTTTTTGTTAAGTGCTTCAGAAACAGAAGTCAAGTCAAAGTAGAAATGCAATTAGGCTAAGAACAGCACAGCATGAAATAGAGATGCATATACATATTCATTTCAGTTTTGGAAAACCAGATAATCAAAAATATCCAAGATTTGTATTATGAAACATTCATTACCATCATCTGCAAATATAGCTTCTAAGGTTTTGCATGGGTTCTCTGAGAGTTTTCCTTGACTTCACTATTGAAATTAGGCTACAAATATGTTTTATGTAAATACATCATTAGGGATAACTCTGTGATTATACAGAAGAGATGAAAGCTTACTCTGCACTGTGCAATATCAAAGCAATGTCTCTCTGACCACGGAATACGCATGGTAATAGAGCACATAAATATGAGCTTTGGCTTGGGTGGCAGGAGAGGTCAAAGATTAGGTATGCAGGCCATTAGTGCTTAATTTCCAGTTTCGAGCATCATTATCCTACTGTGAATGCTGTTATTGCCTTTTGATGAAAGAATTTCTGTATTGCAATCCCATCACTGATTCAGTCTATTTGCATTACTTCTTCCTAGTGACTGGTTTCTACTGTAGCACCATTTGTTTAATATTTAATATTCTTTCCCACTTAATTTTGCATTATTTTAAGCTCTGTCTTATTCCAAATTCCTAATTTTTAGAGTATATCCTTTGAACTCATTCTTGATAGGCTTTATCCCATCTAACTTAGGCATCTAAATTTGGGTAAACAGTTAAGTGTGAACAGGGCATTTAAGGCTGACTTTATGTGTGTTTGTGTTCCTTTCTATTTACTGTGAAGGTGTCTTAGGATAACTACCTTAGATGTTTATTCGCTATCCATAAAAACATAGATGATATGAATCATAGTCTTAGATTTCATTCTAGACACCTTACTTTAGCCTATATTTGTTTTAACAATCTGTGTAATTACAATAATTAAAAACATTAAATATTTCACCAAGCAAGTGATCTATAAAGTTTCTGTGCTTTATAGAGTTCAGTGTTTTTATTAGAGTTCTGTGAAATCTCTATAGTGCCACTGGCTCAAATATCACCCAAAAAAATACATTCCAAATTTAAATCATACTTAGTAGTACCAGTTAACTGAAAGACTGAAAAAGTCTAGAAAATGTTCTGTATTAGCATTTCTAGGAAGTGAATTGACAAAAATTAGTTATCATGATTTAGACAGAGGAGATAAATCCATTGCATGGGTACATATTTATCTGCAGTGTCATCCAGGGATTCGAAGGATATCCTTCAACATGCAATTACTCTGTCTCGCAGGTTTTTTTCAGTTTCCATATTCTTGTATATCTGGATATGATTTGCTCAGCTTTCGTTTCAGATTTTGTTATCCAGTGTACAGCTGGTCTAACAAACTCTTTTGAAAAACCTATGTAAGAGCCACACTTATCACTGAAAATTTTCTTTTCAATACCCTTATTTGCTGTATTTACTTTACATTTCTAAATGGAAGTTAATTTGTGTTGAGTAGCAACATCTTAGATTTTATAATCAATACACAATAAGGAAAATATGTGAATACATTTTACTATTGATTTTTGTTTATCATTTTGGTTTCAAATGAATCCTTCCCTTTATTCATCTTCAGTTAATACCCATTTCTGCTGTTAACAGAAATACACCTTCTGCCTCAGTGTCTTGGAAGCTGATTCACAATGTTTTGCAACATTAACTTGAAACCATTATGTTATTCATCACGTATATTGTCCAGAATATTATATTAACTATTATGAAGTAAATAAAATCACAGTCATTTGCTTCATGTTTTCTATTGAGGTGGAAATTTTCTGTTTTTCTGAGACATCCATGGTGCTGTAGAAAAGTTTTCAGCTCTTTCGGAACTTCTGTGTGCATTGGTTGTTCATGGAGACACAGTCACATTGCTTGTTTTCATATCTTAAACTAGATCCATTCTCCCTCCTCAATATTCTTATGTTGTTATTTTTTTTCTTCTGTCTTGTAATGTTCATGTGTCAAGACTTATACATAAAATGCTCTGTATCCCATTAAATATGTATATTACCTGTGCATGTTAGACAAAATCTATATGGTTTTAATAGAGTAACAGACATAAAATCCAATGTTTATCAATTAAAACATTTAAAATGCAAAATATGCCAATTGGTTTTTTTTCTGCTCAAGGCAAGATGAAATTTACAGAGCTCTCTCTTCATATTCTGGGAGGATGTGTCTGAAAAGACAGCTTCCATTTCCAAATCTATCAAAAAAATAGGTAAGGGAGTGTATTTTGTTTCCTTACCCAGACAAAATACATAAGAATATGTGGTGGGTTAAGGATTGCTCACTGCCAAATTCCCACCCAGACTCTCACTCACTCTCTCCTCGACAGGACAGAGTGGGTGGTAAGACAGAAAACTTGCAGGTGTAGATAGAGACAGGGAGACTGCTTACCAATCACCATCACAGAAAAAGCAGGCTTGATTTGGAGAAGATTGCTAATGTAGTTTATTGTCAATTAAAACACAGCAGGATTGTGAGAAACAATGTCAACCCGTGAAGCGCTTCCCCTCAACTCCCTTCTTCCAAGGCTCAACCTCACTCCATTTCTGACTCTTGTGTCTCTCCCAGTCCCTGAGCAGTGCAGAGGTAAGGGAAATGGAAGTCCTGGTCATTCCATAGCAGCTTCTCCCTGCTCACCCTCTTCCCCTGCTTCAGAGAGGTTTCCCTCCTGTGGGATATTGACCTTCACAAACCGCTCCAGCGTGGGTCCTCTCCACAGGCCACAGCCTCTGTCAGGAGCCGGCTCTGTGTGTGCTCTCCACAGGCTGCCGCTTCCTTTAGCACATGTCCACTTGCTGCCAAATGCGGTCCTCTGCAGACTACAGATGGATCTCTGATCCTTCACATCCTGCATGGATTGCTGGTGGACAGGTTTCCTGCACTATGGTCTGCACGGTAATCTCTGTACTGCTCATAATGTACCTCCTCCCCTAGTTCTATTCTGACCTGGATATCTGCAGGAGTGTTTCTCAGAGTAATTTTTTTCTTTGTCACTCTGTGCTGTGCTGTGCTGTGTGGAATGTTGACCTTTCTTAAATACCCTTTCCCAGAGGTGTCCCCCCTTGGCTGTGTGGCTCAGCCGTACCCTATGGTGGGTGAGTTGGAGCCTTCTGGAAACAGCTATGCCCAGTGTGGGGCAGCCCAGGAGTGTTCTCACAGATGGCAGGGCTGCTTCTACTGCCAGCACCTGTGCACCTGCACCCCATACAGAATATTAGGTAGATCTTGTCAATATATAAGTGAAAATTCAACACTTATGTTCAGAAGAGGCAGGAAGAGTTTTGGCCTTGAAACATTGTTGTGTGTCACCCAGCACACACCCACATAAACTCTCCCTCCCACGGTCCTTTAACAACATTCTTCCCATACTTCAAAGAGGTACAGATCATATTCTGAGGAATACTGCTTTAGACATTTACTGTATTTCTTAAAGAATGAGAGCTGACACATCTGTGGTGTTTTTTTCAGGCAATTTTTCATAGATGTTATTAGAATGACTGTGAGATACTGAATTCCATAAATTTTTTTTTAATTATTATTATTTTCTTTTGTATTTATGGAGGATTTTTTTTTTTCCACATCTTTGTTTAATATTGTTGATGGGGCTGTGGTTAGTATTGAGATGTAATTGATTTTTTAAATATTTTATGCTTCAACTGTGAAAAAACAGATCATGAAACATCTGTCTTTCAAGCCTAAGTCTTGATTTCCAGGGCAGCATGATTAGAATACATCAACAAATCTCTATATTCACTGTGGAGGAGTGTAATAATCATTTTTTCCCCTTCTCCTGAATGTGAATGTTTGGAAAGAAGTGTGTGGTCAATCCCAATCCAATAATTTCACAATGAGGGTTCTAGTGTGAAAATCATTTTAGCTGAGTAACTACAAGACAGTATTGAATCCATATAATTTTATGTAGCTATGTGTCTAGTTGAGAGCAAAGTGAAGAGGATGTGAAAATCTGGGGCTGGCACAGGGAGTGTGGCGGGATGTGAAACTGTGTTTTTATTATGGCAAATACCTTATATAACTTCCACAATCGCAGAGGAAATTCTGGCTTTGCTACCTGAGTATTCTCATTCTTGTTTTGAGGTAGGTGTAACAAATCCTTATGAAATCAAATATAGAGAGAAAGTTGATAAAAAATGTGGAGTTTTTTTGATTGCTGTTCATGGAAACATATGGCAACACAAAAGGACTAAGAATTACCCAAATGCTAAGAAACTGAGTATAGGGTTGCTTCTTACATCATTGCTCTTCAGTGTTTGTAACCTGGAGGACAGGTGTTAAAGTTTTCTAGGAAGTGGTGAGACAGTGCCAGCATTACAATTTCATGGACATAAAATCAAGAAAGGAAAGTGTAAGAAAAGACACATGTATTTAAGATCAACTGTTGCATGCTGTGATGTGTAAGTTATAGGAGAGATGTCCAGATTAGTGGATGAATGCTTGTAATTCAAGCCTTTGAGGCAACAATTGAATTATAAATAATACAGTGTTTGACTATTATTGCATGTAATTAAATTTTCTTAGTTTTAATATTCTTGATTTGGGATGAAAGGAGTTCAAGGCATATCCACCGATAATAATATAATGAATGGGTGGTAGGATGATATAATTCTGAATTACGATTCAGAATAATAGAATTAAATGTTTGTTTCTTAAAGACACTGACTGCTTGGACCTGATAAATGAAATGACAGACTCCTGGAGGTAGGCATTATGTTAGGTCTGTGTTTTAATATGTCAAGTAAAATGGAATGATCGTGATCAGGGCTTCTTAGTGCAGACACACAGATAGAGAAAGAAATAGAAAATCACAGTATGTTAAGCAATAGCATACCTTGACACGGCTAAAATTTGTTCTCCAAGGAAATGTGTAAAAGTATGTTTTCCCCCATTACCACTCTGTTAAACAAAAATATGCTTCTGTAGAATGAACCTGCAGTCATGCAGCTTACTCTTAAACATGTATAAGCAAGTCTTGACTAGGCTAGTCTCGTGATTAAACTTACTTTCTCAATTAAAAATCTTAGAATAATCATATAATGCAGACTTAAGGAAATGTGTGTTATATAAGTTCTAAACGCAATGCTAAAGGTAAGCTAAGTTCTGAGGTGTTTATTGAGTTTCAATAGCATTAATAAAGAATTTAAATTTTATTTAGAAACTATTGTGAAAAATAATTATGAAATTCTAATATGCTTAAAATATTGATAAACTCAGCTGCAAAATGGAAAATAAGATAAAGCATAGTTAGTAATCTGAATAACACCAAATGAGCATAGAGAAGAAAGTTTTCTGGTTTTTACATCTGTTGATCACATTAATGTTAATAAAGAAGCATTTTTGAAATTGCAAAGCAATTTAAGAAATCTTGAAACTCTTAAACACTTGAAAAGTGATAATGTTTGTTACGCTACTCTTTTTAATGTCTAGCCAAATGGTACCTCTGATTGGAATTCCTGGACAAAATAGAAAAAAACACAAATCAAAACTAAACAACTAAGTGTTCTGGGAGATAAACTGCTCCATTTACTTAGTTGAAACAAAATCAGAACTGAAAGAGTTTATTGATTTAGTAATGGCACTTTATTAATTGAGAGTCAGTGAAGTATGTGTGCAGAATCAATACCAGGAGTATAACAGATAAAGCATGAGACCAGAGATTATTAAGAAACACCTACAAACAGTGAGGCACTGACTGCCTGCAGCACCCATCCCATGGGAGAAAGCTCTACCTGTTACAGGGGGACGTAGTGATGCCACTGGGAGGGTTGCAGGCACTGCCCAGCCTCGTGTGCTGTATCTCTTCCTTCTCTCTCCAAGGTGTCCCCCTACTGATTGCAAATTAAGATGCCTCTTTACAATTCATTTGTCAGGGTGGTCCAATAGGCACCTTCACACTAAGAAAGGTATAGTGGTGTTTATATGTGAAGTACAAGTGTTCAAATGTAACCATTTGCAGTTATGTCAACATCCTTCTAAACTGACCATTATCTTAGAAGGAAAGAAAAAGCCAGTGTTTTAAATGGAATCAGAAATAAAACCAGAAATTCATTCCCCCTGATTGCATTAAAGAGGTTTGAGCCCTTTCTCCACCACATTTTTTCCTTTCTTTTGTATTTTTGTTATAAAAATGATGTTACATGTTGGTGAAAAAAAAAAAAAAAATCACCAAATTATTGACTATGTTGGAAAACAATTGTGTTGTTGTGTTTTGTTATGACAGTTTTAATTTATCTTCTATTAAAACACATAACCTATGAAAGATATTTTTAGAAATTATGTCTTAAAATGCAGTTTTAAGCAATCAGCTCTAGCTCAGGTCTTTCAAGAAGTTGAATTAAACATATGAAAAGGATATAAAGGGAAGTTGATTTTCACAGCCATTGATTTTATTCTGAAAAACAAAACCACTGAAAATTGGTTTTGACTGAAGCTGTAATGGAGTGACTTCCTCTAAAAAAAAAAACAGATTGACTAAAGATGTGAGGAATGTTGTCATAATTCACCACATTCTAAATCACAAAGGAGGCAACATTTTTTTGGTGATCCTTGAATTGGTGAAATATATTTTACTTATCCCTTTCCTGTCAAAAAACCCTCTCCTTTCTATCCAAATTTTGCTATAAAATATTTCCTTTCTGTATTGGAAGTATTTTGGAATATCTTTGTGAAGAATTCAATGCTTATTGTTTTATAAATGTTAGAGACATGGACCCAGTCACCTTCAGCAAGTAATTTTTGATGGAATGTCTTGATATCTTTGTGTTGTAAAAGAGGTTTGTCTTCTGTGTAACATGTTCCTTTCTGGCCAAAATCTCAGGGCAGATTGTGATAATTTTTTTGTTTGTTTTTCTCTTGTGGTCCAGGACTGGGTGTCACCATGCTTTCTTGATGGTCATGGGAACGAATTTTCTAGCCACCTGAGTTTACTACTACTTGGTTTCAGAAATAGCTTCAGTGTAGAGGTTTGAAAGTATGAGGAAACTATTTTCCTGTCCAATTTTTTCTTGGTTTTCAAGTGTCATAATGAAGTTATATCTTAAGGAGGATTTTTTTTTTCTGAATATTGCCATTCTGGCATGTTATAATTTCAACTTTACCCTAATAATCAAATCCTTGGGTTGGTTAGCATGGGAAATTCTTGTTCAAGAAAACACTGTTGAGGAATACATCTGGAGCAGGTAGCTGGGTTTCCAAACTACAGATTGAGATCAGATTGAGAGGCAGGATGAGCTCTGGGTGGGAGCCCAGAGAGACAAGAGGCCGTGAACTGCCAACCCTTTCGTTCACAAAAGGCACGAAGAGGATGATGCCAGAAAGGGGAATGAACACTGAGGGACACAGCAGGAGGGAAGACTCAGAGGAAGAAGAAGATTTGGGTGCGGTTAGAGGTGAGGCCATAAAAGCCCAGGGGTTCCTTTGTTTGGGGTCCCTCCTCAGGGGCACCAGCTGGGGTTGTTTCTGTGTTACTGCACCGTGAATAAATTGCTTTATGGAACAACACATCTGAGACTTTTCCTCACGGGAAATATGGGGTCAATCTGATAAGGAAACCTGACCTGACTGTGTGAGCGTGGGGTGTGTGGGGACTCAAGGGCAGCAGTGGAGCTGCCTGCTGAGAAGAGCTTCAGTCCCAGCAATGAAATTCTCTGGCCTTGGGAGTGTGACTGACAGAGAGCCTCTTGAATGGTCAGACTGGGAAGTTCCCTTGGCAACGCTACAGCTCTACAGAACTGTGTTTCAGCAACTGCAGAAGAGAAAATCAAAGCACATAAAAAGATAATCTACATAAGATGGGACAGAGATAGACAAGGAGAGTTTTTTCATTTTTTTTAAATAATTGCTCTTCTGTTTGCTGAATGAGGCTTTCTAATCCCTGCCTATCTGTAGAAAGCCCATTCTAATGGAGGGATAATACTTTTCTGAAGTAGGGTGCCAGATAAGTGCTTTTATTTTTTATAGTATTGCACCCAAAAGCAGTTAACCTATTTCTCAAGAGAGGGAAGAGACTGCTGTGTCTGTAATGCAAAAACTGAAGTACATGGTAATGGTTTGAACTGCTCAGTGTCACAATTCAAGAAACCACAGAGGCTTGGCAGAATACTCAGAAATTTATTGAGAAGACCACAGATATGGTAGTATAGATGTTCAACAAGGGTTTTTAAGCTAAATTTCAGATTAATATTTGATGTTTATATTACAGAATTCTCTCCTAAAGTACGATACCACATTGCAAGCCTCCAGATTATACCAGAACCCAGAAGCTGCCTTTTCATTTATATTTCCTTTCTTTGTATTAAGGTACCAAGTACTCCTGGACTTTCTCTCATTCTCATTGAAAGAAAAAAAAATATTTTGTTGGCAGGATGAAATAAATCTTTTAAATTTATTTTCATTGTGGTTTTCTTTGGGATTTTTGTGGAGTTTTGTTGGTTTGGGGTTTTGGTGGTGGTGGTTTGGGTTTCTTTAACTTGTTTTTCATTTTAATCTCTTAGTTTCTTTGGGTGAATTTGTCTCTTTGTTTCTTCATTACTGCTGTTCTTTGTATTTCCCCACCTTCTTAGACTGACTTCTTGTGTGCTCTGACATAATTTAGTGTTAATTGGAAGGAATGTACTCTATGTGGCATCCTTTCTGAGAGAGTTCTAATACTTCCCCAAAGTAATACATCTTTTTCAAGAAATTGTATTGTTCCAGTGAACAAACGTCCCTTCAGTTTTCTCTAAAGGGCAATGACTTTACATCTTTTTTCTCACAGTAATTTGAATAGTATTTTTGATGTGCTGTTAGCAAACCAGATGATTCCTGGATTCTGGAAGGAAGAGAGCTGCTATTTTGTATACCTCTGGATAGTAATCTTCTCCTCATTTTCCTGAGAAGTCAAAAGAACTGTCTAGTAGCAATTTTTTTGCAGACATCGTAATCTCATGTTTTCCTATTTAAAATATTTACCTTTTCTAACCTCTCATTTTATACCTAGAAATTAAATAAGTGCATATATCTGTTGTCCAGGGAGTCACCTCTGTGATCAGACTTGGAGGCACAAAACTCAAAATAAACATGGAAAAATTAATGTCTTCATTTCTGTGGGAATCCTAATAGGAAAGGGAACAGAGGCCCTTCCCATTCCGCCCTTTTTTTTTGCATCCTTTGTTTTCAGATATCCTGGTCATTTGTGGGTTTCCAGGGATGAAATTCCATTTTCTTCCACAGGGTTATGAGTTAAAAGGTTTCACTGGAAAGTGAGGACGAAAAGCACAGTCCTTTTGTATTCACTTTTTGGTTTTCCATGAAAATATGGATAGAGAGAAGGGAAAGCTGTGATCCAATTGCCAAAGATCAAACTGTGAGAAATTGAGAAATAAGCAGAAAAACCTAGCTTGTATGAAGAACCATACAGCACTGAGAAAATGAGGAGCAGGGGACAGAGGCTCTGGAATCAAAAGCCTGAGGCAGGACATGTTGCAAGTCAGCATGGGGTTTTCTTGTTCCTTTTTGGAAATAAGGAAATAGATCTAGCCATATGGTCTTTCTTAGAGTTCTTTTAAGCTTCAGTGAATACTAACTGAAACAAAGATGTTTGGAACAAGACATGTCTGGCTCAATATTTGAATGTTTTGATGGAAAAATTATATACTAACCTGAAGGGAGGGTTTGCAGAGTATGTTCATGCTATGCCTATACAGAGCAGGAAATTCTCTTGCCTTCCAAATAGCTTTTCTTTAGCATTCATTTCATGAACTGGAGATAGGGACTTTCCTTGATTGCTATGCATATACATAAAACAATAGCCAAATTCTCTTCCTCCCAAGACCAAAAACTACCCACCTTCACAGATATGCTAAGAAATAAACAGATGAGAATTCAAATTTCTTGAATTGCAAAATAATCAAAATACAATATTGTATATTTAGAGATAGTTTTTGCAATTTGCTCCTAATTGATTGCATAATTATACCCTCCTTGCCCCCTGAATATTAAACTTCTTCTGATATTCTCTGTATGAATATTTTTCACAGAGTTTTCCTCAAACTTATACGAGCAAAATGTATACCTCTTTCAGCATTTTAGCAATTTTACGAGAAATATTCAAAAGGAGATGTCAAATAAGAGCCAACTATAATTAAAATATATTGATAAATTAATGTATTCAAACTGTCACAACAAAATACTAGAGATTTTACATGTAAGACATAGACTTAGATATAAGCTTTTAGAAGTGTTCAATTATTTAGTATATAATACCTCCTAAATTTAATCTAGGTGATGGGTCAAGTCTAACTGAAAAACTCAAGGAAAAAAGCTAATCATATAGGCAGATAAATTGGGATACTGCATATTTGCCACACATAAAATCAGAAAATATTGTCCATGAATCATGATATCATGCTTACTCTAACAGATTTATAAAGCCAAAAGGCCATATTTTCATTTAATGGTTTGTATGACTCATAAAATGCTCCATGATATAAGCTGCTTCAGTTAGCCCATGGCGGAGGATAAGATAGAGGGTTTCAAGATAGAGTTAATAACAAATAATGTTCCCTCAAATCCAAGAAGCTGAATAAGGACAACTTGATCTCTTTGGTGACTGATTTAGTAACAGAAGCTGCAATTATCTTTACTGATGAATGCAAAAGAAAATGCAATTGCAACAGGAACTTCATTTCCAAAAATGGAATTTGGCAGGGTGTGAAGTATCATCCCAGTCAAAGACAAAAATATCACAGCCACTTTAATCACGTCCAGGAGCAGAGGCTAAACCCTCACATACAAGGAAATTTTGATACAATACATTTATGACTCTTCCCTTTATACTTGCTAAGTTTATTAGATACACATGAAAGAAAAAGGTTCTGAAAGGGAAATAGGGATTTGAAGTTTTCTGATTTTCCATTTTTAAAACAAATCTGACCTCCTAGTCTTCAGAAGAAGAGTCATGGTTAAGTTTTTTATACTTATACATTGTTTGTTTGTTTATTTGATTTTATAAAGAGCACTATTCTCCTTACCAGCTGTTTGATATTATGCCTTTCAACATAAAAAAGTTCTTTTTTCTTTTTTTTTATAAATCTCTAGAATGGTTTACAAATACTTTCAAAATATGAGGTTATGAAAAACATACAAAACTAACCTTTCAGTTCTGCGTCCTGTACTACAGGCACTCATTTAAATTTTGAAAATTAATTTTCCAAGGTGGAATAATATCTCAGGAAATTTGGTAACTGTAAGTGGAAAAAATTCCTTTCATTCCCATTCCTTTTTTGTGTGGAGTGCTACTCTAGAAACCAAGAAATATTTATTAACAATAAAGTCCATTGAGATCAGTAGACCAAGATTGGAGAGAACAAGACTATTTTTTCACTTAAATGCACATCTGACAATGTAGACATTCCTGAGAGCAGCAAGGTAATGTGCCCCAGTTAGAATTGCACTGTGATTTGAAGTTCACCCTTGGAATTATCTTTCAGGCACTTGCATCAACTATAGTTGTCCAGCCCTTAGCAGAAAGAAGGGGAGAGGTAAAGGGAAGCAAAATCATCTATTGAATTGATGTCTGAATGAAACATAATTTTCTAGTCTTGCATATACAGTTCTACAATCATTTCTCTGACATGTAAAAACCCTCACTTACCTTTTCTTTCACTAAATGGCATTTACTTCCAAGAGGCACTCTAGCTGTAATGAATAAAATCCAGCTTTTTTTATGTAAAGCTGAAATGAGTATTGTTCTGAAGATGTTAAAAGCCCTGCTCTTGTTGAAATCTAACAAAAGTATCATTGCATTTTTTCGACAAAATTCAGGCCTTTCTAAACTTTTTAGATGCTTAGACATTTAGATGTAAAAAAACCCCAAAACTGGGGTCTAATAAGTAGAGTCTGAAAGTAGTTTTGTCTGATGAAAATCTAAACCACCAATGTTGAACATCCAAATTTATGCTGTGATCTAAAATTTTCAGGATAATCTGACATTTAGACTAACAAGAAGCTCTACAGCATATTTGTTATTGCTCTGTTCGTGCCTACTTTCTGTTTGTGCATGACAGTATGAAGCTAGTGTACTTACATGCTTTCATTTCATTTGCCAGTCATTTGTATGAGCAGTATATTCAGTTTTTAGTCTTTTATCCTCTAACTATGGTTGGCATTTCTATGGCATAGTTTGCATGTCAGTAGTACCAAACTCAAGGAACTGTGAGTAGCAAAACCACTATGTGGATTGTTTTCCTTATACCCCTCCAGGCTGTTTCATTGTTGTATATCACTTTCACTAAAACTGTAACTCCTACAACATTTTGACTGCTTTTCCTTCACTCATCATCTCATGTGGCAATGTCCCAGATAAGGTATCTTGACCTCATACAAGCAGTTATGCCTTCCCAGCCTGTCTTTTTCGTTGCTGACTCAAGCTTCTCAATACTAAGCTATATTTCTAGGACTACACTATAGCTAAATATAATCTGGAAGGTATTTTCAAAATGAAATTTCTTTTCCAGAATAAAAGAATTCAAATTCAACCATAACAAAGCCTTGATGAATAAGTGATCAACAAGAGAGTTGTAAAAAGTGTTTCAGGCTCCTTGCCATGAAAATATTTAAAATCTAACTGGCATCTACCTTGCAATAGAAGCCCATTTATTGTCATTTGATCAGAACGGACATTCTTCAAAGAATTGCCAGGTAATTCTAAGTCTAAATGAAAGACCAACCAGACCTAATTATTTCAACTTTTCTTCTTAGGTCAATCATATTTTTAAACCTGGTGATTAGCCTCACTGCTCTTTTCTACACTTTCTCACACTGACTTACACTTTTTCTGAAGTACAATGGCCAAGACTGAACAGAGTTGTATGTATTGGTATTAATACATCCCAATATGGTGCATCCCTTCTTTAGTAAGTATGTAAATTTATTGTCTCTTCTTCAATTAGTGATCTGTTATAAACCATTATTTTTATTACATTTTTCTGTCCATCCTCCTGTTGTCTTTCCATAGATAGTTGTTCCTGCACATGCATAGCACTTTTTATTTCCTTTACTTATTTTTTTAATCAAATCTATCACAAATTTGGGCTTATTGAAGACTTGGATCCTGTCCTCTAGTGCCCCTGTAGTTCCTCTCAGGTTTTCTTTTTTATTAATAAATTCAGTAATATACATTGTCTTCCATCCTCTATGCCATGTGGAACAGCAATCAATAAATTCTTCCATTATAACAAAAAGTTATCGATAATTAGTCTTCGAGATTTTCTTTTCTGACCAGTTTTCCACCCACACTGTTGTAGTTTCCTCTGTTTCATATTTGATTATCAAATTGTCACGCATTTCCATTGTAATCTTTAGGATAGACAAGATAAGTCATTGGTTGACTGTTATTCTGTCTAAAAAAATAAGGTCACAAGGAACTATTTTTTGTTTCTTCAGCACTTGTAGCTTCAATATTTCTAGCAGTCATTTAGTCTCAGCTGATCTGATCCTGAGGACTGAAACAGAAAAGGCAGCAAAGACTATATTTCCTGACACCATTCCTTTGTCATTCTTTTACTGTGTTGAGCAACAGTTATCCTTTCCTCACTCTCTTATTAACTGAATGCACTTGCAGAGCAAATTCTTGTTATCTTTTGTATTTTGCTAGTGACATCTGAAGCTTTGCTTTGCCTTTCCAGTCCTTACAAGATTATGCCACACACCTGATTGTGTCCTCTGCAGTAAGACCTCCTTTCACTCCCTAACATTACCTGGTTCCAGTTAGCCGCCAACCCCTAATTTTTATGAATTTCACCCTGGTTTGTTTTTTCAGCTTAAATTATACTCTCACTAAAAATTGCTATGCCAGCCTTTCAAATTCTAATTTGTACTTTCTGCCCTCTGAATTAGGATAGTTGAATTCAAAAATTCCCTGGCAGTGTCTGAAGAGGTACTTTAGCTCCTCAGGTGGGAAAGCTAAGCATTGCTTGTCTGAATAAATTATTACCTCAGAAGAGTAATAGCAATTGGCTGAGTTGAACCAACGCTAACATACAGGTTCTATTAACCTCAAATTACCATTACAGATGAGCACACATTCAGGAAGTGGGTTGTATAAATAAAGCATGCTACTTTATTAAATCGATAAAAGAATAACAGGCTTTACAGTAGGGAAAATGCTGCCAATTTGCAAAGAAGGCTATGCAAAATGATTTGTAATTAGATTACCTCTAGCTTCTTAATATTGACCTCAAAAGTCTCAAATATAAATAGTGTTAAAGAGCAATTTTTTTTGTAAATAGAAAACCATTATTATAAAATCTATTTTAGAGCTATCAATTTCATTTAGTTATTCTGAAAGTGAATCAAGCTGACTTTGTATAAACCTATAGTGAGGTATTCCTTTCATATGAAAATCCCACAAGTAAACTACTAGGGATCTTTGAAAAACAGTGGGTGAACCAATTCTCTTCAATTGCCCTGCTTATCATGTTTTAAAATAGAGGAAAGAACAAAATCATAAACTCTCTTCAGAATATGATTGGATCCCAGGAAGTGGAAGGGAAAGAAATTTATCTTTACAACTGCATATATTAAGACACTAACTTCAATCAATGCTGATCTTAAATGTATAATCATCTCACATGAATAGTTATGCTATACTCAAATTCAATAGGCTTAATACATTTAGGATTTTCAAGCCTTATGAAAATTTTGACTTTCCTAAAGAGTCTTGAAAACCTCTGTGTATTGTACAAAAACTGAGAAATTTTGATTCCTGTATACAGGAATTATATATACTGGTTGTATATATACAACCAGTACAACCAGATTCTTTGAAAGTCATAGAATCACAGAATATGCTGAATTGGAAGGGAACTACATGGATCATCAAAGTCCAACTCCTTGCCCTGCACAGGACAACCTCAAGAATCACATCATGTGCCTGAGAGTGTTGTCCAAACACTTCTTGGACACTCAATTTTGGTGCCATAATTGCTTCAACTGAGTTTACCTTTGTGCACCATAATTTTAAAATTATTTATTAAAACAATGTGTTCTTTTTAAAAGTGCTTAGACAATAAAATAGAAAATCTGTAATTTTTTTTCATTATTGTATATTTACAGATCTCTTCTTGACATCTTTTACAACAGGAGAAAGCAATGACCCACTTTTACCTTTCCTTCTCGTGAAGATCAGGGTTTCAATTGATTCCATGAAACTAGGTTTTTTCCACTTACTTTATATTTTTTGAGCCATTTCTCACAATGATAGCATCCATCATGAATATTTTAAATATCTCTTTCGAAATAGTGCTACAGCTTCTCCCAGGCTGGGAGCTACAGCTAGGAAGTGGACCCGTGATGTTAAACTACAGTGAAGGTTGTCTATCTTATGTGTTACTAGCCCTGTGTCTGCAGCCTGCCAGGCACTGTAGGTCCCTGCTTCAAGTGCAGCTGGTCAGGGCATCATTTCTTGCATGTGCTGTGTAAAGGAATAGCAGAGTAAGGGAAGCCTGTATATTGACACAACTGTCTCAGTGGACTCCATTATTGAGCAACGTCTGCTGTAGTGGAGCGCAGACATCAAACCATTCATGCAAGGGATAGAGAGACCGACTCTACTGGTACCTTTTACCTACCTCTGATATTTAAAAACAGAGCTGTGTTAAAGAAAAGCCATAACCACTGAAATCCTAGTTATGTGACTTCTTTTTTACCTGTGAAATTGTTTCTTGGAGCCTGTTCATTCGTGCAAGTAACTTTTGTTTTTCATACTGCAACCATGGGATTTTTTTTATTTAAAAGAGAATATTAGTGTCAAAGGAGACAAATGGCTTTTGCTAGGTCTGTCTGCAAGGACAGAAAGGACATTGACTTAAAAAATATAAAGAAAGATTGTGAGGACTTTGGTAAAAGGTTAAACTAATGCTCTCTTCTTTAGAATGCTTTGGAAGGGCAAAATATTAGAAAATAGGAAAGGGAACAAGATGTCTGGGAGAAGATACTTTTATGAAGACAAATTAAGAGGACATGAGTGAATGTACCTCTCCAAGCAGAGAGACAACATTCCCAAGGCATCAACCTGTCCTAATCTCAGCCAGAAAATCAATGAGGACAACAAAAATCTAATAGCTCCTATGAGTTTAAGAAAAAACAGATTTTATTTTTGCATCACAGGATCCTAAAAAACCCTGCAATACATAAAAAACATGGAAGTTCTTGTTATCTTTTTACAGAAAAAAGTATTTCAATAACAAGAACATTAGATAAGCCTCAGGAAACTCATCACTAATTGCAATCAGCACTTACTATGAGAATTTGGACAAATCACAGAATTTCTAGTGCTTAATTCACCATTTGCGTTTTCCTAATTTGTAGGGTTATTCAAGGAAAAAATCTGACCACGCAAACACTGTGTAGGGTTAAATTGAACAAGAGACCAACTCAATGCAAAGCAAAGTTACATAAAAGCAGTCAACAAGATTGTCCATAATAGCTTATATATCAGTGGGTCTAAGTGATTATGAATTACCATAGAATTACAGAATGTTAGGAGGTTGGAATGGACCTTAAAGACCATCCAGTCCCAATCCCCTTTGCCATCGGCAGGGATACCTCCCACTAGATCAGGTTGCTCAAGGCTTCCTCCAACCTGGCTTTGAACACTGCCAGGGTTGGGACATCCACAACCTTCCTGGGCGACCTGTTCTAGTGTCTCACCACTCTCACAGTAAACAAATTCTTTTTAATATTTGGCCTAAATTTCCCCTCTTTCAATTTTGAAAAATCATATTCATCCGATTTGAATTTAATGCAAATAACTTCATTGTCAGTGTTAGTGACCACAAAGCAAGAAACTGTAGCTACTTTTTTTGAATTCTTTGTCCACAGAGAGCATGGTTGCTAAAATGCCATGTGCTGAAAAGGAAGATAGAATTAATTTATTAAATAGAATCCACTGAACATTGCAGAGAAATTATGACAGGCTTAAGAATTTTCAGAGCTACAAGTCTTGGAAGACAGGTATGTTCTCATGAACAATGTAATCTATCTCTTCCATTTCTTGCACACAATGCATCTTCTTTCTGTATCTCTCTGTAGCTATTGCTAGTGACAGGGTGCTGGCTTGAGTGGATTTTTAGTTCTGACCCCTTGAAACTGCTTTTATGCTGTCTAGCTAAATAGGGTTTTTTCCTAACAAAACACCTCCTGAGTCAAGTCAGATAAAAGCTAACTAAAAATACTGTTGTTTTTTTCTTATCACTTTGTTTCAGCATAAACTTTTACAACTTTGTTAGCTGGAAAGTGTTCAGACTTCTGAATTACCTGATTGGTAAAATCTAATTGATTGACTCCCCTCTCAGGGATTTTACTTTTTTTTCTATAACAGAATATGTAAACAAAAAGAATCAGAGTTGAATGGAACTTTTTTTGCACTCAGTGTACTAAAACAATGCAATTCAAAATGAGCAAATGTTTGTAAGTACCAGGTCTGAGTACATTTCAAGTCTTAGAAGGAACAAAGAAGAAAGCAATTATTAGGGTCTTACTTTAAAATATATGTTTTTACTTAGTTTCTAATTGATTTCTTTCTAATAAAGATCATTAAGACCAAAGACAATAAAACTATAAACTAATAAAAGAACACCATTTTATCACACAATATGACACATGATTAGTACCTTTGGCCAATCAGTGAAAATAATGGATTTTTCAGCAACCAAAAAAAAAAAAAAATTAAATGCTGTTTTAAATCAGATAGGTTTTTTTCACCTACAAAAAGAAAAGGAGAAAAAAATATACAAAATCAGAAATCTAAAATTTAACCTGGAAGTTAAGTAAAAATATCACTATTAACTGCCATTTTACTTCTCTAATGCTTGCTACATGGATTCTTTTTCAACCTCTAGTGATTTCCAGATGACATCTTTTCAGTTTAAATTATTTAAAATCATGCTTCCCTTACTAGAAGATTAAAGAAATATCATGTCAAGACAGCCACTGATTATTATAAGGCTAGTAAGTAATATTAATTCTTTTTTCTCTCTGGGGTTATTAAAAACAGTCTTATTTTTGAATTGCTTGCCATGGCACAAAATGTACAAAAAGAAGTGAAATACATGAAATCGTGAATTATGAAGAAAAACAAAGTGACAGGTTCAGAGTTAATGGTAGACTTATCCTTTATTTTACAGTTGCTGTGAGTTTTTTTGTGTGGAACATTTCTACTGACATGTAACAGTAATTCTGTATATAGCTAACTTAACATAGCTGTGTCCTACTCTGCTCTCAGCACTCAAAGGAAGTTATCAGGAGGTTTTCTGGGTACAACCAAAAGAAAATTACTTCTGTGAAGCAATTTTAAAGCCTGGTTGTATTTAGAAAATATGAAATACAAATCCATATATAATTAATGCATATTATAGAAGGTATCTTTATCTATTTGTTGCAATAAAATGCCAACTACTTCCTGGGGCAAAAGGATACAGCTCCAGGGTCCTTGTTTGCAATGAATATAAGGGTCCTGCTACCATGTAAAAAACAAACAAAACAAAACTAAAATCCAACTTGTAGTCTAAAAATATTTCATGCTAAACCAAATTGGTCATTAGATGGTGCAGTTTGCAGTCTATAACTGCAGAGATCCCACTCTAAATTATAGATAATCCTGCAATCTAGAAGGAACCAATTTAAAGTACTGTCACATATTCATTTGTCACTAATGTAATTTAAGTAGTAGCATTTCTGTAGAAACAAAAAGAAGGATGGCACAGAATATTTGTGGGGATATTTTTTTAACAAAGCATTTCATAAACACTCTCCTCAGGAGTAGTGTACTGGTTGATTAAGTTCTGCAAGACAGTGTGAGTACTGTGTTGCTTACCGTTTCCACAGATCTATCCAGATATCCACAGGTCATTTTGCTGCAAACCTCATTTCTGTCCTTGAGGACAGCCTATGCTCCAGCAGAAACACTCCAGTATTTTAGAGAGACAATCTTTTCTGATATTATCTCAGAATGCCTTATGGTAATGAAGACAGCTGTTATCACAAAGCAGAACTACTCAGTTCATACAGTTTTAACCAAATCATATCTGGAACGGTTTATTGGTTTGCTAATGACATGCAATTAACTTGAAAACATTGAATGATACATCCAGGATCAATATCACTAGCAGAATGGATAAATCACAAGACCAGACATTATGAAATGTTAATAAATGCCTACAAGTTTCTAAGCAGTTTTTTATAACTAATTCCTCAAAGGTATAATGCTGCACGGTTATGTGCACTCCCCCCACACAGACCCAGGCCGTGTGAATTACAGATGTATACATTCTCATTGGGGAGTGCTTGGACCCCTGCACGCAGACCCTCCTGTAGGAAATGTGGTGCTGTGGCTCTGCTTGTACCCATCCTGCTCCCTGTGACCCTGTGAGATCACATCCATGCCCCTGGGGCAGGTCTTCCCATGTCAGATGCCCAGGAGTGGTGTACTGGCTACCTTGTCCCACGTGAGAGCGTTCTGTCTGCCCCAGGCAGGCAGAGGTGGTGATGCTGATGGGGTGGCTTCTGGCAGTGCCCAACCTGGTGTGCTGCAGCTCTTCCTTCCTTCCCCAAGATCTGTCACTGAAAACCCAGGAAATATACTATTCAAGCAGTTTGTTAGGATGGAAAGCCAACATTACTTTATTCAGTGCTGAAGTGCATGGCGGAACTCTTCACCTATCATGTACACCAATTATCAAGCTTTTAACTATTTATATATTTTAGCATACAAAGGGATTAGTGTTCATTGGCTACTAGTTACATTGTTCTCTTATTAATCAGTATTCTACCTCCTGTTGGTTAATGGTTCTCTCACTTCTCATCCTAATTAGTCTACATGCTCAGTTTCTTCTTTTGGGTCAGTGGGTTTCTTGGGTCAGAGGTGTGTGGATCAGTGGTCAGAGATCCCCCTGTCAGAATTACCTTTTACACACCTGGAGCTGATTTCAGCACAATTGCTGAGTTGGTTTTATTAATTTCTTCCTTATCTTGGGAGTCTTGCCAGATGTCCTTATGGCCCATAAATTCTGCCATTATCAGTGGTACATCCATTTTCCCAAGGTATGTTAACTTCCTTCCGCAGGTCTGAGATCACTGAAGCATGTCAAGCCCTAAGGCTTAATCTGACATGGACATCACTTTCAGATTGCTTGTTAGCTGCTATCTGTTTCACGGATTAAATCTCTTTCTTTCTTGGAAGATACTTATCAAACGAAATATGCTCTTATTGTACATATTCTATGGGGGAACTTGTACAAAAAGAATATTTTGAAAATAGTTTTAAAACTTTTTTGTTTTCTGTCAGTATGTTAGAAATTATATTGCTTTATGCTGATAAGACAGCCCGATAAAGCTATCATGACAGCCATCTTTACTCTTATATCTAAGTGATGTAGGCTTTCATATTTCCCTCTCTGGACTGGAACAATTAGAACCTTAATGGTTCAGAAATATGCTAATAATCACATTTTACCTTAACAAAATGAGAACTGCACATATAATTTATTAGTAGGTCTCGATTACATTAAAGATTATACAAGTCAGGAAGCTCTGGATAATTGCAGAGCTGTACTTTGAGAAATACTGTGATGCAAGCCAATTTCAGGGTCCAAAAGACGATATTTCCCTAATTACAGGCCTGGTGTCAGCACACAACATGAGGCCATGTTCAGATTTGGTTTAAGCAGCAGTTCTTACAAAGGAGCTGTGTTAACTCTCCAGTTCGGAGAAGAGCTGAACTGGGATGCAGTACAATGAGTATTGATACATACAGATATGGGCTGGAACAAAAAAAAAGTTGCCAAGCTATGTTTGCAATCAGTTCACAAGGATCACCTGGCTATGCTCATATCTCAGATATGTAGAAGTTCCTAAGCTAGACTAGAGTTGGGCTTAGGTTTGACTCTGATTTTGTGTAGGAGGGTACCCTACATAAATTTTGCTTGCAAGTGTCACTCCATCAGTTCTGAAGTCTGCTGGGATAGCTGCCTACTCTAGTCACATTTGATTCTTCTGACATTTCTCCTGCCTCCTCTGACCATGGGATAGCTATATTTTGGATGTGCAATGTCATTATCCTTCGTAGATAAGCCAGTAGTTCGCCTTCTGGAATTCCCTGCTACAATGCTATGACTTGAAAATTGTCCTTGCTACCATTTTTGCACTCTTGTGGATCAGTCAGTATACACAATCTCAGCAGACTTTTGCATTAGGAATTGCCATACCAAATTGACACTCAATCAGGGAAAAATAGTTTTTCTGTAAACTTTTCATAACTAAGAAAAAAATACAGTGATGTATAAGCAATACTGTTATAGGAGAGTACACTGACAATTTTAATTATGCTACTTCCAGTATCTATTGATACAGTTTCAATATAACTGGATAATCTGTGGAGTAATAAACAAGGCTCAGAAAAGAGTTATATTTCTTCTATTTAGTGATTCTGCAACACAAGTTCAATTTTTGCCTTAGTAAACAATTTAAAGTAATAGCGAGTCCACTTGGGATAATGCAGATTTTATCTTTGCTTGCCAAATAGAAGCATAATAATGAAGTCTGCTTTCACACTCCCAATTTAGTAAGCAAAATAAATAAAAAGAAATTGCAATTGCTAAAAATCATTTACTCAGCAAGTGTTAATGTTAGTGTCCTGAGTGACAAAGGTCTTGTTAATAGTTCATTACAATATTAGCATCTTAGGTCTTTGATTAAAATTTGGCTCTGCACAGTGGTACCTTACTCATTTGATTTGAATTACTAGAGTTAATGAAGAGAAAGAAACTGTTTATTTCAAAATTTTAAGTCCATAGCATTTTACTGTACAAGCAGAAGGCAGGAAAGAAACCTGGATCTCCAAACACAGCTGTTCCTTCAATCTTTTATTTGTCAAATATTGAGCTTGTATTATAATATTTTATGAGATGTTGGAAGTTCCTTTGTCAGCAGCAATTTCATGGTTTGATATACTTTTTTTTTTGATCAAAACTGCATGAAAATCATGTTGATGGAATCATTTTCAAGATGCTCCAAAACGACAATGAATAAATCTATTAAATGTAAGGAAATGAGTCCTAAGACTTCAAAATAGGAACCGTTCCTTCATGGTGATGCCTGATAATCTCTGTATTTAACGATCAGTCAAGCTTTCTGCTATGAACACTCTGATTTTTTTTATTTTCTATTTATATTTAACATCTCAGCCTATATAAGGTAAATTCCATTGGTTTATGGATGGAATGTAACAATGGCTGTCAGCACAGATAAGATGTTGGTTCATCAAAATCAAAATGTATTCATGTTTGTTTTTCAATTTAGAAGCAACATGGATGACAGAAGTCTAGCTCAAATAGTTGATGCTTTCTGAATTCTCTTACCCACACAAAAAATAGAATCTAGTAATAGTTTTAGGAGTACATCTCTGCTGGCAAAGTTTTAAATCCTGGCAGCATATATTTGTTAGAAAAATAACTATTGCCATGAGATATGGATCCTCAAAAGTATTTTCTTTGAGATTTCCAGAGTTCTGTTTCACATAAAAAGTTTTTTTGATGTATAATTAGAAAGATTCAATAAAAAGAGAGCAAGTCAGTGTGCTCAGTGACCAACATGTATCAGAGTACTGCATTTGCACTGCAAAAGTTTAAAAAAAAATAAAATCATGAAGATAATAGCTGTGTTGTATAAATTAAGCTGGTGGGAACTACTTGTGATTGGGAAAAAGAAATCATCAGTCTGCCATTAATAAAGCGCAGGGGCCAAGGACTAATAGGAAAGGTAAACTATAGAGCCAGAGTTGTTCTTTTGCTTTGTCTTATTTCAGGCTGTCATGAAATAAGTTTTTCTCTTGAGGTTGCTGCTGGAATGCTTCGCTTCCATTTTCGTTTAAAAATATTGAAAAGAGGATTTGGAGTCTGATCTCCCTCTATTCAGGGAAATGTAAACACCCATGAGATTATGGATTTCTCTAAGTTTTGTGGTAGGTTTCAAAATGTCTTTTTTTCTAATGAAAAAAATTCATGTTTAAAACATCTGAAGAATTAAGCCATTTCCTGATTATTTGAAGTTCAGTGATCTGTAGCAAGCTAAAAAGCTTTAGTGAATGGTGGGACATGAAAGTATGGGAAATGGGGGAGAGAATCCTCTTACAAAAAAGTGTTTTCTGTGCACCTGTCTAAGTAGTTAACTATAAAGATTACAGGGGGTTGAAATGCTTGCAGCTGTGTTTGCTCTGTGGTGAAAAGGAAAAATAGGAAAATGAGACAATCCTTTTTAAAAGAAAAAAAGTCTATGAAAACTGTTTTTAAAAATTTTGTCAATAAAGAAGTGACCAAAATACAGCCAGAATTAATTATTGACCAGTGATATGCTGATCAGAATAAATGATTTACCCTTCCCTCTTTAGAAAGAATTGTACATGAAAGAGTAACAAATCTTTAGTACTCCACAAGACAATTGCATAAGTTTTGTTGTGGAATGTTCTGAAAATGTTTATTTTTTTTCTTTTTTTTAATTAGGATTTATATTAGTACTGTAAAGATAAAGTATGGGAGAATCAGATATTTAGATCATCTACAAGCAGGTATTCAAAACAGCTATAGAAACATCCCAGCATGATCCTGAGAAATAAAGTTTAAGCCAAAGTCATGACAGGCAAATTCTATTTCTACTTTTTCTGAATATATAATACTTTTTTTTATTATTATTCTGAAGAAAGAAAATTAAAAGTAAAAATCTTGTTTGTTTTATGTGGGTTTTTAAAATTGAAAACCTATTTTTAACTTAAAAGAAAGAAAAGAAAGAAAAGTATGTATAACAAAAATACTAAGACTATAATGGGAATGTAAATTCACATTTAATTTTTTAGCTAAACTTTCATTTCCTTGTGTATATTAACATCTCCTTCCTCAATGCTATGCATTCTAAATTCTCTCATTAGAAAAAAGGAATATATATTACATGACATGTATAAACCTCTGAAGATCCAAAGATGAAGTACAAGAAAATCAATTGATTTTTACATCTGAAAGAAGGCAAAATGAGAACAATGTCTTAATAATATATAAATTTTTTTTAAATGATTTTAATTTGCTTATGTTCTGAGTGGCAGCTGAGAATTCAAGACATAAATAAGATCTCATCTTTTTTTGTATTATGGCTTCACGTTTTCTGTAAATCTTCCTTTCTCCAGACAAAGTATTCTTTGACCAGGCCATTTCACTTGTTCCTTTGCAACAAATCAGGAGCATATATAATGTTAAGGCCACTTCAGTTGTAAGCGAAGCCTTTAGCATTTAAACAATTCTGTTGTTATTAGATAAGTTTAAATTATAAGGACTGTATCTATCTTTGAATTTTTTAGAAGTTTTTAATTTTATAGTTTGTGTTTAGATAGTACTAAGAGGCAGTCCATGGACCATTCCTGATGGTCTGTATTCCTTCAGCTGCCTGAAATTGAAACCCAAGACAATTTGCTGGCAGAGATGTGGACCATTCTGTGTTCAGTTACCACTAATACTTGGTATTGAGCTTGGATACATGTAGTTTATTTTGTATATTGGTGTAATTAATCAAATCTCTACATAGCTACATACAAAAAATAACTTAGTATGTGGCCACCTGAAATGGAAGAACTCTGACAATGATTTAACCTGCATCTGAGCATCATGACGTCTTTAATATACTCTTCCCGAGCATCATACTTTTAGATATGGAGGTATTATTATCCCACGACTACAAACAGAACATAGAGAAATTTTGATTGTGAGCATGTCTGCTAAAGGTATCACATGCCTGGTCTATAAACTCAAGTATTGATACCTCTTTTTTTTCTGCAGTGTGGATAGAGAAGCATCAGTGTCTGTCACTGTCAGTTTATCCCAGAATATAACCATCAAGAAATAACCAGAAATTTAACCATCAAAGAAATATGAAATCTGAGCAAGTTATTCCATATGCTAAACACTTTTCAGAAAGGAGCACTTGGAAGCTTTTACAGTGTATATGAACAGCTCTACACATAATACATGTGAACATTTAAACTTTATTAAATTAAATTTATAGTCTAAGCAGTTCTAGATTTGATGATATTATTAATATGTATACATACATATGCTCCTATTTATAACCCCCTTTTAGAAACAGAGGGGTGGATACATGAAGCGCCTATTTTGCTAAACAAAAAAAGAATATAGGAGAAAATAATATTTTTCATTTCATCGCAAACAAAAGAAATCTAAAATAAAACATCTGCAAAGTCATCAGCTGTAATTCTCAGCTTTTCAAGATGCTGTTATTTACCAGATTTTTGAAAGGTTTCACTTCAATAGCTGTTGTGGTTTTTTCTAAGTTTGGCCATAAGCATTTCAGTGGGAGTGACAATATGCTGAGCTCTATTGAAATCCTGTTGATGCAGAACAATACAAAGAAAAATTTTGGTACAGAGCCCTGTAGAATAACAAAATCCACATCACCAAGCTCATGGCTATAGTTTATAGCACCTGGCACTGCTCTGGTTCAAAAAACTGAATATCATTCTGGATATAAGGAAGCATTTAACCATATAATTCACGTCAGATATAACCTGGAGGGAAAAATAAATCCCTGATGTCAACTTTTATATATTAAACAGATGTTGATATAAAGTATTACAATACTAAGTGCAAATTCTGGGATATTTCTGGTTAAAAGTGTAGGATTTTTGTAATGTTATGTTATTTTTGTATTTCGTTTTTGGGGGTTTTTTTCAGTCTATAAAAAGAACAGGACAGAAAGAAGAACAGAGTTAAGCCAAATAGCAGGTAAGAAACTAAGCTATGCAAATAAGGTTATGGATGATGCCTTAAAACCAGAAAAGATTTCTTAAGTAGATGTTTTCTCATTTTGGAAATGTTATAGATTTTCCAAATTCTTCTGTGTTTGAATTTTCATAGCATTAAGGATAGAATATTTAATGCTTGGGTAGTCCACAACATAAATGCTCCTTAATGCTTTTCTCCATGTAAATTTTCTTCTTGTACTGTCTGCCTAATCATCAGCCATTGTAATTTATTTCTCCTTCATCTGTGTTTGATCTGTGCCTTCACACCTTGAATATGAATGCAGTTCTGAACTCCTTCCTTTTTACATCCTTCCCCTTAAAGTCAAAGTACAGAGAAGAACAACATAGATATTAAAGACACAGAGTAGTTTCTGTATGTGATAGAGATGATATTATTTTAAGAGGGATATGAAAGAGATCCAAAAATCTTGCCAAGCTTGATGAAAATGGTGAAGAAACAACTTCACTCTTTTATTTATAATAAACTCAGAGACATCTACTAAAGTTAGATCATGGGTTCAGAGCAACTACAAGGGATTTTTTGTTTAATTAAATGTAAAACTCATTGCCACAGGATCCAGTGGATGCCAACTTTGCCTTTTTTTCCCATTTTTTGGCAAAAGACTATGGTGTTACTTTTAAAAGAGAGTGAGCAGAGCAAGTGGAACTTGTGGAGAAAAGGACAGGTTGCACTTTCCTCTGCTGAGTATGATCAGGACGGGGTGATGGGGGAGAAGCCAATGGTCTTTTAAACATCAGAATCCAACAGTAAGATAGAGATAATTACTATCAAACTACAAAAGGAACTGTTACTTTATGGTAAACAAGCTAAGACAATCACAGAGAACAATAGTAAGAATACCAGAAATCTTTGTTAACATGAATATATTGTATATAAGTATGGCAAACCATAACAACCTAGAAGTAGTCTAATACTTCATATTCATGATTAAGACAAAGGTTGTTGAGTCATTTGAATTGAACAAACCATTGACCAGTTGTTGATCAGTGAATACTAAAAAGACTTAATATTTTCTGTTCTGACCCTTTAAAGTTGGAAATCTAAAACCGAAAAGAGGAAGAGGAAACTCTTCACATAATTTATACCACTTTATGTTTTGTTGTTTTATTTGTAGGAATAATTGTAGCTTTAGTATTTGTGTGTTGTCCTTTTCATACATGTGTCTATGTGTGTCCACTGCTAAGACCAGGAAACCAGCTTCAGGGAATGCAAGTCATAATTCCACAAACATTGCATGGGATTTAATTTTGAGGTTTACTCATCTTTGGAATCAGAAAAACCAGAGGATTTTTGTGGCTTTCCCTATACCAGCAGAGCAGGGCCTAAGATTTTTTGCAACACTCACAGATCTGTCAATCAATTTATGTGAACCTCAGCTTTGGAAACAACCTTATACATTTATACTTGTCTTCTGGTGGTTAAAAGGTAAACTGCTTTTGAAATGGAAGGCTCATTGCCTATTAATTGAGGGAAAATCTGAGATTGTGGAACGCCCCCAGTTCCCACACCAAGTAGGACTTAACAATATGTATTTTGCATATTATAATAGTATAGTAGGATTTCAAGGTCAGAATATATGTAAAACATCACTCCCGGAAGTCAATGTTTTGCAAAACTCTGGGGCAACTGGCATACCAGGGACAGTCAAAGAAGGTATGCTATTACCAGGGATGCATAGAATTCAGAGATTCATATCTAATAGGGCTCCTTGTCAATCTTTCCCTTTTGATCCCATTTCTCACCCATTAATACAACCAGATTATTGCAAACCACCATATACATTAATAGCTAATTTTTCATAGTGTATAGAATTACCCAGCTGGGCAGGAACATTTCCTACAAATTCTTCCAACTATATGTGAGTGTGGTCCAGAGAGAATCCTATTCTAAAGTCTTTGGAGTACATGAACACCCTCTCAACAAACCCATTCACACTTGTCCACTCAAGTCCAACAAGTATCAAAAATGGCTTTAACAATCGGTTGGCATTAGATAACCAAACTACCTATTGCACTGTGAAATACTCTATTAGACTCCTGGTATCTAGGCTGCTTGAAATTTTCCTGGGCTTCCATCTCTACTTTTAGCAAACATGTCCAGTTTAGTTATAGATTATGGCTGTTATATGGACTTGAATTTGTGGATATACTATTGATTAAAATGTGAAAATACATTATTAAAGAGAAAGAAAAAAGAAATTAAGCAAATATACACCTATCTCCTCAAAAGAAAAAAAGTTGGTACAATGAAAATATTTTCTACATGCTTCATTATTGATTGTCATATATGCTTTGCAATGTACAAAGCTGACTATTCTTTAACTTCAATCTAGCTGGTAATTTACTTTTTAACACGGCCATTTAAATTATATAATAGGGGTGAAAAAAAATTGCAAATGTATTTCATAGCTCTGCCTTTTTCTGGTCAAGATGAACAGAAAATAAGCCAACAAAGCATTTTTGCTGTGATTACTTCTGACCCCAGATCTGCATATGACATTTGTAAGTCCTCGGTTACATCAGAATGACAACTCACTGAAATATTGTGTTATGTTGCCTTAAAGACATTTCAATGCAGTCATACTGTGGTTAAATAGGATTTGGGAAATATTCACCTAATGTTAGAAAAGAATTTCCTGGACCATACTGGCTCATACTGGACTATCTGCCCCACAGTAAAAAACTGAGATGTCTTGATTATCTCTTCATCCAGAATTGTGTCTATGAAAATGGGACTACTTTTACCTAGTGTTGAAAGAAGCCAGAAATGGAAAAGGCTAAGTGGCACATATCAACTGCCATGTATTTAAAGGGGTGCACACTGCTGAAGCATCTGTAAGTAGGATGTAAGATACTGTGAAATTACCACCTTACTGCTTTAGGCTGTTGATTAGACAACAATGAATTTTCTTATTCTATTGATAGAATATATGATTAATAATAATGTTATGAAAATAGTTCCTTCATTCTATGTAATTCTTTCAATAGTATCAAAGTAAAATTAGGATAATGAGAGAATGTATAGTGTGTTAATTTTAAAATACTCTTATAAAGAGAAAGGGAAATTTATTCAGATCAAGTCAAAGGAATATGTTAAGAATATTTAATTGGAATCTATAAATGTCAGTATAAGTATTCTTGAGTAATACTTGCTTTTCATAATATACAATCAAAAAATGCTATGATTAATGCTTACAATTTAGGAATTCTAAGTGTAGACTGACAAACTACCTTGTCTGTTTGGTAATGCACTAAATGGGGCCAGGTTTCCACCATTTAGACTTCCCTCAAAAAGATGCCCTTTGGAAATTTGGAGTTACTACCTAAGCCATGCAATCAATTCTGATACACACCAGTAATAATGGAGTGTACTAATCATCTGGTAGCTATGTGTCATGGTTTGATGTTAGTTAAACGCCAGGTAACCAGGAAAATCATTCTGGGGCTCATGAGTTGAGAATAAGAATTGTGGAAAAAATAAGGCAAAACAAGGCTCAGCTTAAAACTATAAGGTAAATTTATTATTAACAGGATCAGAAGAGGATAATGAGAAGTAAAACAAGTCTTTAAAACACCCTTCTTCCCTCCTCAGCCTTTCCCTCTTTCTCACTGAACACACAGGGACACAAAGCATGGGGGAGTTTCCTTCTCTTGTACTGTGGGCTCCCTCCCACGGGAGACAGTTCTCCATGAACTTCTCCTGTGTGACTCCAATCTCGTGAGCAGCGGTTTACCCAACACTGCTGCTGCATGAATCACTTGTCCACGGAGTGCAGTCTTTTATAGCTCCTTCTAGCATCCACTCGCTCCAGCATGTGCACCTCTTTTAATGAGCTGCACCTTCTGTGGACTCCATAGGCTGCAAGGGGACAGCCTGCCTCACCACAGTCTTCACCACAGCCTGCAGAAAGAACGCGGCTTCAATGCCTGGAGCACCTCCTCCCCCTCCCTCTTTATTGAGCCCAGTGTCCGCCATGTTGTCTTTCTCACATGCTCTCATTTCTTTCTCCTCTCCAACCAAAAGAACAAAACAAAGAGAAAAAACACCTGTTGCCTGCAAGCACCACTGCCAACAAGTTTTACCAGTTCAAAGACTTCTGTGGAACTTTGCAGAGCCAAGAGGTCAATCCTGTTCAAGTTTCATGCCGGGGAGCTGTCTGCCATTCCTGTGCTACTGGCGAGGTGGTTTTGCCACCATCATGCTGGTAATGGCAGCCGCCACAGAGCTGGTGCTATTCAATGCTTTTTCTTCATATGAGGTGCCAAGAAAAAGAAGCTGTCACCACCAGCTCTGCTCTTCCATGTGCGGCAAGCCCAGAGCAGACAAGTAGCGTTTGCCACAGGCTGCGCCTCTCAAAGCCGGGCATGGCAGCAGCGCCATGCCATGCTGCACTTTCATGCCTCCTGGTCAGCTCCTGCCGTCACTTCTTCCAGCGGCGGCCAGGCTGAATCCCACTGACATTTTTCTCCCACTTTGTTTCAACTTCCTTCTTAAATATGTCATCACAGAGGTGTTACCAACTTCTCTAATTGGCCCAGCAGCACATCTATCTCCGGAGCTTGACAGAGACTGGCTCTGCCAAAGATGGCAGAAGCTTCCAGCAGCTTCTCACAGAAACCACCTCTGTGGCTTTTTATCTGCCACCAAAAAAACAGACTGTGCACAACCAACACATTATGTCAATTTAATGACTCTGTACACAACATGTGCGTATCTAGATTACCCTTAGAAAAGAATTGTTAGACAAAGACTACATAACAGTTAATCTCACACCATATCTGAAGAGATTTGTATATTCTTAGAATCATATAGGCCTGAGCACAACTGAATGCTCAATAAATAAGACAATTGTCTTTGTAAACCCTAAACCAGAAATAATTTTAAAAATCTGTGGTCTGAAGTTGTCTTGAGACAGCCCAGAAAAATTTCTTGATGCATTTTTAGTTCTCTGGATCGGAGCATGATTTTATTTGATTTTGAATCTTTTTTTTTAAAGTTACTTAAATGCAGAAACATAATGAGGAATGGATGAGTTCTTCTTTGTTTATTTGATTTTTTTTTTGTTTTGTGACATTCATTGAAAAATTCAAATAAGTCTTCCCTGAGGACAGTCTGGATAATTAATTAACCTCTTTAGGACATACTTATTTGTTGCAGAAGATTCCAATATTTAATAAAATCAGTGCATCCTGTTTTTTTCCTTTTCCTGGGCCATGTCTTTGTTTCAAAGAATGTGCTTCTCTGCTTGTGTGGTTTTCAGAAAGTATATCTCCCACTTTCTCTTCCTAGTAGTTACTTGACAATGGTGACCATTAAAAGTTACAGTTGTGTCTACATTATTGCAGAAAACTCATGAGAAGGAATGGCCTCTAGGGGAATATTCCATGCACAGCTCAATAATCCTACTCAATCTAATTAAATTTCTGTGAAATAAGCATTTTAAAAAGATTTCCAGAGGTCTAGTAATTTTGTCTTATTGTTTAGTGTTGCAGGCTCTATCTTTAATCAGGAAAGGTTTCTCAAATGTTACAATGAATAATGCATTAGATTTGAATGGATATGTCGTTCCACAGAACCACTGCAATGGTAGAGTAGAGAATACTTTCCTTTTGAGAGCAGACCTGTTGATGTAACTTCCTAATGCCTTGTGATGGGGTTGATCCTGGATAGACACCAGGTGCCTATCTAAGTTGTTCTATCCCTTCCTTCCTCAGATGGGAAATAAGAGAGAAAATATAAGGACAATCTCATGGGTTGAGATAAAAACAGGAAGAGATCACTCATCAGTCATAGACAAAAAGGACTCAACTTGGGGAAAAACAATGTAATATATTACCAATCAAATCAGAGGTGGGTAATGAGAAATAGAACAGAATCTTAAATAACTTCCCTCCACCCCTTCCTTCTTCCAGGGCTCAACTTCACTCCCGGTTTCTCTACCTACTCCCCCCCACAGTGACACCAATAGACAGAAATGGGGCTTGTGTGTCCCATATTGTCTCTGCTGCTCCTTCCACCTTAGGGTCATGTGGAATTGTGTCAAAGGCCTTACAGTAATCTAGGAAGATGACATCAGTCACTTTTTGCTTTTTGACCATGGCAGTCAGTCCATCATAGAAGGCCACCAGTTTGGTCAGGAACAATTTGCCCTGAATGAAGCCAAGCTGACTGCCTCATATCACCTCCTTGTCTTGTGTGAACCTTAACATTTCTTCTATGAGGATCTGCTCCATGAACTTCCCAGGCAAAAAGGTGAGGATTACTGATCTGTAGTTCCCTAGGTCTTCCTTTATCCCCTTTTTAAAAATCAGGGTGATGTTTCCCTTTTCCCAGTCACCAAGGACTGCCATGACTTTTCAAATACAATGGAGAGTGTCTGAGCAATAACATCAGCCAGCTCCCTCAGAACCCTGGGATGCATCTCATCAGATCCCATAGACTTGTGATTATTCACTTTCATCAAGGGATCCCAAACCTGTTGTTAATTTACAGTGAGAGGAACTTTGCTCACTCAACTCCCACCTAGAGGTTCAGGTACTTGAGAGACATGGGAAACCTGACTGCCAGAGAAGACTGAGGTGAAGAACTCAATGAGTGCCTCAGCCTTCTCCATATCTGTAATTACCAGTTCTCCTTTCTCACTCATTCTGCGGATTCACCCTTTCATTCTACTTGGATTTTCCTTGGGCTTTTTTTTTTCTGACTTATGTATTCAGAGAATCCCTTCTTATTATTCTTCACATCCCTTAACAAGTCCCTTTCCAATGGTGCCTTAGCTTTCCTGATCCCATATCTACATATTCAAACTGTGTTCCTATTCTTTTCCTGGGTCACATATCCCTACTTCCACTGTCTGTGCAGTTACTTCTTACTCCTCTGTGCAAGAAGCAGATCTTTGCTCAGCCATATTGAGTTCTGGCCTGCCTTATCTTACTTTCTAAACATCGAGATGAAGAGCTCCTGTGTTCCAAGAAAAGCAGCCTAAAGTTCTGGATTCTGACTTTACTATTTGCCAGGTCCCTGTTCCTCAAGGTCATGAACTAAACCAGGGCACAACCACTACAGCCCAGGCTGCCATCAATCTAAACCTCTTTAATGAGCTCAGATCTGGTAACACTTCTTCTCTGGTTGGTTTGTGTAATAATTGGACCAGAAAGTTACCCTTGATGCACTCCAGGAGCCCCCTGATTTTCAATCCATCCAGTTGTATTGCTTTTTCAGCAGACATCCCGTTGGTTGAAATGCCCTGTTAGGTTGAGCAGTTGGTTCCTGAAGGACTGCACTCCTTGAAAGGGACCATGCTGAAGTAGTTTGTTAAAAACTATAGCCGATGGGAAGGACTTATGCTGGAGAAGTTGTTGAAGGATTGTCTTTCATGGGAGGGACCGCATGCTGGGGCAGGGGAAGAGTGTGACAAGTCCTCCCACTGAGGAGGAAGGAGCAGCAGAGTCAATGTGGAATGACCTGACTGCTCCCACTCCCCATCCCTCTGCACTGCTGGAAGGAAGAAGGTTAAGAATTCAGGAGTGAATTTGAGCCTGGGAAGAAGGGAAACATGGACGAAGGTGTTTATTGAAGATTCAGTTCTATTTCTCATCCTACTCTGACTTGATTGGTAATATATTAAATTATTTTTTCTCAAGTCAGGTCTGTTTTATCTGTGGTTGTAGACTGATCTCTCCCTGTCCTGATGTTGACCCACAAGTCTTTCATTATACTTTCTCTTCCTGTCCAGCTGAGGAGAGGAGTGATAGAGCAGCTTTGGTGGGCATATGACGTCCAGCCAGCATCAACCCACCACAGAACCTAAGATCAAATTTGCATGAAATGTGCATGCAAATGTCTACCAGTGGATTAGTCCTAAGTCAAGCCAACTAGAGGATTGAAGAAGAAAACAGCTGACATATAAAATGATGACATTACACCAAATAATCCAACAGTTTTTTACTCTAAATGCAAATTTCTTGATACAGTCTTATTAAACAGTCGTATTAAAGACGTCAGTCGTAAGCAAAAATGGGATCTGCATAAACAACCAGTAATTAAAAGCAGGTGCTTTCTGTGCCTTTAATAAAAAATAATACAAAAATAAAATTATAATAGAAGATTTAAATTTGATAATTAATGACATGCATATGTGATTTTTTTGGTTTCTAACTGATTTGCTCATGAATATTTTCCTCTATAGAACCTTTGGTGTAAGACCTAAAAACCCCTCAACATGACTTGTTTTAAATTAAGTTACTTTTTCTCTGCTGCAATTACTTGGTACAGAAATTGTTAAGATAAGAGGATTTGTGATGCTTGAATTTAAAAAGAAAAAACCCAAAGCAAAAATATCCTGGCTTTTACTGGCTAAAAGGAATTAAAATGCAGAAGAATAATGTACCAAATACAGCAAGGTAAAATTATGGGGGGTGAAAAAAATTCACATGTAGAAAACTGAAAATAAATTCTGTATTGCACATGGCAGCATTATTCAGTTCTGCAGGATACTGACATTAGGTTTGAGAAATTTGGAAAATAAGGATTCCAAACGATATACTTAGGCTACCTCTTTTCTCCTTCCTCATCTCTCTCCTTGCATTCCCATTTATGCGCATATTCCTTAGTATTTCAAAATAATGGTAGATGTACATCAGAATGCAAATTTCCCCAGTTGAACTTAGAATCAAAAAGAAAACATGAATTTTAGAACTTAACTTCCTGTAAGTTTGAATCATATTCCCATTATTCCAATGAGGATTGATTTCTATTAAAATTCCAGCCCATTTTAGTCTTTGTAATGAGCCTAAAATAGCTGCCAGCTTGCAGTGCTGGAATTAATGATAATCGAATGTAACACAAAATGTATTTCCATATTTTGTATTGCTTAAATGATTTCATCTCAGATGTAGTATGATTCTTTTTAGAGACGACTACTTCTATTTAATCTCTTTTCCAATTTTAATTTGAATTTCATATTGTTCCTGACTGTTTAATGAATATTTTGGGAGATGGCCATAGTGTTGTTAATTATACTGGAGACTGAGTATAATTAATTCTTTTGGACCCAAAGTCAGCTAGTTAATCGATTTCTGATGAAACTGAAGATTAAACACAGATAGTTCACTACTTCCTTCATTCATTTTAATTTTTCCCATTTGAATTCCATCAGATTACTTTGGGAAGTCATTGCTGGCAAATCAATTTGTGGACCCTTTGGGGTATTATCCAGATGTTAATAGATGGATGATCTACTCAGGCCAGTCACCTTCCTATCAATTTTATTTTTTTAAATTTTTTAAGAAAACCTTTTGCTTCTTTACAGTCGATTGACTAGCTTTATTTTTAATTCATATTTAAATGATTCTTTACTGCCTATTAACAGAATAAAAAGGGATCCTCAAAAGAGTCCTCGTAAACCAGACAATTCACAAAGTGAAAACACTGTAGTGATGTAGAAGACATTCCTCATATTAGTGAAGCATTAACTCATGTGGCGAAAATTTATTTTAGGGAATGGCCTCTAAAGGCTCAAATGAAAAAGAAAAAAATACATTAGTATGTCCAGGAGTTGCTGTCACACTTTCTCCCACTCCCATGCTATAAATAATGGTATATTTTAATTTTTGCTGGAGGGAAAAGCCCTAAAGGCTATAAAGACATAATCAAAAAAGGGCAAGAAAAAAATTTAAAAGAATAGAAAGAGGACTTCCAGTCAGTGAGGGAAACCTTGGGCACTTTTCATTTATTACTTTATTATTACAGTAACAGATAGTTCTAGTTTGTCACTTTCGTACTGCAAAGGCTCATAATTCACAGATACTCCTGCACAGTATTCAATATCCGATTGTGAACAGACTTAAGACAGCTTTTAGTGCTGTTTATTTATAGACAAGTGAGAAAAGAGCATATCTGTACCAGGTGATTTGTTATCTATGATTTCTGGAAAACTAGGGCCAACAATAAAATATTTAACAATGGCTGCTTACATAAATTAATCCCTTTTGGACAAGATTTGCAAACATATGATTCAAACTCCTCAGCACTTGAGCACTTTATATGTTAAATTTATATTAAATGCATTACTGAGTAAAAGCCTTGGTATTAATTCAGAAATATTTTCTGTTTCTCAGACGAAGATCAGATCTGCATGTTATTTATCAGGAATTGTACTGTTTAACATTCAAGCAACAACTTTTACAACCTGTCGAAACAAAGACGTCAGCAGATTAAAAGCTATTCAGTTTCTAATGTACTTTGGTATAATTTTGGCAATCTTTCTGTGTATTTACAGCTGTCAGTGGTTAGCGTGAAATTTCACTCCCACAAAAATTAATTTTACATTTAAAATGAAGTGAAATGTTAATAATTTATCGTAATATTAAAGCTTTTTAAGTTCAGCCTTTTTTAAAGGGAAATGTGTGTAAGTATTAAGCAGTCATTAAAATGTAAGAGGACAAAACTTTAAAATTTTGTGTCTAAGTTTCACATTATAGAACTGCAGAGTGCTAGGTAAGGAAAGTATTTGGTCTCAAAATTATGACATGAAGAGAAGCCTAATGAGAGTAATGAAGGATGTTTGGACTAGACAATACCTCCATTTATCATGAAAAAAGTTTATCTTCAAGTTAAGTCTTGCTGTAGAAGATCATGAAGACAACTATAAATTGTTCTAGGCTCAAAACAACTTACTCTAAATAGTTGTCTTAGCTACCTGAATCTGGGAAGATGAAAGTGTTAGAATATAGAATGCCTCTTTATAACCTTCTTATCCATGAGGTATAAACAATGTGTAAATAGGTGATTAGGTCTCTAGACTCATGAAAGACTGCACACTAAATCTTGATGTGTCATAAAACAGAAATTTAGTCCTATCTCTAGAAAAACATGTACTTCCATAGTGTTTGGGTGGTTTGACTGTACACTACTATGGCCATCGTATTTATGAAATATTAGTTGAATATTAGATTAGATTTTTTAATTAAGAAAATGGCAGGGAGGTAATTTGAAGTAATCCAAGGTACTGGATTTTATGGCTTGTGTGCTTTCCTTTTCAATGGCAAAAACTCCTGTTCATGTTTATGTTACCTGCGGAGATATTGAGAATCAGGGAGTCAGACTTTAAGTGCTGTTAAATTCACATTTGTAGTGACATTTAAAGCTAGGAGTTCAGAGAAGTGAATTTTAATGATGCTTTTGTTTTGCAGCTATTCTCATATTACCTAGCTATAAATGAACAGCTGATTGTGTGCACAGAGTTACTGAATGTGAGATAAACAGCAGAATATGATACTAACTACATTTTCCCCTTCCTTTCCCTTTCCACAATTTTGCCTTAAGCCAGTGTAGTTTGGTCATATTATATTGATACCTGAACTCTAATGGACATCTGACCATATTACTAATTCAGAAGGACCTAGTTAATATTTAGTGAATTAAAGTCTCTCTTTCTATTTCTATTCTTGGCTTTTAACATATATTTATCTAGATAAATGAGATAAAAATAATAGGAAGATCTGCTGAGTTGCAGGTGTTCCCCTTTTAATGAAAGAGACAAATTCAATTAGACTACTTATCATATAATCAAAACTGATTTTCTACTTTATGTAGAAAATATCAACAGATAATATAATTTCATTTATTTACACCTTTCATAAGAGAAACAGAAGAAATCACCATTAATTGTAGCAAATCTAATGAAAAGACAGTAAATAATCTGCTGCAGTAAATTTGCCACAACACAGACTGCAATAAAGCAATACTGTTAAGTCTCACAAACAAAGGATAACCCTATGTCCTGGCACTTTGTCTTTCCACTGCTGCATTTCCTTGATTTGTCTTTCTAAAGGTAATTATAGTTATGCTGATAAAGATGATGATGACGATGATGATGGCAGCAGTGATAACAGTAACAGCTGCTGTGGTAGAAGTTACCGCAAGCAAAATTAGTTTCATTCATTTAAAAAATAATTTGATCCATCCAACTGCTGAATATTGCTAAATGAAGCTATTGGTTACAGTATGTGCCAAAAGACTAAAAAAAAAGCATTGCAAAATACTGTGTTAAAAACGCTGAGAAGGACTCCAGATTTTCCAGCTACTTTTGTTGCCTACAGTCAGCTTCAGATTTTGGTATGTTGGAGGTCAGTGCTATGAATCTGCATATGTGCAATGAACCTTAATTTTGCTCTCTGACTCGTTTTATTTTTACAGATACCAAATATAGTCAAAAACCAATCTAAAAATCAAATTGTACACTCTGTCTTTAATTAACTCTTTGTTTCTTTCCTGCAAAGAGATCATGGTTATTTAATGAGTTTGTTGTACTATTAATAAACATTTCATATCATTTCATACAAAGGGAACAGTTTCAAGGTTTCTGGCCTTAAATGTGCCAAAAAGATTAGGATCATATTTCCTCATGTAAAACTACGCTTCAATCTGTCTACCAAACTGATCCTGTGGATAAGGAGGGGGAAAAAACAAAAAAAAGCCAACCCAAACATCAAAAACAACACACTAGGAAAAAAACCAATCAAGACAAACCAGAATCTAGACATAAAAGCACATTCTCAAAGTAGTAGAAATGAGGAGCTCTGAAGTTTGTTTTCATAGACCACATGATTTGTCTGCTACACACAGCTTGTTTCTTGAAATTTATCAGAAGTAAACTGCCAAAATAGCAGGATTAGTATTTCTACCAGTGGTGCTATTAACAATAATCATTTTGCCAACTCTCACTTTACCAGTTCTTCTCTTTCATTACTAGTCCTTTAGCAAGAACTCATTCCTATGCTTAGTTCTTTACAAACATAGCTCTGCTTTCCATACCCAAGCAGATTCCTTATTCACCTATTGGAGGCTGGAGTTTCAAAGATAAAGGTTTCTTGTGAAGAGGCATTTTTAGTAAAAGGTTAAGTTGAAGGAGCATCACTATATCTGTTATTAAGGATAATGTTATAGGAAAGCTACTCACTTCAAAGAGAAGAAATTGCCTAAATATTCAGTACTTTCTCTCAGAATTTCTGAGGGTTTCAAACCATGACTGTGTAGAAACCCAGAAACTTTTATATGGACATAACCTAGTACTCCCTGGTCCAAATTCTCTGAACCAGAGGGTTTCTTGACTGCCCTTGTTTTTTGGGTCTCTTTGGGGTAGATTACTTCTGGCATTTATTTCAGCACAAAACTCACCTTCACAGGTGAGTTCCACTAAAAGATGAGATTATAGCCTAGAGAAAAGAGCAATGTACTGGAGGCAGCTATCACTCCAGGTTGGACTGCACAATGAGTCAGATGGTGATTATATAAAACACCACAATGAGTTGCTTAAAATAAAACTATTACAAAATTTCTAAAAGGGAAGCTCTGAGTGCTGGCTTACAACAGTTTAAAGATACCCATAGTCAAAGAAGAGGAAATTCAGGTTAGTCCTTACTTTTCTGTTAAATGTTTTCCTTATTAACATGCAGTTTTGGGGGGACAACAAACTCTTTCTGCTCATTTCTTACAAAATCTGGCAGTGCTAGGATGGCCTTACAAATCTGGCAGTGTTAAGTGCTGGATCTGTCTCATCCAGCCATTATCATCCAAGAAAATCCTTACAAAAACAGATAGAATGGACTTGTATTTCACCAAGAAACATGTTTATGAGCCAGTATAGATTCATTGAAAAAACATTTTTTTATAAAATGTATTCTTTATCTGAACTCATTTTAAAACTAGCTGTTATTCAAAGCTTAAAATATTGTACTGACCATGGCCATTTCATACAGAAAACTTACTTAAATATCTGTCTCCCATCCTAATCTAAATTATAAGAAAAATATTTAATGAGAGAAAACAGGAGAATGATTATAAAGGAATCCATTTCCATATGATATGTGAATGTTTGCATTTAATTTTTATGAGGATAAATATTGAACACCTGATGCTTCACAAAATTAATTGATGCTGGATACATCAGCTAATATCATTATGGAAATGTTTGAGTGATATACTTGCAATTGTCATGCATATTGCAATGAGACAGTGCAGTGAGAACTCTTATTTGCCATGGCAACCATTAATTGGATATGCAGGAGGTGGTGTTTTGCTTTAAATAAATCTGACTGGGTCAGCAATTGAATGTTTCAAATACATGATTTATATTTGACACAATTTTTCACTTTTTTTTTTCTGGGTTTGAATTAGTTTTTTCTTCATATCTATGTATTCCTCAGAAACAAATGGGATAAAATTGAGTGGAACCCTGGGATATTTTGTTTTATGATTATTTTTGTGAATGCACATTTGGTATTTCTAAGTCTGACAAATAAAAGCTGATTGTAATTACATTTGTGTTCCTGCCATGTGTTCTCAGGCCTCTTTCTCTATTGTTTCTTTCTCATGTGACTATTATTATGGATCAAGTAGCTGCTTTACATAAATCATTTCCATAAAAATGTACAGTTGGTTTTTTATTTATGGACAGTTTGACATAGGAGACAGTCTTTATATGTATCACACTGGGATTTTGACTAAAATATGTTGGAATGTATATATGAAAAATTAGCTTCTAAAGAAATGAATCCTAAGAAAACACTCAAAGAGAAATTATTAAAATCTGAGGACAATATATATTTCAAGGCAGGAAAGTATGAAGTGCAAAGAAGAGGTTTTCTTTGAGTTATACATCCCATGGAATATTTGCCAATAATTTGTTTAGAAAGAGCAAGACCACCTCTTTGTTGAACTCTGAAGGCGTTTATAAATGTGATTAATTTTATACAAATGTGTAGCTGTGCCTAAGACAAGGAAGATGACTATTGTATCAAGATCACATTATTTTCTTTGCTTACCTGTGGAGGCTTCTTATGATATTAAGATATCAATATTCCCTAATATATTTATGTTAATATATTAATATTTTCCTGGTTTTGGAAAGCATCTGGATTCAATACAGAACAAAAATATCTCACTAATATTAGTCAATGAAGATATTGATGTTTTAGAATTAATCCACATAGCTTCATCCTGGAACATAGTCTAGGACTTTGTCAGACCCCTAGGCATGTCACTGCTCACAGGCCTGAACCCAGCCCCACAGCAGAATTTGGAGCAGGGTGTGTGCAAAGTACTGGCTACTCTGTGTGGATTAATAGACGAGTTCTCTAGGCTGAGAAAGACTTATCTATAACCCTGAATAATTTATTGAATGTGTCCCAACCTCCTGTAGTCTTTGATTCAAGGACGTGGTGAAGGGTTCATAGTTTGTGAGTTTTTATATATATAATTTGCTAAGCAGCTAAGTCTCTCAGAAGTGAATTTTATGTCATTGCTTACCTGACAGAACCCAGCAGAGTGGAGAGTAGACCATCACATTTTCTCTTTTTCTGTGGAAACCACACCACCATATTCCAATCAATAGACCACTATATAAAAGGCATATTTCCTTCTTATGTAATGCAGCATGAATCCTTATATAGTAATAATGCTCTAAGAATGGTCTTTTGGATTGGGCATCTCAGAAAATACAGGGTATGAAACTTATATTTAGCATTTGAGTTCTTTATTCCTTAAACTGATTTCAGAGCACGTGAATTTATGTGTTTCCCAAATTCTTTCTGGAGTCACAGCCATAACATTTTTACGTTCTGAGAAAGATGATCCATTTAACTGTATGATCTTTGGTTAACATTTTTTTTTTTCATAGATAATAGTTCTCAGATCAAGCAAAATGCTTAAGTGAATTAAGTCTTGATACAGCACAAAATGTCTGTGACAGTTTTGTTCTAAGCATAATGAGGACATATTAACTTTAATTGAAGTCATCATGAAGATGTATTGAGCTGAAATGCTGATGCAGAGCTACAATGGTCAAAAAGTCATGATGATGGCACAAAAATTTCTGATTTAAGATAAACTGTCATGCAAGCCATTATAACAGAATCCACCTAAAAATGTAAGCATAACATTCTAAATTATTCTACCACATTAACCCTGAATTATCCCTTCTTGTCCATGATAACAAAACCAATATCAGGGAGACTTATGAAAGGAGCAACCAGGTTTAATTAAACAAGGAAATTGGTAGTTAGTAAAACATTATGTATAACCATTTTCAGCCAATGAAACAAATATTTATATTGAATTTACTGTAAATTGTTCTAAGAAATTCTGCATGTCAGAATGTTTTAGCTTTTTTTCCTTTAAAGTTTCTTTTTCTTCTTTTTTGAGGTATTATTAAATACTTGCCTTGACCTGTGTTATAGTGGATACCTACAAATTAACAACTTTGACAGTAGCGTTCTCTTGCTTGCCTGGTTTACCTATAAACAATCAGATAATTAGCAACAGGAGTTCAGCGTAATCGTACTCTAACACACAGCAAAGGATCTCAATGCTCATGTTGTACCAAACACCTTAACCATCATTGTACATATTTATTTGGCCTGAATAGTGTCACAGTTTTTAATAATGCTACAATGTCAGCCAAGATCCTACTAATGTCCTAGAGAGCCCTCACAGGTAAATGAAGAGTCCTCTTGATATATTGATTTGTTCTCAAATTTTAAATATTCGTGAAGGTTACAGATATGCAATTGTCTGCTTTTCAGTCCATAGTTTCATTTTTTTTCCTCTGACAAAAAAGGAAGAAAAAAAGGGCAAAAGAAAAGAAAAAAGTTTTTGTTAAATTGCTGGTTTGGGTTCTTTTAATGCAATATCTAAACAAAAATACATTTAATTTATTTGCTAGCTCTTTTTTCTGTGGGAAATACAGCAACTCTTGGGGGGGTTATTGCTGTCATCCAGACAGCAGTCATTTCACAGAATGTGACATTATTTGTTTGGAATTCAATTATGTTTTCTTTCCTGCCAAACAACATTAGATGATCATTTGAATTTTGGTCCTTTGACATCAGTAATTGTTACAATTCATGGCAGATGACTCCTCAGATGTCAGAAGTTTGGGCCAATTGAGAAAAATCTTTTTATTTTTCATGTAAATAACAATTGACAATCAAGATGATTCAGAAATGTCTATTACAGTGGAAATAGTCTTTATTCATTTAATTTCTACACAGAGAGCTAGTAAGAAGTTTGTGTACTCATTCATTTTAAAAGACAAACATTTTCATGGCATGTAAGTTGGCAGCTGGTTTTCTTCACTCAGGAACCTCCTGCATGTCTTTCCTGCAATCCTTCTTCTTTCTTCCTCTTTCACTGGGTTCTCAGTCACATCATTACACTTCCAAAGACAAGGACCTTTGTAGCAGTGTGCAGGCCACTGGGGATCCCCTAGTGGCCTGGCCACTCACAGCTCTGCTTTCCACCTGTCTCTCCCCTGTCCACCCAGGACTGGCCAGATGTCACGGGCCCGTCATTGGCCTATTGGCTCGTCTCTCGCCTTGCCCGCCCCCGACAGAGGGCATAAAAGACCTGGGCGAGAGGTGGGCTGGACCAGTCTTGCCAGGTGCTCCACCACACAGCTTGTTCTATGAACGACCCTTTTCCCTCCGTGAGGGAGAATAAAGGAACGCTGATATAAACGCAACTGGTCCGTCTGTCTCTACCAGCGAGCAGCTGCCGCCGTCCAGCCCAGGATCAGAGCTCCCGGGATAAGGAGCTACTGAGGGCTGGATTCGGTGGCCTGAAGGAGCCAATAGACAAGACACCAAAGATACAGACCTTCACATTGAATGCCTCTCTTTCATCAGGTTTCTTTGGTGGCTGGTAGTTAGAGCTCTTTGAGAGTTGTCTAACACGTAGTAGAAGGGAAAAGATGTTAAGCGAATTAATGCATTGGACTCACAGCTGAATGAGGGTGTGCAAATTTACTTAAAAATGAAATGTAAATAACTGGTTAAATTTCTGTCTAGTGTTTGGGAAATTGTATAGAGGTGATAGTCAAGTCTTATTCCCTTTTATTTTCCCTTTCCTTCTATTTTTCCCTTCATTTATTTATCGGAAATGAGAATTATTTTATGATACAGATCTTGCTACAGTCATGTTTGCCTACCTTATTTCTGGGTTAATGATCTACGCAGGATGGATTTCAATGCTTTTTAAAAAATATAGCTGTTCAAATTCAGAAAGCTTAGTTATTAGCTGCTGTAATTTATTAAGGGGATTATACTTGTGATCTTTCATCCACGCTTATTTAACTTAGTTTCTACAGAGTTTTTACAAGTTAATTGGTTTTGATCCAGTTCTCCCAGAAGTGTAGATTTTTGAATTCAAGAAAATGAGTTAGAAAACCTGTCGCCTTTCAACAGAAAATAGGTGTCTGTTCCTTGACCCTTTTGAAATCTCTTCCTCAATAATTTTACATGATTTTTTAAAAGGAATTACTCTTTCACAAGATACAGCATTAAAATTATCATCATTTTTGGTACATTGCTTGTTTCATATAATCTCCTTTCAAAGTTGCTTTTTCTTAGTCATTAGTCTCCTCAATTTGTGCATCTTTAGGCCATTTTGCAAAACCCATATTTTCTTCATAAGTATGAAAAAAAAAAAAAAAGGCAGGAGACTTTTTTTTCCTTTGCATGGAGATTAGTAGTGCGTACTTGCAGCCCAGAAAGCCAACTGCATCAAAAGCAGCATGACCAGCAAGTTCAGAGGGGTGATGCCGTCCTCATGAGACCCCACCTGGAGTGCTGCATCCAGCCCTGGGGGTCCCAGCATAAGCAGGACACAAACATATTGGAATGAGTCCAGACAAGGATCACAAAGATGACCAGAGACCCTAACCCTACTCCTACGAACACAGGCTTGCAGAGCTGGGGTTGTTCTGTCTGGAGGAGAGAAGGCTCCAGAAGACCTTAGAGGAGCTTTCCAGTACATAAAGGGGGTAACAGAGAGCTGGAGAGGGACTTTTTATAAGAGCATGTAGTGACAGGACAAGGCGGAATGGCTTCTGACTAAAAGAGGGTAGATTTAGATTAGATATTAGGCATTAATTCTCTTCTATGAGAGTGATTATGCACTGGAACAGGTTGCTCAGAGAAATTGTGAATGCCCTATCCCTGGAATTGTTCAAGGCCAGCATGGATGGGGCTTTGAACAACCTGGTCTAATGGAAGGTATCTCTGCCCATTGCAGGGGATTGGAACTAAGTGATTTTTAGGGTCCCTTCCCACACAAACTGTACTATAACTCTATGATGATGATTGGTTGAAATAAATACCTTTGTTATGTCTGGATCATGTAATTATTTTTTGATTAAGTTTTGCTTTTAAAATGCTTTGCAAAACTCATGGAACTGAGCACCCCATCTCAGCCACACTGTGTATATGCCAATGAATATACACCTATTAAATTGTGGTACTGATTACTTGGAATACCTTATTTAAAACAGTTAAAAATGGGTGGTTTAACATATGTCTTGTACTTGAAGATGCTCAAATATAAACCCAAAATTGGGCAGTCATCTCTCAAAAAAAGCAAAAGTCATTGTAGAATACTAAAAGAAGGCCATGGTTTGTTTTCTCAAAGAGTATTCAGAATATCACAATATTTGAGGATTTTAATTATATTGTGGCATGGGAGAGATAATTTCAAAATAACCTGTACAACAACCTAAAATAGAATATTCCAGCCCTAGGTCTGTGTAGCCAGGCTAGTTTTCTTCTCCACTGGCTTGTCTTCAGGCACATGGGGATGGCCTGTCCCTGTAAATAACTTTTCCTCCTTAAGGCACATCCAACCTTCCTGTTCTCCTTTCCCTTTCAGGACTGCCTCCCAGGGGAATCTCTCAACCAGCCTGCTCAAGGTCTGCTCTCTGGAAGTACAAGGTGACAGTTCTGCTGACCCCCTGCTTGATGCTCCAAGAATCAAAAACTATAATTTCAAGATTGCTGTGCCCAAGATGGCTTCCAGCCATCATATCACCCATCAATCCTTCTCTGATCACAAACAGTAGGTCCAGAGCGGAATTTCGCCTAGTGGGTTTCTTCACCAGCTGTGTCATGAAGTTGTTGTCCACACACTTCAAGAAACTCCTAGACATTTTCCTCTCCACTGTAATGTATTGCCAGCTGACATCTGGTGGGTTTTATTACAGAAACTTTTCCTTGCCTTTTATCCTGTTATTTAGGTGAGAGAGCAAGATGGAGTTATTTGGTCTCATTTCTTTTAGAAGGTGAATGTTAAGCCTGGGTGCTAAAACTTTTTGTCAGTCCATTCTATGACTTGTTCCTATAAAAAAAAATGTTTATTCTGCTTGCACCTTTAAATCCCAGAAGCTTTCTGTAGATAATTACATTTATGTGCAGTTGAGAGCATGACAATAAGTAATCAGTCAATTCCATTATTGTGAGGGTGATACTGTGAGGGCTATATCCAANCAAGAAAATGAGTTAGAAAACCTGTCGCCTTTCAACAGAAAATAGGTGTCTGTTCCTTGACCCTTTTGAAATCTCTTCCTCAATAATTTTACATGATTTTTTAAAAGGAATTACTCTTTCACAAGATACAGCATTAAAATTATCATCATTTTTGGTACATTGCTTGTTTCATATAATCTCCTTTCAAAGTTGCTTTTTCTTAGTCATTAGTCTCCTCAATTTGTGCATCTTTAGGCCATTTTGCAAAACCCATATTTTCTTCATAAGTATGAAAAAAAAAAAAAAAGGCAGGAGACTTTTTTTTCCTTTGCATGGAGATTAGTAGTGCGTACTTGCAGCCCAGAAAGCCAACTGCATCAAAAGCAGCATGACCAGCAAGTTCAGAGGGGTGATGCCGTCCTCATGAGACCCCACCTGGAGTGCTGCATCCAGCCCTGGGGGTCCCAGCATAAGCAGGACACAAACATATTGGAATGAGTCCAGACAAGGATCACAAAGATGACCAGAGACCCTAACCCTACTCCTACGAACACAGGCTTGCAGAGCTGGGGTTGTTCTGTCTGGAGGAGAGAAGGCTCCAGAAGACCTTAGAGGAGCTTTCCAGTACATAAAGGGGGTAACAGAGAGCTGGAGAGGGACTTTTTATAAGAGCATGTAGTGACAGGACAAGGCGGAATGGCTTCTGACTAAAAGAGGGTAGATTTAGATTAGATATTAGGCATTAATTCTCTTCTATGAGAGTGATTATGCACTGGAACAGGTTGCTCAGAGAAATTGTGAATGCCCTATCCCTGGAATTGTTCAAGGCCAGCATGGATGGGGCTTTGAACAACCTGGTCTAATGGAAGGTATCTCTGCCCATTGCAGGGGATTGGAACTAAGTGATTTTTAGGGTCCCTTCCCACACAAACTGTACTATAACTCTATGATGATGATTGGTTGAAATAAATACCTTTGTTATGTCTGGATCATGTAATTATTTTTTGATTAAGTTTTGCTTTTAAAATGCTTTGCAAAACTCATGGAACTGAGCACCCCATCTCAGCCACACTGTGTATATGCCAATGAATATACACCTATTAAATTGTGGTACTGATTACTTGGAATACCTTATTTAAAACAGTTAAAAATGGGTGGTTTAACATATGTCTTGTACTTGAAGATGCTCAAATATAAACCCAAAATTGGGCAGTCATCTCTCAAAAAAAGCAAAAGTCATTGTAGAATACTAAAAGAAGGCCATGGTTTGTTTTCTCAAAGAGTATTCAGAATATCACAATATTTGAGGATTTTAATTATATTGTGGCATGGGAGAGATAATTTCAAAATAACCTGTACAACAACCTAAAATAGAATATTCCAGCCCTAGGTCTGTGTAGCCAGGCTAGTTTTCTTCTCCACTGGCTTGTCTTCAGGCACATGGGGATGGCCTGTCCCTGTAAATAACTTTTCCTCCTTAAGGCACATCCAACCTTCCTGTTCTCCTTTCCCTTTCAGGACTGCCTCCCAGGGGACTCTCTCAACCAGCCTGCTCAAGGTCTGCTCTCTGGAAGTACAAGGTGACAGTTCTGCTGACCCCCTGCTTGATGCTCCAAGAATCAAAAACTATAATTTCAAGATTGCTGTGCCCAAGATGGCTTCCAGCCATCATATCACCCATCAATCCTTCTCTGATCACAAACAGTAGGTCCAGAGCGGAATTTCGCCTAGTGGGTTTCTTCACCAGCTGTGTCATGAAGTTGTTGTCCACACACTTCAAGAAACTCCTAGACATTTTCCTCTCCACTGTAATGTATTGCCAGCTGACATCTGGTGGGTTTTATTACAGAAACTTTTCCTTGCCTTTTATCCTGTTATTTAGGTGAGAGAGCAAGATGGAGTTATTTGGTCTCATTTCTTTTAGAAGGTGAATGTTAAGCCTGGGTGCTAAAACTTTTTGTCAGTCCATTCTATGACTTGTTCCTATAAAAAAAAATGTTTATTCTGCTTGCACCTTTAAATCCCAGAAGCTTTCTGTAGATAATTACATTTATGTGCAGTTGAGAGCATGACAATAAGTAATCAGTCAATTCCATTATTGTGAGGGTGATACTGTGAGGGCTATATCCAATATCATTTGCTTCTCTGTATCACATGCAGAAAACACTCTGAGTTCCAGTGCTTTCCTGTTATTATATTTTAAATCATACAGCTAACAATGGCTTTACAGTCACTTGGAAGCATGTGTGCTGTGAATACAAATAAAAAATGATTAATAATTTTATTTTTAAAAAGCAAAGGTTTAATTTATAGTGGGATAAGCAGGTAGAAAATTACAATCTTGTTCCTTTCATCAATAGTAGTAATAATAATGATTATTATGTGATAATGGTGTTGTTGATGATGATGATTTTTATTACTTTATTATAGAATGTTATTTTTAAAAATTTATGCCTATGGTGAGAATTTTATTTTCCTTTTTTAATGCCTGCCAGGAAAATCAAATGAAAAGACAAGAAAGTAGTGGTTAAAAGTTAATCTCCTTTTTTTTTGAATTATAAAAGTAGAAATCCTCATAATTATTAATGGCTTTAAACAAAGAAACCCATAAAACTTACTTAGAATTTTTTCTTTGACATAACATCAGAACTGTAAAAATAATATTATTTTTAACCATCTGAAAAATTTAACAGTAGATAATACAGTGTCTCAGACCTCACATTTGTGGTTCTGTGTTTATCTGTTGAAACAAAGCTCATATAAATGTTGTTTTCCTTTACTGTGGGATTTTTCCTCAGCCAAAGGGGAACACTGAAATGACAGAAAACCATCAAAATATTTCCTTCCATTTTTCTCAGAAAAAAAGAAGGTGGAGGCAAACCCTATTTTATTGTAAGGGGTGAGCTTGCTGTCCTTGTGTTTGTAACATTAGAGAAAAAAGACACTAGACAGAATATGTATGGATCTTCATATATTTTAATGCTGCTTTATTCTGACAGCCCTTTCTCTGCTTTGCTAAGGACAATATCTCACTCATGGACTGGTTTTCTGTACACATATACATCTAAAGATAATTAAAGACAGTCAGGAACACTTACTGCAAAATGTTTTCCTTAACACATAGAATGCAGGGTCAAGATGCGCTGTGAAAATATTCTGTTCAAATATTCATTAGATATCCACAACTTCACCCAAAAAGAGAAATATGTAACTTTAAAAACTGTCTTTGAAATTAAATTTGGATTAGAAATTTAAAGCGGAATCTCCATTATGCTCTGACCATAAAGTCAACATTTTTCTAGAGTGTCTATATCTTAACCTTGCAGTCTGATGAGCAACTCAACAGTCAGTTTTCTTTTATTCTCTTGAGTATCATAACTGCAAGACTAAATTATGTCCCTTGTAATGATTTTCTAGTCCAATGTATAATCTTTGGTACAAATTGTGAAAGTTCCAGCAGTGCAAGACTGTGTGTTCATAATACATGATTGTTGGTTACTCACTTGGGCTATCACAGATAAAAGTTTAATCTCTATTATAGTAGGGTTTTTTGAAAAGAGCTCTCAGAATTAATGATATAGTATCTTATCAGTCGTGTATATCTTTGTAGTGGCAGAAATGCTTCTTTATCACATTATTCATTGAATTAAAAATTTTTAAAAAAGTAAAATCCTTAGTTTTCTCCCAAATCAAACAGTAAAAAAACTTAGAGGTGTAAGTGTATCGTTAGGGCAAAAGAGTTAGCATTTTCCTCTAAGAAATTTTATTTTCTCCTGTATACATGCATGCATATTCTGGATTCTAAACACATGTTTTACTTAAGATGTTATTTTCCATTTTTTCCCTAGAGCAATACATATTTCAGTTCCTTGGTCAAAATTCATACTCTGTTCTCATGTTATTTTTCCTTTATTTGTGCATGTACTTTAGTGTGATGTTCTTCATTGTGTGATATCTCTACATCTTCCACACCTCATAAAACTTGGCAAGAAGGAAAATTTTCTGAAAGTCACATCTTATAGAAATACTACTGTAGCTGAGTCACCATGACATCACTATGATTACAGCAGTTTACGTGTAAGAAATTATTGCTATTTTCTGCAAGATGAAAAATGTTTTTCGTCATTTGAAAATAATACTACTACTATGAAGAAATGCTCTCTTACATATATATTGCCTTTAAAAAATAAAGCTGTCTTTAAGAATATCGAGGAATTAGTGCTTGATTTTTCTTGAAATGATCATAAACTTGCACGCTGAGCACAGAAACTGAGATTCTTCTCTATGTTGACAATGACACAAAAGAACCATTAAGAGACAAAGTGAAAAAAAAATCTTCAGCCATTAGTTTCTTTCTCTTGACTTTTAACACGGGAAAGAAAATTACTTAGTAAAATGGTTATTCTGGTGATATTTAAACTTTACTGAATGTCAAAGGGCACAAGAGGGTGTATGGTTAAATGCTGCATTAGGTACCCCCCTTCAAACATCAGGTTCTTAAGTCTTGGTCTGCACTCATAACTGTTGAAGATCATTTTTTCCTTTCTGTTAGTTTCTGTCTAGCACAATTTGAAGAGCAAATATCTGAAGAAAATCTCCATTTCTGTGGAATCAAGGCTCTTAGATGATTCTTTAATGATGCCCCCACTCTTAACTTTGTCTGTAAAGTTTGACACTGGCAAGGCAATTCCAGCAGCTGTAGAGTTCAGAGATCTGCTAAATCAGGAACTAAACAGTGAACTAAACATCATCATTTCAGAAACTAAGCTATTCCACTAGAGATACACTGTGTACCATGGGATTTGGTATTGCTGATGAAGCAACAAAAACTTAAAACTGTTTTTCTTGCCAGCAGTGTAGCTAGGGGACATCACAGGACAAGCCTATTTACAGCCACACATTGCAGGTGGAAAAGGTATCAAGGTAGCAAGGGATAGTAGACTGAAAGATGCTTCTCTGAGAAGTGATTCACAAAGCATTAATAGATTGAAGTGTGAATGAGACACCTTAAATTAATTTATTTTAAAGTATGTGTGATTAGGGATATAGCTTTTTATGTATAGAACATTTATCTAAGAAATTTTACTTCTTTCATCAACTGCAGCAGAAATCATAACATTCCTGATTTTAAACCAACACCAAATTTTCACTGCACTTGTTGTGCATAAATAAGATACAATTGCAAGTAATTATAATTCTCATCTGGATGAATATCCTGACCATGAGAATTTTAATCAGCTCCTACATTTTCCATTTCAGAAAAAAAAAAAAAAAAATTCAATATTTTACTTAATTAGAACTGGTCAGAAACTAATAGTAATTGAGAAAAATTAAATAAAGTTCTTAACTGTCCTCACCACCACTTCATTAATATGAAATTAAATCTTCAAAAGGACACCAGAAGCATCAAAGAGGAAGGAAAGTGTATTTCCTGTGAGAAGTAAGGGTGTCCCAGATGCTATATTCAAGCAAATATGGGTCACAACAAGCCTAGTCAGAAGAATATACGATTCAAAGTAAAAGAAGGTAAAGCCTAAGGAAGAAAGAAATTGAATGATTGCAATCCTACTAATAATTTTCTGTCACTCAATAAAAACATGTCAGCAAGAGATAACACAGATGTAGCACCACAGAGAAATACTAGTGTTCCTTTGTGTACATGGCCTGCCAGATTAGCTCTGAGTAAGCTTTGTTAAACTAGCAATTTGGATTTCAAATTTACACTGATGAATGTAGGAAAAATAAAAGAAAATAATGTAGATATGATGATTTATTTTGTGTGTTTATTTTTCATATGTATCAGTATCAAACCTGCTGGGAGATTGAAAACACAGTGAATAATCCAATTAAGCAGTTGGGTCATTTTCCTGCATACTTTTCTTTTCTGGCTAAAGTTTGGAAATGATTATATGGGTTGCAGCTACAACATTAACTGCAGTTTTATATATCCATTTTCAGTGCTTGATTCAGAGGCTAGGAGACGTTGATTTAGAAAGGAATTGAAAAGTTCAATGTAAGACATGGAAGTTGGAGGGCTAAATTTAGGAACTTGATACTTCCAAGCTATAGACAGTTTTTGCTTGACTGGGGGCTGAAAGAAAACATATACAAGAATATCTGTGGAAAACGTAGTGTTTCAAGGAGAAAGGCTAGGACCACAACAAGAATTGTCTAGAAAGATCATAGGGAAGGACTGTTCCTAAATTTTTTTTAAAAAAAAATTTATAAAGCACTGATCTTTGCTATGAATTATTATTTTACTCTCACAACAGAAGATTTAGTATTTGTTGATGTTTAAAGTTTTCCTCGAGATGTATGAATAGTCATTGAAGTACAGAAATTATTTAGATTTAGAAAATTGTACTTTTACACAAAATAATGAGCAGGATGCAGGAAAAATAATGTTTGAACTGTTTAAACTACAAATAAACTGAGATACCAATTATCAGTATTATGAAAGTGACATTTTAAGCAACTGAATGTTTTTAACTCTGACAGATATGATGTAATAATATATGTACATAGCATGCAATTTTCTTTTAAAATATCAGCTTTTCATAGCTTCTCTATTTTATTTGTTTCTTATTTTACTATGGGTTTCTATACAATAATTTTAGCAGAATGCTCTTTATGTTAGAAGGTTTACTCTTCCTGTTATATAATTCAAAATTTTCAGCTAAAATATATATTTTCAGCGCCTGGGACTTCAAATATCATTTTTCATTTAGAAATATTTTCAGTTTTCACTATATCAAAAGAAGCCATGGGAATATAACTTTACTCCAAGACTGAAAGCAGGGAATATAAATTAGGAAGAGTCTTTTAAAGTTGTTTTGGTTATTTTCAAGATAGATAAAAGCAATGAGAGAAAAACATCAGTTCTTCCTTCCTTGTTCTGATAACTAGCTTTTGTATTTGGTTTGGTGGATTTTTACAACAGCAAATTCCGTTGATTACATACTTCTGAGCAAAATAACTTCCCTTGCATGAGTTCATATAGGTGTCAATTCACCTCAAAATCAATGTGTTTGCATCGAAGTTTTAAGAAATAGTTTATATATTAGTTAACTCCATCAACCACTTTCTTAAACTCTTTAAAATTATATTGTTGAAAAGCAAGTGGCCTTGGAATATGATTTTATTATTTTTTATTTTTTTTTTGAATACGTGAATGGGTAAAAATTAACATAGCTCAAAAGAATCATAGTTGGAGAACAAGAAATTGCATTTCTCTACAAACGAGATAAAACTCCACAGTGGATTAAACTAGCAAATTTGAAAAAACCTGTGTTTTAAGAGCTATGTCACAAATATAGAATGAACACAATTATGTATTCAACCTGTATTTTAAGAATTAATGGCATCAATAACATTACTTGTATAAGGCAACCTTTCTATAACCTATGAAAAGGTTATGTTAAAAATTACTCTGCAATCAGTCCTTAAACGTAAATATGTACATAACCTTGAAGAGCCTAACAAAGGCAGGTATATTGCATACCATTAAACCTCCAAGTATCTTATTTTTTCTTAAGTAAATCTGCAAAAAGAGCTGGACTCTCTTGAAGAATAATTAATCCAAGAAGAAAAACAAACAAACAACCCCCTCCCCAAAAATCCCACATCACAAGAAAAGAAAAACCCACACAACAAAGAAGAAAACTGAAGGAGAAAAGACACAGGAAAATCATCAGTGAACTTGGCCAAGTATATTTAATAAACACTTCAAGGAAAAATTAAAACTGCCTTATATCTTAATGGGAGACAGTATTTGGATGGATCAAGCATGCATTAGAGCAATACAGTCACCAGTAGCTGTCAGTTCAGCCAAATGACTTTGCTGCAGGATGCTTTCTGTGCATCACAAAGCCTCCTCAAACTGACAAACGTTCTGCCACTTGCTGCAGATGCATGGCTATTGTGCACAGCAAGGACTAAATATGTCATTACAACCCTATGTATCCCTAATTTGTAATGTCACGTGAGAGCTAAAACCTGGAAAGGGGCCCTGAAGGCACAAGAACTAATGAACTCTGCCTGGCTTTGGAAGAATAATCTATCACTGGCATACAGCAGCCCTTTTCTGTAGAGTGTGTTGATGAAAATTTTTGAATCTTTCATGCCAAGTAATGTTTATTAACTGTGGAAGAACGAATGTCCTCCTAACATTAACCTTCCCATAGCAAAATACACTACAGTTAGAATCTTCTGAGTTCATTTGAAGTATTTCTCATTAAAACATAGGAGGAGAGGAAGGAAAAAAGAAAGTAAACTAAAGAAAATTATTAGCCAGATCCTCCCTGTTTAGCTATGGACTTAAAAAGTAAATATAAAACTGAGTGAAGAGTGCTATAATAGTAACATTTATCTCAAACCAAATACACAAATGAACAGATTTCCGTAGCAGGCCAGGTTCATTAACATTACCATTAATATTAATCCCAACATCGAGTGACTAATATTATGATAATGCTTTAAACTTTAATTATCCTTGTTTTTCCGTCAATCCTACTATATTTGGCACAAAACACTCTAACATTACCAATTTTCTGCATAAGAACCTATGTCTCAATATAGGAAAACTTGAAAATCCTGAGATTCTAGAAAGGTTTTTAAAGGTTTGTTTTGTTTTGTTTTTGTTTTTTTTTTTTCTGCAGTGAATATCCTTGTATTTTTATAAGGAGGTGGATAAGAGGTTGGCTTGATTTTTCTTTTCTTTGTTTTATGTTTTTTTTAAAAATAATATCTGATAATCCTAAAAAGACTAACTTTATGGATATACTATGGGGAAGGTTCTGCTTTTGTTACACATTGCCTTCTCTATGCTGCCCAATCCTCTACCATATAAGAGAGTTAGAAAGTATCTACTGCATATCTGGGACAGAAAGACTAAGGATGATTTACATCAGACAAAAGCTATACATGAAAGCAAAACAAATCCTCCCCAGCTTGTTCATCAGCCTGATTTTGTCTGTCCAGGTCAGGAGATATTTAGAGATATTTAGTGAAACAAGAAACAAGTCTTTTTCTGTGACATGCATTTTTCTTCATTCAGCCACTTAGGACTTCCAGAACCTGCATCCAAATCACCATGTTGCTATAGTCAGCAGTGCACCCTACTGCCAAGAATGTACTGAATCTTTTTCTTCCAAATGTGATTTCTTCCAATGTGTTTAGCCTCCATATTACTGTTAGTATCACCTTCAAATCCTAGGCTGATGGCAGCCATGGGATTTGAATTCTATGATGTAATCCTTTCCTTCTCTTTTTCCACTAACTCATGTGTCTATCACCAAACTGAATCAGTAACATCTCAGTGTAACAGCAACTGGAATGTAGTCCTTGCTCCCAAAATCCTTGCTCCTAGGTTATTCACATGTACAGATACTCCTTATTTTCTTATATACAAAGGGAAAAAAGAGTTTTTAAGGAGAAAGAATATGTGAATTTATGTATCATTCCTTTTCTAAACCTATAGTTGTCTCAGAATATCTGTCAGATCAAACCAATCTTCAGACACAAAAGCTGGTCTACCATTTACATTTCAAAGTATGAGGGACTGTTGTGAAATCCTGGAGAAAACAGTTCATGCTAACCCTGTCAATCATTCTGCATCTTAGTATATTTAATTTCTGTTATATTTCTGATCCCTGAGATGAAAAGTCCAACTAGTTTTGAGAAGCTGAATTAAGATAGCCAAAAATACAATAAAGCCAGAAAAATTGTGTGTATGTAGTGTCGCACTCCTACACAGGAGGGAGCATCCAAGATTTACAGATGCCCAGGTTTGAAAAAGAACACCAAAAGCTGAAAGGGTTTGAAAAAACTCACAAGTTTATTAGTGCGCTACACACCTGGCATGAAACTTGGTATATATGTTAGAAGAAGAAGAAGAGCACATCCTGTTCTCACTTGCCCAGTTGAATGGTCATCAGTGTTTGAGATAAAGTAATGCATTAACTCCTTACTACCCTGGTGTTTACTGGGTAATTAAAATGAGATAAACTTAGTAGAATTATATTTATAGGAAAATAGGTAGTACTTATATATGGAAATAAATATATTTGCCAAAGGTAATAAATTCACTCAGTAAAATAAAAACGGAATAATTTTTTCTAACTTTTTCCAGAACCTGCATGTGAAAGCCTAAAAGATGAGAATTTCACTTCAGTTTGAGTGTGTTGGTGAAGACCATTTTAAACACGTAATGAACTTGTAGTTGAAAATTTACATTATGGTGAAGATTGAAATACCAATTATCGAGGTCAAGGATGCCTATTAAATTTAGAGAATTGCTTATTACAGGGGAGTGTTTTGGCCTTGATTCTAGACTTATGAAAAGACAACATATATTCTTGATAGGAACAGGCTATTTAAAAGAGAAAGGGCCAGAAAGCAATACTCATTTCTGCTTAGTGTTCATCGGAAATATTTAGACAGAAAATCTCATCAAGGACTGAAACTCACTGGAGTAAAATCCTGGGACTGTTGACTTACAGCTGCTGCTGCGCTATGGTGTTTGCATGCCCTTTTGTATTGGAGAAGTTTTTTCCTCTGAGGAATGGTGGCTCAGTAGTCAAAAATTTACCCCAACTGCAGTAATAACCTTCCATATGCACATAACCTTCAAAATCCAACCTGAATGCACACTTGCTATGCTGTTCCTGACCAGAGGAAGCTCTACTTGCTGTTCCTTATTTCACCAGTTCACTTTCTCTAATGATTTTTTTTATCTACCAATTTGTCTTATTTTTAATATTCTTTTCTTGACCAAAAGAATGATCATCCATATTAATGCTGGTACCCACGTGTTCAATCCCATCATTTAAAAGGCTGTTAAATCAAGGGCTATGATGCCCTTCAAAGGGACTGTTCTGTAGGAACTGATGAGTTATGCCTTTATTCTTTTCTGCAGTTAGGTTAAATGATCAGTCCTCACTGCACAAGACAAGAAGTATTGTTCGTAGAGAAATTCTTATTAGGATGCTTGGTAGCAATTTCAATCAAATAAATACAGTACAGATGGTTACTACTTTTTCGGAAGACTGTTCGTCTGATCTAGGTTCTTCTGATTTCAGAAAGCCACATTGTTAAAGATAAAAATTAGCATTCAGATAATGAATACCCACTTTACTTATATTAAGCTACTTTTTTAAAAAATGAACTTTTATTAATCACTTTAATGCCATAATTGTCTGTGCATGCTTATGTTTCAATTTTGTTTACAATGCACATTTTTTTCAAAATAGGAAATTTCCTTCTTTTTTCTCCATGATTCAATGAGAAATAGCTGCTCATTTAGAATTTAAAAGAAACAAAAAATATTTCTCTTGGGAAAAAAAATCCAAAATTGTCTTTTTTAAATTTCTATTTGAAGTGGAAATTCAAAGGTTTCCACAGAAAATTATAACATTATAAATTATAAAATGTTAAGGGAATGTAATTTTGAATCCTTATGGAAGATTTTAATGAAAAGAAAATTTAAAAATAAATTAGTATTGCAAGTCTTGCACAAAAGAGACAAAATCTATTTTGGACAACGTACAGATTTTCAAGGAACTTCATTCTGATCAACTGAAAAAAACCCAATTATTTTTCAGTTATTATCGCTTATGTGTTCAGGTTTTTTTTTTATTTAATCGCTGTGTTTCTTTTTTTTTCTCTGACTATTTTTACTCTCTAACCTTCTTACCTGTAAGAAGCACTTCAGCATTTCTTCTTTTGAATGCATTTTTTAACGAAATCCATATAAGTTTGTTTTCTGAAATACATTTAGAGTGTTATAATTTCCTCCAAATTTATTTGTACATTTACAGGCCAGCTCCCCGTTGTTATCTGTATCTCAATCATTTACAGGCCAGTTCCCCATTTTTATCTTCATCTCAATTCTGTTTAAGCAGTATAAACTGGGCAGGCTGTGTTTCGAGTTCTGCATCTGGTGATACAATCTAGTGATTCAGTGAAACCATGGTTTTGGTTTAATCATCTTGCTTTTATGTACCTTGAGAAAGAAAATGTAAAGTACAAAGTTGATAGGGATAGAAATCTTATGCCTGTTTCTATGAATCTTATGATTATTCCTCTGATTATTCCTTTAATAAATATTACGACAGGTTTGATATAAAAATGGTTGAAGATCATATGTCTGTACAATCAATGAAAAAATGCCAGCTGAACATGTGTCCTGCTAAAGTCTTGTACAACAAGCATACTCCAAGTATGTCACAAGAAATCGTGTGCCTCCTAAATCTTCCCAAGAAAACTCCTCTAGGTCAGTAACTGTTTTAATTACTTGCATTGAATGTTTATCCCAATGGGGATGCTTCTTAAAAATTCAATAGAAGTCTGAATTAATATAGGAATTAATGAGGAGCATGTAGTTGTATTTTCGTTCTTAAGTATTCATCGCAAACTTTTCTGTGTTTTCTGGGTTTGTTTTTTTTTTAATCCTTACAGCTGCTTTATCAGAAGAAAATTATTTTTAAAAAGCGGAGTAATACAAAGCAGTACTGTCCTGACTGACAATATTTTTATTGCTTAGTATTAAGTGACCGTCATCACATCTTACCTAGTCTCTATCCTCTTCTATCAATTAGATACTTGGATGCCACATTCTCTTCAATTTTAACAAATGCATATGTGAGTTTTATAAAGGCTCCCTAATGGTTTTGGTCATATGCATGGTTTTAAAACACTTATTTCCCTGGAAGAATACTCAAATGTCAAACAAACAAAATGCAAGTGTTAAATACAGTTGTCAAAAAGAATGAAGTTAGGAGACCTGTCAAAAGTGTGCTGCCCAGGTGCCAATTGTATAATTTCTAAGAGTAAGAATCTGTTAACAATGAACTATGAAACTTGATGGTATTAAAAGAAAAATAAATATGGTAAACAGTAATGATAGAGATAATGTCTTCTCATTTGCCTCTGACTTCCAGACATGTAGAAACTCTACTAATTCTACTAATTAAATCTGACTTAATAGACTTGACATTTATTAAGTGAAAGAAATACAAGAACATAAACTTAGTTGTTTAAACCAAAGATTAAGTAGTACCAAATAAATTAGATTAGATGCACTAATTGCCTATATGCTACTAGAAATCTATACATTCAAGTACTATTTTCATTTTTCTATATCAACATGAGAAAACTATCCTTTACTGCTCAGTCCCAAACTTCTGGATTTCAGAGAATTGTGATTATAAATTCCAATTTTTTGAGAGTTGTAAAGTCTGAGCAGATGCAAGAACATCTTTCTGGTGACCTAACCCAAATGAATGGTATGAAGTTGTGTCAGGGGAGGTTTGGGTAACATATTAGATAATAAGGAAAGGTTCTTCACCCAGAGAGTGGTTGGACACTGGAAAAGGCTCCCCAGGGCAGTAGTCACAGCACCAAGCCTGACAGAGTCCAAGAAGTATTTGGACAATACTCTCAGACACATAGTGTGATTCTTGGGGCTGTGCCGTGCAGAGACAGGAGATGGACTTTGATGATCCTTGTGGGTCCTTTCCAACTCAAGATATTCTATGATTTTTCAACATAAAACTATAAAAATCAAAGGAGAATAAATGCAAACTGTCTTCACAGAAATTTCCAGAAAAGATTTTTTCTTCAGAAGACCATTCATAGATAACTTCCAGATCCTTGAATGAATTTTTAGAGTTGCATAGCAAAAGAAATATAAGTCAGTGCTTTGAGGAGAGGTGAACTCAGGTGAATAATAAAAACAAAACCAGAAGAAATTAATTATGAAACTTATAGAATGTCTTGGATGGAAGGGCACTTATAGATCAACTAGGTCTTACTCCACCCTGCCATGGACACCTCACTAGACCAAGTTGCTCAGAGTTTCATCCAGCCTGGCCTTGAACATTTGTAGGGATGGGGCATCAGTAGCTTCTCCGGGCAACCTGTTCCAGTGTCTCACTACCTTGACAGTAAAAATTTTTTTTGCTAATATTTAATCTAAGTCTACTCTCTTTCAGTTTGAAGCCATTCCCCCTTGTCTTGTCATTATATGCTCGTGTAAATAGTCCCCATCTTTCTTGAAGGCTCCCTTCAAATACTGGAAGGCCACAATTAGCTCACCCTAATCGTTCACCTTCTCCTTTCCAGGCTGAAGAAATTCAATTCTCTTTGCCTTTTCTCTTGGAAGAGATGCTACATCCCTCTAATCATCTTGGTGGCCCTCCTCTGGACTTGTTCCAATGGGTCAATGTCCTTTCTGTGCTGGGGACCCCAGAGCTGGATGCAACGCTACAAGTGGGGTCTCACTAGAGTGGAGCAGAGGGACAAAATCTCCTCCCTCACCCTGCTAGCCTTGCTGTTTTGGTTGCAGCCCAGGACACAACTGGCTTTCTGTGCTGTAAGTGTGCTTTTAATTGCCAGGTCGTGTCCAGCCTCTCACCCACCAGCATCCCAAAGTCCTTCTCAGTGGGGTTGTTCTCGATCTCTTCATCCCCCAGCCTGTGTTGGTACCAGGGGTTGTCCTGACCCTGGTGCAGAACCTTGTACTTGGTCATGTTAAACCTCATGAGATTCCCATGGGCCCACCTCTTGAGCTTGTCCAGGTCCCTCTGCATGGCATCCTGTTCTTCAGGTGTGTCGAGTGCACCGCCCAGATTGTCATGTGCAAACTTGATGAGGGTGCAGTCAATCCGTTAATATGAGTATTTCAAGGGAAATGACTTTAGACTTGCAACATTTCTTTCAGATACTCAAGAAGTAAGTGATTCAGAAATGCAAACAGGTGTATGTGCATTTTCTTCAGATTTTGATACTTGCGAGTGTACCATGCCAAACTAATGTTTTCCATGTCCCATGACTGGCATAATTGAACTAAATTTTTTAAAATAATTAAGTCTTCTGGATAGGCTTTCTGGCAGATTTAATTGATAACCACCCTATATGTCTTTCTGTGGCTATTAATACAATTATCCCATTCCACTTTCTTCCTTGCTTTTTATGTTGGCTGCTATCTCTCATATTAAACTGAGATCATTGACTGTTTTAAACAGAAGCTGCAATGTCTTCACAGATTCCTATAGTGTTCCATATGCCCGAGTCTTGACTTACAAAAAAATAATGAATAATGCAATATTACAAAGCCCTTCATGAAACATGTTTTTTTCAGTGCTGACACTAACTACATAAATATGTTTTTTTTATTTTTATCCATGCAGATACACATTTGATTTTTTTTTTTGCTTTTCTATGAATACAGGCTTTTACACTCTTCTTTGTCTAATAGCCATATATTAGTAAAGTGAGGGAATAAGTGCAGTAAATCTAAAAGCTGTATTAAACACAAACCTGTTGAATTGTTTTCCCTATTTCTGTGTTTCTTGTCTCATAATAGATCCTGAAATTTAATTTTGAATGATGGATTCAAGCTATTATAAGAAACAGAACAGGCACACAGGGCTGATTTGAACATCTGGGTCTTTCAGGCCATCTATGTGCACTTGTCTTCAGTGAGTCATTAATGTAAATCATAAGCATAAAAGATTTTTTAAAATTATTTTTTTACCTCATAGGTACATAAGAAAAAAAAAAAGATACCACACACACATTTTTTATACTACCAATTTTTACTTGTAAATACCCCCTTTCCCCCTCTGCTTACTTTGAGATCTAGTTAGGCAGACATTTTCTTCACAGTTTATACAGTGCTACAGTGCACTGATATATCTGCTGATATTGGCTTCATGCAACCAGAGCAATAATATCAGGTTCTTTTAAATGTGTAACACATGGCTCAGCAGTGGCACACTGCATGTCTTGATCAAAGTTAGGAACTCTGACAGCGATTGGGATTATCTGCATTTCACTATCAGCCAGACAGCAAGTCTTCCTACACAGATATTGTTCAATAGGTAAAAAATCAGGCTTGTGTGATCCTGCGTACCCAGTTTATAATCTTGAGCTGAACTAAATTTTTGCCAAACAGTTTAAGGATCAATGAACCAGATTTACAGGTCTAGATTTGACAATGAACCAGATTTACAGGTCTAGATTTGACAATTTGATGACAACTTAGAGAGTCTGCATCTAGAGCATAGATCTATCCTTGGTGACTAATTTTTTTTGGACATCAAAAATGGTGTTCATGTGACCACATTTTAGCCATCTGAGGCCTAGGTGTCTTATTGAGGCCAAAAATCTAGGCTCTCTTTTATGCATTAGAGAGAGAAAGAAGTAATTTATACTTTTTTTTTTCAGACCAGTTTCTCCCTGGAGATGTTTTTCTCTGCTGACTAGAAAGGTATTTTTGAATAAGATCCACCAAATGCTGAGATTATAAATAAAAAATGAAAGGAGGTTAATTCCATCACAAGTAAGGAATGATGAAATATTTTCTGTGAAAATGTTGGTAAATGTTATTACTTTGAATAATTGTCAAGCTTGTCTGTATATGACCTGTGTGTATTGTCTGATTGCCCTTGAAATGTGTGAAAATGTACTTTCATTCTCATCTGTTCTTTTATTAAGTCTCATTTCCACACTGCAGGCATTTAAATTCAGAGAAGTTCACAACATACTCAAAATTAGTGCATGATTAAGCATTTTCTTGAAATGAGAGCCAACATTTTTCTCTCATCAGATTGCAAATGGTTTAAACTCTGGCTGTCTTAATGAAACAAAAACTGTGGGTATGGTAATACAGCAAATCCATTACTGAACACAACCCTCAATTAGTGCTGAGGATTAAATGCAATCTCTGTCATTACCACTGTAGCCACTTTCCTTGCCCTCCAAGCTGTGGTAGATATTCTCATACTGTAGTCAAGTATGCAAAGCTGGTAGCAACATTGCAGAGGAGAGAGAGGTTACTGACTGATTTTGTGTGGTTAATCAAAAGAACTGCATTTTCTACATCTGTAATTATTCTCCCATCTCTCACCTGAAATATTTTGTATTGTTCTATATGGTACTAACTTTAATGCTCTAGCTATACAGTGTACATGCCATAAAACTGAGGTCATAGCTGCTTTCATTTTTTATATCCTCAAAGTTTGCTTTGAAAGCACAAGAGCCTGAGCTGTCACTGTGATTAATTGGAAACCATACTACCAAAAAGGTGGAAGGGAGGTCAGGTCATATGAAGCATAGGAAATTGACAGTCAGACATTTTCTAACTTGCAAGTGCTTAATGTTTCAACCATAAAAATGTTGTTCTTTACAAATATTGTGAACAAATGAAAATACAGTTGTATGTGCTTCTGTGGCTCCCTAGCCAAGGAAATATTTTTAAAAAATAAAAGATTGAAATTCTATCATTTAAGTTCTTAAACTATCACCAGAGTCTCTAGCTCTAGATCCCTGAGCTAATGGATTAAACAATATTCCAGAACTCTACACCATATCCAATGAATGATGTGATAAGAATTAATGACATACAACACATTCCTGAGGCACATATATTTGAGTTTCCTACTATACAAAAAAAAAGGACCAGAATCATGAATTATAGATTTTACTTTTAGAAAAAGCAGAAACCAACTTCATTCACAATTTCCCTGTCAGTCTTTTCCAGGCTGATGCTGCCTGTCTGCGTTTCCTCTTAATTCCTCTCACCCTCTCTATTCTTCCCACACCAGCAGTTCCAGACACTTCACAGCATAGAATGGTTTCATATTGGAAGGGACCTTTAAAGGTCATCTACTCCAACCCCCTGAGTCCATGGACAGGGACATCTTTCACTAGATCGGGCTTCTGAAAGCCCCATCCAACCTGAATTTGAACTCTTGCAACTTAAAGTTGTTCATTCCAGGATTGTTTGAAAACACCATTTTACAGTGCTGGAATGGCATTCATATTCCCAGCCCGTGTTCTCTGTCAAGCAACATATCTTCCAAGTTCTTGTTTCTTTTCCCCAAGTTCATACTGTATTTACCTGGCCCTCTTACTCCTTTTGCGCAGTAAAGCTTTTCAATATTGCCCTGTGGTTCCCACATTCTTTAGAGGATCCTTGTAGTATTTGTCTTCTGTAACCTCCCTAGCCTCCTTATTCTAAGACAATGAAACAGATTCATTCCTTCAGCAGCTCTCTCCCTCCACAGTCTCAGTATCTTGTTTATAATCCATATATTTCAAATAGCCCCAGAAACCCTGAACTGAATAGATTCCATTCTCTGCAGTCATGAGTGAAATACGTAACTCTTAAGAGGTTGTAATTACTGAAGTATAAAATGTCAATTTGGAGCACTTGCAGCACCTTCTGAAGAGCAGAGATTTTTCAAAGACATTTAAATTAGCTAAATTTTGGCAAAATTCCTGAATACATATTAAAAAAAAAAAAAAGAAAAAGACAAAATGTTCTGTTGTCACAAGGGCATTTTTTCTTTACTCTAATTTTCAGGTCTAAGCTTTAATACTTGTTATATATTTACATATAGTGGAAAAGACCTTCATCTCACTCCTAGAAGACTCTTGGGGAAATATGAACTCTCTTACAAGAAAGATCAAAGTCATACTCCAGAGGAAAAATGGGGGCCTTCACAACTTAAACCAGGGAAAATTTCTTCTTCATTCTGTTTTTGGCTCAGCTTTTTGATCTTATATATGAAAATGAGATACAATTACCAGAAAAGCAGTACATTTTTTTCTCATGACTGGCCTCAGCAAGATTTCCTCCTTATCAGTTTACTTCTAACCTTGATCAAAATCCTGCAATTCAGAGACTAGAAATATTTTGCAAAATTATATGTCAAATGCTTTCATGATAGAGGAAATTATATCTGCATATATTTACAAAAAACTTTAGAGCATGAGATTAAAACATTTGTTGCATGATCCAACAAAAATGATCAAGTTTTATTTCAATCCTGTCTTCTTACTTAGTGGGTTTTAGTATTTAATCTCAGATTGTAACAGTTTGTACTGAATGTTTTTATCCAGAACTTTTTTCATTTATCTAAAACTACTTTTTCTTTTCTTTCTTATCACTATGATTTTTAGTATTTACTTATCTTTTCCATTTAACTGCAAGCACTTGTGTATGTCACTAAATGAAAAAAATCTAGACAATCTTGCTGTTTTGTAGCACAAAAAAAATCTCAGATTCTATGACACTGATGTACAGGTTTCATGTAAGCACAAACCAGTCACAGTAAGACTGCTATGATGCTGCCAGATTTGGCCCACATTTGCTAATACTCAGTTTTCAGAAGAGAATTTGTAAGGATTTTTTTAATATGTTGGCTGTATTTATATACAATGTTGTACACATAAACTAAATTGGATGTCAAAATATTTGAACATTTCAACATGTTTAGAGAGGTCACAGACTTTCTCTATTTTTAAATTACTGTCTTTAAATTTACAAATGATTAATCTATTGTATTAATTACTATGTCTCCCTCGATTTGCCTATATTTGAATTAAAAATGCATGAAAATACATATAATTAAATAATGCTTAACACTTTTTTAACATCTATACTTGTGAATTTAAATTATTTTTATATTAATTAAAATTCATATATCTATACATACACATACGTTTGGTCATATATATAAACAACAATAGAAACACACACAGAGTGAACTACATTTACTATGAAGTCACAAGCTTCCCAGACTGGAAAAGCTCCACTGCTTAGAGACAGGGTCTTCATAGAATTATGTGAATTTTCTGGTCTGGCATGGCCATGGCCTTCACATGTTTGTAGATAAGCTGGACCTAATGTGGGTACAATGATATGACTCTCCAAACTGTGTCTTAAAATGCTGATAGCTCTGCCCCTGAATGCAAGAAAAGGGCACAAATATTTCCAAACAGTGTACAGAGATATTAAAAAAAATCTTTTTCATTATGATTTAGCTGAACTACGAGCTGAGGTTTCCGAAAATGTGCTACCTACACAATTTAGTACAACTTGGTCATGGTGTTCTTTACTTAAGGTAAATAAAACTAAAGCTTCTCAATTAATTACGAGTTTTCATTATTTCACTGTCAGACAAATTGATTCAGTTTTACACTCAATTTGATTTTGTCCTGGACAGCAAATGACTTGCTTAGAAAATAAAGAAATGTGGTTGGAACAAGGCTTTAATTAATTCTATTTAAAAATACCTCAAATGCAATAAACCCTGAAGAAATACTCCTCCAACTATATTCAATAAATGTTGTTTATCAAAGTAAATATTTTCTTTAGGGAATTTCTTAGAATTTTCTCTTTAAATATATGAAGGTTCAAAAAAGCAAGCTTTTGCTTCTGTGACCTTAAAGAAACACCTCAGTACAAACAATTTGCTTCGGTAGGAAAAAAATAAGTGTTTTATTTAAAAAAAAAAAATTCATTGCCTCAGTTACTAAATCAAATTAACCCTTGGATCTCTACTAAAAAACCTCCTGTTTTTGTCCACAGTAGTCCTTTCCAGTTATGTGAATGCATTACAAAGGCCATAAAATGTAGTATGTAATATGTAATATGTAATATGTGATATGTAATATGGAGGGTATAATACCTTACATGATATTTATATGCCACAAGAACAATGTTATTTTAATATAATAGTTATTTACCTAAAACCCGCTGTACATACACTTTCATGTTACTTTTAAAAATCATGAAAAATTCTGTTAACATAAAGTATTTTTGATTGGTGGCATTGATAATGGTAATGATGTTGACTAACTTGTGTTTAGTTGTTTGCTAGACTCAGAGTAAAAAATCAAAAATTCATTGGAGTTTTTAGACAAATTAATTTTTGCATCTAATTGAGTGCATTGCAAAGGGTTTGAGTTGATGGTTCCCTTTAATAACTTACTTAAGTAATTCTAAATCAGAGAGGAAAGATTTTCCATGAAAAACTAAATCCAAAGCAAAAAAAGAAAAAAGAGATGAAAATCAACCCAAAACCCCACTGTTAAGCTTATATATCCAGAAAAAATATTAAATGTGACAGAAAACCCCCCAGAGATGGTTCTCTATAAATACATATATGCATAAAGACCCTTTGTGTGTAGACATACATGCTCCATTTTGTGGATGAAGGTGACACAGCTGAGAAATCACAATCCTTTTATTCATTTGTAATGCTTCCATTTCATGGTGAAAATTTCCTTCTATCTTTTTGAGACGACTTCTGAGCAAACTGCTTTCCAAGTTATTTCATGCAAAGTACTGTACGGGAGAAAGCGAGACTAAATTTCAGCATGTATATTTACATCTTGCCTTAATGGCAAGAGAGAAAGTTTAAGACTTCTTGTAACTGTTGAGTAGCTTAAATGCAAACGTTTTAATAAAGTTGATGGACCCTGGTTTTTTTAACCTTTCTTTCTTTTAGTGATTTTCAGTAGAGACTGTAAAAGCATAAAGAAAAAAAGTCAGTTATACTTAATAGCTCTGAATTCTTTGACAATACAATTTTTCCTCTTTTCAGTTTCCACTGACATTTTTTCAGACTCAACTTCACACATCTTTCTGTGGAAATGAAATTCCTTGTATGTACTAATTCATAATTCTGAGGCTTTCTATCTACTTCTGACTGATACACTTAAACAAAATATGTGAAGAAGTTCCACAGCAAGGACCACACCTTCTTCTCCAGCTTGCAATGATATTTTCAATACTGTCTTGTGATTGGAGAGACAACATTTAACATGTTGGTTGTTTGGGCTTTTTGGGTTTGGTTGGGTTTTTTTTTGTTTGTTTGTTTGTTTGGTTTTGGTTTTTTGGGTGGTTTGGTGGGGTTTTTTTGGGGTTTTTTTGGGTTTTTTTGGTTTTTTTTTTTTGTTT
>VZTJ01005242.1:238589-326888 GCA_013397795.1 Orthonyx spaldingii
AGGAAGGAAGGAAGGAAGGAAGGAAGGAAGGAAGGAAGGAAGGAAGGAAGGAAGGAAGGAAGGAAATGGAGGCATTTTTTCATAGAATAACACTTTCTACCTCTGATGAAAATGTAGCTCAACCCATGTTGAGTGTCGTGCATGTTGTATCTGTCTGGGAGGCTGGCTACTGGGTCACACTGATAAAGTGCTTTTAAAAACACTGAAAAGGCAAATAAACCCAAACCAAAAAGAAGGTGCTTCCATGTTAACCTTGGTTCTGCTAAATAAAGCATATCAAGAAGGTGACTTTCAAGTGTTTCTAAACTTAGAGAATGGCTGTACTGCTTAATCTGAGAAAATCCAGTTATTTAAGGGATAATTCATTCATTAGTTTGCTTGCCTTGCTCTTTACTAAGAAAATAGCTGAGCTGAATTGAGCATGGCCTGCATTGTTCTTAGCTTTTCATTGTTACTGGGGTTTTTTTACAAGTATATTAATAAAATAAATATTTGCATTTAATTGGAATTAAAATTATAGTCAATATAATTTTTCATGTCTAGGATGGAGTTAACAATGAAAAAATATTCTGAAAGGCTATTTAAATTTGAGTTATTTTAGTAGAGCTATTAATTTGAGTTATTTTAAATCAGTTAAGTTACTCTGATTTTGGATGAGCACAATAGTTGAATCTACCTAAGGGATATCACTCAACATCAGTTTGAGTGTACAACAGGTCACTTTCTCAGCTTCACCTGTTACAAGACAATTGATTATTAAAATTTGCATTGATAAGACCATTGGGCAAATTCATTCATGGTCAGTAATGTTGATGTTGATGAAGTTCTGCGAGGGATGAATTCTGCCTTGAGAATATGTCTAGTCTGAGCGATGAGGTACATTTTAACTTTAGCATAAGTGTGATAATCCTAGAACTTGCCTTAGCACTGATAAATTGGGTATGTGCTCGAGACTGGTTTATGAGTGATGGAATACATTTTAGCCTAATACAAATACTCTAAACCAGGAATTCAGCCTAGCACTGACAAATTGGATATACTCTCAAGACCTGATTTGTCCCTGACATGACCTTATTGACTTCAGTGTGTTAAGTAGATATGACAAAACCTTGACACAAAATAATTATTTGTGTACACTTTTGATAGAGATTATATAACACAATCTTGAATTTGTAGAGAATTTTGTGTGAGGAATTACATTAATCCTTAAAATGACTTGATTCTCAATCAGGTGTGGGGCTTCTTTATTAGCACTTAGAAATTTACATTACTTGAAACCTTATTCAGCTCAGTAGATTTCAAACTTATTCTGCTTATCTGTGTAGAGATGTCAATTTGAACAATTAACATTAATTTTTTTAACAATTCTTTTGTCATTTTATTCGCTCTTTGCCAATCTCTTTTTGTTTGTTCCAACTGAACAGGTACTGTGTCTCAAAAAAAGAGGAACAAGTAATTTATAGTTTATGCCAGGAGATAATTAAATCAATTCCTCTGATTTTCACATGATCTCTAGGAGAAAAGGATTTACATGTGTTGTCAAAGGAAGAAATTTCCATGGCTAGAACAAATTCACAGAATGGATATTGAATATTTCCAGGTCAAGGTCTATTAAATAAGGTTGCATGTCTTTCTCTGCACTGGTTTTCAGGCAGTAACACTTTAAAAATGTCATGGGGATCTTCTTTCTCCTGTTGTGTTGAATCATTGCATCTTCTTTTACATATGTACACCTGGATTTCAAGAAACTAGTCTGATTCTGACAAACCTTCTGGAATTGATGCCACCTCAGCTCAAGATGTGCCATACTGACAGATTGAGTGTCAAGAGCTCTTTGCTTTGATCTACAGGTATTAAGGATTTTTTACCTCTGGAAAAAAGATATTGATGAAGAATAAGCCTTTGGAGTGATTGTTTCCCAGGTATCTTGCTCATCACCATGGTTTAAAATAGATTTTCTTTGTGAAAGAGTTCATGTCCTCTTTCTGTGTGTGGGATAAGGTGCTGAAATGCACAGCTCACCAGAGTGTTCCTATCTGTTGAATGAATGCAGACTGCAGCACCTTTGAGGTCCTCAAAACACACTTTTCAAAGCAGTTCTGAAAACTGATAGACTTCCTCAGTTTTCAGACTTAAGGCTCTCTGTTAGGAAATTTAATCTCAGAAGAACAGCTTTTGGTTAAAGTAAAACGTGCGATCATTTGCACATAAGGAATTAGAACAACAAGGTCAGCACCACTGTCACTTATTAAGTGTTGTCTTCCAGACCAGCAGCTTTTCTTTCTACTACAGTTTCAACAGCAACCAATGAGGTTAAGAAAGTAAAAAATGTTCTAACTTTCTTTTTGAATATTACACCTTTTCACTAAATGTCTGTGTTATGTTTTTTACTTAGTGATGCTGTGAATTTGGAAGTCCCCGACATTGTGCTGTTCTGAAAGTAGCTGCATAAATTCACACCACTTTGTATGAAATTTAGCAGTGTAGTTTCGCCTGCATTTTGTCTTTATGCCAAAGAAAGATGCTTTAGTGTTTAAATACGCATGGATTTTGCAAGGGCAAGTTGTTTTTTCAGTATAAACCTTTGACAAGATTGCACTGTGGCTCATGCCAGTCTCTGGAAAATACCTCTAATACTTGCTTTAAAAATAGTTTTCCCTTTGTGTGATTTCTTATATTTTAGTATAACATTAAAATGATTCAATCTTTAAAAAATTTTCACTGACTTTTTTAAAGTTTTGTTCAATGAAAATTCATACATATGAAACTAAAATTTCCTTTGGCGTATGGTACAATTTAACTACAGATTTACACTTTCTGAAACATGCAAAGACCTTCCAGCATTATATCCAAAACATACATACCTGTCAGAACATGATCACTGAAATTCAAAAATTCTTCTAATCGGAAAACATCACTGAATTTTCCAAACTTTTTTGTTGATATTTGCTTGAATGATTTATTGCACAAATGCTGAAATTCAGCACCTACTAAACATAATACTCCATATTTCTTTAATTTAATTTCTTAAATAGAAAATTATTGGGTTTTTTTTCTGTTTCACTTTTCCCTAAGGTGCATTCTTCTTTTCTGATTTAGCTCTTCTGTTTCTTCATTTGGATTTTCCATAAGTCTTTTGCTTACCTGTTTGGTGTTTTGTTTTTCTTATTTTCACCTATTTTACTTACAGTTTCTTCATTTTGTCATTGATTTTTGATCACTTGTCTTTGTATCATCCTGTATCAATAGTCATCTATTCTATTTTCATTTTTAAAAATACCCTAGGAAACAAGGGTACTTGTTTCACATCATACTCCTTACATGTCATTGGAGATTATTTTTCTTTATGTATAATATGTATATTCATGGTTTTATTTAAATTCTTTTAAAAGGAAAAAAAACTCTGCCAAGAATCCAATGAAGCTACTGTCATCAGCTACAATGAAGCTGGTGCATTTTGGAGGGAATATTTTTGTCATTACATTGTTAACTTTATTTAATATTGGCTGTGAGAGTATTTTTTCATCTGAAATTAAATAGAGTTTAATAGGTCTGATCATGGTAATGTGCTAAAATCTCATTCTATGAAAAGCTTAGACTTTTGCCCCTGATTCGCTACCTTTTTTTAGAGTAGGTAACTGAATCATGGATTCATCTTCAAAATAATTCTATTTTTGTTAATAATTTTTTAAAAAAAACAACACATGAGCAAAGTTTTTTTCTCACTAGGAATGGGCAGTCTACTTTGCAAAAGCCTGTTAAGTTGGCCAACTAAAAATTTTCAAAGATGAAGCAGGAGTGTTCTTTTTTTTCTTTTCTTTATATCGAAACAGGATAGCAATTAGAGTTTACTGCTCACCAATGTAACACTGGTAGGAGAAGTCAAGTTTTGTACAACAGTTACAAAGCTCAAGGCCAAAATATCATATGGGCAGAACAGTCCAGTCTGGGTTAAGTGGGAACCAACTCTGACTGGAAAGACAGCTTGTTCTGTGATAAGACAAAAAGCAATTACATGCACATAAAGAATGAGAAACAGCATAATGCAGAAAGTCCAGTGAACATTTAATGATGTTTGAACTGTCTAAAATCACAGTTTAATGAAAAGGAAAAGTTTAACCTCTTTTAAAATTAAGCATTCACATTTCAAATTTTGTCTGTGACCTTTTAGAATTAATATTATCATTAGTAGTTTGAATATTTTGTAATAACAGACTGTAAAAACTGTTACTTATGTTTGCAATTTCTGCATGCTTCCTTGTCAACTACAATGTAAAAGCAATTTTCCACAAAGAGGTATTAATAATTAAAAAGGCATTAACAGTCTAAAACAGCAAGAATTAATTTGTTGTTACAGTTATATTTAATTTTTCAGTCCCTTTATAGTCAGGGACTAATGCATATTTGTTCCAATTATCAAATTATTGCTAATATGACATAAAAATTTAACCCTGCTTCCAAATTTTATTGTGTTGCTTGGTACAATTCTCTCACATGTTGAGGATTATTCTCTGCAAATTTGCTATATTTGCTTTCATTAACTATGGCATTTTGAAGTACATAGAATACATGTGTCAAAAAATCCAAATTATATTTTAATAGCTTTTAGTAATGGACATGAAAAATACAAGTTTGGGGTTTTTTTAAGCTGTATAGCCTCTGGATGATTGTTGTGCCTAACTTTTTAAAACTCAGTTTGCATTTTTGAGTTTAGGTTGCACGTCTTTCCTAAGACATTTTGATTAATATTACTTACAACCGTGGTTCAGACAGAGATAGATTTGCTCTAAATTAGCATTCTTTAACATGAGCAATGGATATATCAGTTTTAATACTTTTAGAAATATTTCGGTAAGATGAACTACGTGTCATACCTGATATGGAATATTCATCATTAAATGCCTCCTTGTCGTCCATATTGATGCTTTCACTATTAGTCTTTGTCTGAAAACTCAAGCTAGGTAATGTGACAGGAGCTCATGTTAAGAAGAATCACGTTTTACAAATGATGTGGCAAGGACAGGTTAAGGCATAATAGGGTTCAAATCATTGATTTTATCTCAACATGCTCTACAACTTTACTTATAACAGGCAACCTCTGGCTTCTGCTGTTTTGATGGGTGTTTGATATTCCAAAGCCAGAGTGAGGTTAATGTGAAGCTTGACTCTACTGATTCCTCAGCTGAGCTATTCCACGAATTAACAGGGTGATCCATCACATATGCGTTATCACTCAGAGGTGTACAGTGTGTCCTGCTTTAAAGAGCACATCAATTTATGAGTCATGAAAAAATGCCCAATGCCACTAGTCACTGGCAAGAAAGAAGTACTAAAAACTGAGTTGCTCCCATTTGTGATAGTGATAAATGTCCTTTGAAAATAAACAGATAACCATCATGGCAGAAGCTTTCTCAGTAGTTCCTCAACTGCTTGAAGGGTTTTTCCATTCCTCTAGGAAAAGCTGGGTTTGCACTTTCTGTAACGAATGGTATGGCCAAAATATATCCAAAACTTTTAAGCCCTCTGTTAAATGTCCAGCTGCCTGCTCAGCAGGAATTCTGTCGGTGCTGTCTTTATTAATGGCTTCAAGCACTGTGTGGAGATAAATACAGAGCAAGGGCATGACCTAGCTTTTTTCAAGCTGTGCTGCCACATTTTTTTTATGTATGTCATTGTCAAATGGAAGAAAAATCTTTCCAGCTCTCCAAAAATATGGCAGACAGCACCTGTATTTTCTCAAAATCCTTGCCCTGTGTTTCATGAAGCTGTTCTACTAGTGTGAGCCACTAAAATACTATTCTGTCTTCTGGGGTGCAGCCATCACTATCAATGAAAGATAAATATGGATTGCACTTTCCAGAGTCTAAACCTGCCTATATTAGTAGTGGCATTGTGAGATGATGAGCAATTATAAGGACAATAACACAAACATGAAGTGCTTCTTTATGGACATATGGACAAGTGGCTTCTTCAGGGTTTCTTTTACTTATAAAAATATTCGTCCAAACAAACCACTTCAAGAAACAAGTAACATTGTCATACCAGAAGAAATAAGCAAGGCTTTTAATGGAAATATCACTCACTTCTGCAACATATGAAAACGGATTGATGGGCTCGACCATGAGGATTCATAAGAATAATCAGAAAAACTGTTTGGTCCAATACTTTGTCCATAGATATATTCTGAAAAGTAAAGAGGAATCTCCATCATTTATAATTAGCATTTCTCTCTGAAGGAGTAATCAAGACCTCCAACAAGGTAAAGATGCATGAAATGTAATTATGATGAATAATCTTTGCTACTCACATTATTTTAGTCAGTACACAAATAAAAAAAAGGAAGCCTATTAAAGCTTCAAATGAATTACAGAGGAGAAAAACTGGTGACAAAAATAAAAAAAGTTAAGTTTTTTTTCAAACCATGCAATTGGTTAAAATGTATCTAGGGAAAATACTAATAATCAGCATATAAAAAAATCACATGGATAAGGTATACAAAATCAATTGTCAAAATCTCTTTACCTAGAAATGCAAATACAAAGCTGTCCTAAGATAAAGGTGGAATATTTGAAAGCTTTTAAGTAAAAGATATTTAGAAATTAGTCTGAGAATCGTTATTTGGAAGAAAGTAATAAATTAAAAATACATATGATGTATAATAAGGCATTTTTTTTTTTTTTTGTGGAGAGTCATAATTATGGATTTAAAATAAGTTAGAAAAAGAGTTATTTATATTTATACTTATCCAGGAGAAACTTGGAAATAGGTGAGGACTGCGGACAATTTCTTTGTCAATGTTCATCATCATATTCTTTCCTATGATTCAATGAAACCTGCCCTGAGCCATTTCCTTATTCAGAATTCTTCTAAGTGATTTCTCTTCATGTAGCCTTACTTGATTTCTTGCCAAAGACACTGCTTATCTTTCCTAAAGAATCCTTTATCACCCCTACCTGCCTATCTTATACCCTACCATCTGCATTTAATTCCCTACATCATCCTTTTTTTCCTTGCAAAATATCTAAATAAGTATACCTGTATTTATACACATATCAGTTACCATAGCCTTTCTTCTTCTCCACCTCCCTTACTTTTGCAACGAATCTCTCCTTTGTCCCCCTACAACAATATTTTGTAAATACTTTTCAGCCAAGATCAGCTGTAGACACAAGCAAGATAAATAGGTACCCAGACAGATTTGCTGCCAAGGGTAACAAAATGTTTAAAAGGGTACCCAGTTTACTCCAGAGTACAGGAATGCTCATTTTCTCTAAAATAGATCCTGAGGAAAAGGTTAGAGACTGTGAATATTGGCCACTGCTGTTACAGGACAGCTCTCATTTTTTTGCAACAGCCTCAGTAAGAATGACAAGACTAGAAATTCCCCCTTGTTTGGCTTCGTATCTCCAATGTACATTTTGAATCCCAAGGTGAATGCAGAGGGTCTGGGAACAAACACTACTGTTAAAAAGCCTCTTCACTTCGTCCAGACTTCACCTAAAGGCATGAGACCATTGGCATTTGAATAACCTGCTTTTATTCACATTGATGTAAAAAAGGGCATTCACATCATTTAGGCAGATTTGAACTTCTCACAGTAGGATTGCTGCTTTCACCTTTGACACTCAAAGAAAGCTAGAAAATACCAGACATTTGTAAGGCACCCACATGCATAATAATGAAATGTAAGACAAAGTTAATGTTCTACTTGATTGATCTCTTTGAGCTGTTGTTCCCTGTAGTTAAACATATCTCTTTATAATGTTTTCATATTTTTCCAACATTGCTCCAACATTTTAATTTGGACAGTAGTTTCAATTTTTTATCCTATTAATATATGATGCTGTGAGATTTCAGTAGGTGTTTCTTTAAGCAAATTCAAGGTTCTGCAGAACAACGTCTTTCATTACTGGAAGCCTATGCCAACATATCTTTTCATTTTTAGTAACACTTCTTAAACCAGAAAGATCTAAATCAAGGATTTTTGTGAAGACAATGAGCACTATTTTATTTAAAGATATTAAAGAAATGTCAAAATATAGCTGCTCGTGAGTTATAGCAATACTAATTCCTGAATCAAGTGGAATACTGCTATTGACATGACCCATTCCTCAATCAAATCTTATAGGTGATTTTTGGGGTTTTGATAGGACAAATCTCCAAAATCATGTCAAACAAACCTGTGTAACGGTTGACCTTCTGGGTGTATTCTGACTGCTAGAAGCAAGCAAGTACCTTTCAACAGTTGCTAAAATGTCATCCAAATTTTTCAGGAATAAAAGGCTGAAAATTCAAAAAGCAGTCTAACCTCAACTCTTCTTTCAAAGACTGCAAGTTGGTTTAACAATTAGTGACTTCTGATGCAGAAATAATTATTTTCAGATACAGTACTTGATTCCAGAGCATTTAGTGATCACGGAATTTTATACCTGCAAGTCTGAGTGCCCAAGAACATAAGTGATACTTATACAAATTGAGTTGTGATCAATCTTCACAACAATTGCACTCTCTTGGTTTGACAATTACAAAAGGCTGTTTAAACAAGAAATATTTTATTCCCAGGTACACGCATTAATACACCTCATAATTCCTCTCTTGAAGGCATGGTTGACAGATTTTTTACGAAGATAGTAAACAAGTTTGTCTAGGATCTCAGGACTAATCACATAGTATTAATTAAGATAATTAGATTATTATGGGCTTTTTAGGGTGAAAATAAATCTTATTTTCCCTAATAGCCAATAGATAAAAGCAGGTGAAGGGTGATTCATCTGACCTATCCTAAACAATGATTTTTTGAAATGAGATGAGCTATCTCCTGGAAATGTTTTTTACTCTCTGTCCTCTGAGTAAACAACTAGAAGAGCAATAAAGATGTCTTGTCCTTTCTTTTAGAAATCTAATATTGAAACTCTTGATTCTGAGCAGGTAAAATCTGTTTTGTGTTTCAGATGCAGGTTCCAAAGTTTCTTTTAAGCAGTACTGCCCATAATGCAATTATCCCATTCCTGAGGACGTCTGTTGAGCTACCTACTCAGAAGCCCCACAGCAGTGATCCCATGTTTAATGCTTTTTTTTCTCTCAGGGAGTTTCCTGTTTTGACAGTCAATGAGAAAGGCTTTAAAATATGACCCTATTGCATCCAAAGACTTGCAAGGGTATGAAAATTAAAATTATGCTTTTTTTCTTAAACATTCTATTTTTTTTAAGTCAGTCTCTGATACTGGGAACTCCACTAATCATCCTTTAAATGTAAACAAAAGTCTTCAGGCTTGTTTATAAGCCATGAAGAAACATAAACCAAGACAAATTCCTTTTTCCCTGGAAATAATCCTTAAAATGTACCGATGGGAAACTTTTCTGTCTGAAGTATTTCAGAACTGAAACAATTTATCTCCACAGCTATCAAGTCTCATGGCTTCATGACTTTAAAGAAGAAAAAGCAGTAAATGCTGTGCTTTTACCTTAGGTGATACGATACATCACCTGGTGCAGTACTTGAAGTTAGCCTCAAAGCAGAACTCTTACTTTATCCTCACTGTATTCTTACCTTTGGAAGACTAATACATTTAGCTGGGCTAAGATAAAACAGATAAAAAATAAACAGCTTTCAAAGCACCAAAATCCCATTGTTACAGAGGAGCCTGGTCTGGTTTAACTTTGTGGCAAAAAATGATGGTGACCGTGTCAGAAGCATCCACCCTGTGGATATGAATCAAACCTTCTTCTCTAGGAAGCCACACAGTGAAACTAGGCCATTTTCCTCTATAATGTGTTGGGCTCTATGAAAACTTCATTTTCCAAAATTCTAATAGTTTTAATGTCTGCAATGAGGTTACTAATAGTAATTTGGTTTTTTTACTATCTTTCTAAATATAACCTTCCATCCATTAATGCATCCAGAAGGAAAATTTAGTAGTTGGTTGCTGAAATTGCTATATTTTCCTTCTTGAAGGATGAAGTTATAATATCTCAACTCATTCAGTTCAAGGATCAACAAACCCAGAGATCTAAAGCACAGAGTCTTACATAATGGATCTGAGTTTGTTAAGAGGGCACAAAAACACATAATGTGATTCCTAATCCAGGAATAGAGTGTAAAAGGAGAAATGCAGCCTTCCTAGTCAGGCATACTATTTCCATAAAATGATATTTACTCATGCATGCACAGGTGAAATACATCAAAGCATAATTTGTTGTGGGGGACTTGGTGAATTCTGTAGCCTAATACTATTCAAAAATAAAGTACATCAGCTGTTAAGAAGTTATTGATAAAATTTTCTGCAAACATCAATCATGAAATCACATAGCTGTAGTTGGTCATAAATGAATAATATTGCAAGAAACACCAAACATGCAGAGGGAATTGTAAAGATTCAGCCACCAAAGTCATTGAATACTGTGCATGACTAAACCCCACTAAATAAAGCAAGTCACATCCCCAGAAACAGAAACTCTAACCTCATTAAGCAAGTATAAAACTGTCTGAAGTGATGGAAAACCACTTTGTACTCCACCTAATAACAAAACTGGAATCCACTTTGAAGGAAAATTGAGGCAAAAACTCCTGTACAAATCAGGGAGGCTGCAAACAAACAAAGCATTAAAGTAAAATTGCCCAAAAGAAGACAACAATAAGAATCTGTAATACCCTGAATAGAACACAAGAAGGCACTTAAAGAGGCATTCAGAACTAATGGTGACATTAACTCGATAAAGGCATATGCATCCAAAGAGTCCCTGAAGCAATCTATACCCAGTGACTATGGCATCAGAGAAGCTGCATTTGAAAAATTAACACTCCATTACCATGGAATAACAACAATGTTCACAGGCTTTATAAAAGCAAGACACAAAACTTGGCAGTTGAACTGCAATGAGAACACAAATGATAACAGCTGAGAGGGAGAATGTGAATTAAGAACATATTGAAATAGTTTTTCCTTGGCGTTGCCAGTTGGAAGAATAGGTAGGGAAGAAAGTATCTACCTAAATTCATTCTGTGAAGGTTTTGATGTTTATATAATTTGTTCTCAAGATGTGAGCATCAAGACAGGACTCTTTAAGCACTCATTTCTATCATTGTTTGCAAGTGATTCAGGAACCTTCATGAGTTTGCAGCAGTAAGTGTGTTGAAGATAGGAAGTGTTTAGCTTGGTGAAGAGGAGGCTCAGGGGTGACCTTACAACTCTCTACAGCTATATGAAAGGAGGTGGCAGACAGGTGGGGGTTGATCTCTGCTCCCAGGCAACTAGGGGTAGGACAAGAAGACATAGTCTTAAGATACACCAAGGGAGGTTGAGGTTGGATATGAGAAATTATTTCTTCACAAAAAGTGATTACATACTGGAATGGACTACACAGGGAGGTGGTGGAGTCACATCCCTGGAGGTGTTTAAGGAAAGACTGGACGTGGCACTTGAATCTAATTGATTTTTTGATTCTGTATTTTAATAAAATGCAGTGATGCTGTCTTTTTTGACACCTAAAATACATAGAAATAACGAATACCAGCTTTATATCTGAGGTAATTACTTCCTTGTTGAGAATATATCTCACCTGCTCTGACTACAGATCAATATTTACTACTTCCAGTTCAGTAACTGAAGATGAGAGGAAACTGACCAGTAGATTACTAATAATGTGTTGCCAAAGGTTTATTTTCCAAACTTTTTGTCCAGATTGAGAAGTGTGTCATGCCTTTTGAGTAATTATTACTTAGAGTTCCTGTCTGTCCCAATAGGTTTCACTAGTGTTTCTTCTCTAAATGTCAGCAAGTCCTAGCCTTACTCATACTAGAAATGCATTGTTGAATGTGTAACAACATGCCATATATTAGTGTTATCCTCTTGGAATACAGCTTGGGTCAGAAATAAATAACCTTCAGAAGAAAATGTAAAACAGTAAGGTTCTGATTTTAGATCCTCATAAAGCTCAGGAATGATGGTATTTCATTAGAATTTTAGTTTTATTATATTAATTGCCCTCTTCCCTGAACAATGAAAGAGAATTTTTTCACAAGACAGATGAAGATCATTGTTTTGAGAAAGACCCTCACTAGGTCAAAATCATGTTTTTAAAGAGGATGTGTCTGTCTTCTTCTTTCTTAGTTCATGAAGTTTCATAGATATTCTAACAGATTTAAGGCTTGATAGGACATAAATATTTTCCATATAGGTATATTCTTTTAAAAATATCTGTTATTAGAGCATTTGTTTCTGCCACCATTTACATATGGTCAGAAGGACACTTTAGCTTTTGAACAAAAGTCCATTGAGTTAGAGAAATACAATCTCTTCCTAGATGAGTATCAAACTGCAGCATTGTTCTTTGGTAGAATCTTTCATTGTATTTCTTATTTATCTTTATAATAAAGTCAGGGTTTATCTTGTTAATTTTCTAACATCTCAAGCAAGAAACTCCAGTGTTCTTTCACAGAAGCAGAGGGTTGAAAAACAAGGCAGCCAGGAAACACTTCATCTGCTTTTGGTACATTATAACAGAGAGGATGTTATCATTAGATAAATCCTTGGCAGCATCATGCCTTTAGATTTAGCCTGATAAGGAAACCTAAGGAACTAGTCAGATGCTATAGGACAAGATAAATGTGATTAGGTTATTGATACCGTGCAAAGAAATGTCTATTTCTTCTGACAGTAACATTCCTCATTCTAGTTTGATGCTGGTTATGAATACAAGGAGGTAGGAATGGAGGTACCACTATGGTCTTGGTATATATTTCTCTTGTAGTGGATTAAGAGACACTTAACAACAGTAAGCCACTTATAAGAAAATCTGATAATAAGCTTAAACTTTATTGTCCCTTCTTAAAGTTAGCAGCTGATAGTTTAAATTAGTATGCCTTTCACTTTCACTTTTTTTGAAATAGAATTCTTCTCAAAGTAATCTTTCCTTGCACACACTCACATTTCATCTTCCAGTTTACGCATCCAACATTGAATGCTATTCACTGTATTGACCTAACCATAACAATATAATTGAGGAAGAAAAAAGGATACTATAGACCAAATATTTTACAAAATCAAATGGAATCTGTGTTTAATTTGCAGTTGGCTAAATTTTATGTGCAGATTTGGCCTCTTCTCTTCATTGTGCTAAAGCTCAGCCTTTTGACCTTAACATTGTCACAAGCTTTGATTCTTTCTTTTCATGCTCTTTCTAAAGTGTCACTTTGCCATCTCCATCTCAACCTTCTGTTCTTCTTGAGCTGGAACTCATTTAGGCCCAGGAATTTTTTTCTCAAAGCTCTTTAATATTACAAATGGCTCAGAGTACCTGCTCAGTTAGCACTGCTTAGTTTTTCCTTATAGCAGATCACAGCCTTTCTTGATATAATTAAAAAAAAGTTAGTCAAATAAAAGACTTACAGCACTTCACCAAAGTCTGCTCAATTAAAGCCACTTTGATTTAAGAAATCACACATGTAATCTCCAACACTGTTTTCCTTTGCACTTAGGATACATTTGCTTTTTAAACAGTAAGAAGACTGTGCGTATTTCCTTCACTCCCTCAGCTGGAACTCAAACTCCATCAGCCAGATTATCTGTAATAGCTATTTTCAAACCTTTCATTGAAAAAACCCTGTTATTCATGGCAATGTAAGATTTATGACTCATAGTAAAGTGAATGAGACATGAGGGAACGATGTCTCTGATAAATACAACTGCAACTAGCAACTTTTACAGGTAGGGTATATCTGTGGTGTCAAAAGAGACAAGTTTATCAACATTAGATAAAGACTAGAATTTTACACTGTAACATAGCAAATAGCCAAGGCAGGGAGTAGCCTTAGATTCTGTTCTGCTTTATTTTTCAGGTATCTAAACTTCAAAAATTGCATTTTCATGCATAAGTAATGTTAATATTATATTTAAATGAAACATTGAAGAAACATCTCCCTAAATAAAATATTTTAACTTTTCAGACAAACAAAAATTATAAGTATCGCAGCATAAGATTCAGTTTCTTTTAAAATTTTCCTTCTTCAGTAAATAATAAAATAATTTACCAGATTTGTTCTGGTGCAGGTTATCGAGATGATAATGTTTCTCAAAACCATCAGACCATAGGGGATTTTGTGTTTCGTGGGAAAAAATATTCCATCAGGAGTGAATATTCACAAAAAGTGGTGCTGAGGTCACAGGAGACAAACAAAAGCCAATGAAAACAAAATAAGCCAAAACTGAATCTAAAGTATAAACAGAATGTTGTTTGAAGATTATTAAACTGAACTACTGAAGATGCTTATACTGGTTAGAGTCAGGCAAATACCTACTGGGGTCTCTAGAAGCTGCCACCATATGCAGACAGCAGCCTTGGAGACACATTCCTGCAGTAGCCATACAGCAGGGACACCGAGAGCTCGATATTTTAATAAAGATGTTGGAATAGGATTTGAATACATGTTATCACTTATAACTAGGAATGTGTGATATTTCTGTAATGTGTCTTTCCAACTAGTATAGACTGTTGACTATATTCCTCGATTAGGATTTCATCAGGCTAGCTGTGAATATTTTCTACCCATATAAGTCATGTTCTTTTGACATATATTTATCTGTTGTCTCAGGTCTTAGGTTTATCTTTTCAAAGTACACATGGGTTTCTAGTGCTTCAGGGATACTTTATTAAAAGATTTCTGGCCCTATATATATGGATTTTACTTATTCATTTTAAGTCTGGAAGACAATTTTTCAACATGAATTATAATCTTCAAGGTGTTACCACCAAACACTGCTTTCAGCAGGAAATGAAAAAGAATTTGCTTTTGGTTATTTCACTCAGGAAGAGAAAAACCTCTGGGGTTAAAATATACTTTTTTTCCCTCATAAAAGAAAAGCAGAGCTCTGTGACGGGTAGATAGGTAGAAGGGAGTGAGGAAAGAGACACATTAACATGGGAATCTCAATTGCAGTTCAATGAGGACACTCTCTGAAAAACTGCTCAATTAAAATTAAAGTTCCTAGGGAACCTGATACATGGAAAATATGAGTGTTCAGTGCTATTTCAACTCGAAGTACAGCATGCACTTTAAATTATGTGCCTACTTCAGTGTTGATATAATTGTCCAAGTGAACAAGAGTATATATGAGAAAAAACCAACCAAAACAAAAATTCTGGTTGCTTATGTTTATCTTTCTAATTTTCTATTTGTTTTTCAATGTGAAACCCATTATTTGAAACTGATATAAGGGTGACCCAGAACTCTTGCTTTGTGCATCTGGATATAGCAAGTATATAAGAGTTGAGAGTGGTTTTCCTTGTTCCCCTTCAGAATAGTAACACTTAGAACTGGAAGCTTCTCTACTCATTTATCTAAATGCTGATTTACCTTCCAGAAAAAGACCTTACTTGGTTTCCCACTTTAATTCTTATTTCTAAAGCTGAGGCTGGCAGATTTTAAGAAGGCAAGTGATAAGGTAAAGGTACACCATATGAAAAGTGAGTTAAAACTTTATAATATATGGGCCCTTGTCTGATTCAACAGGAATGCTAGTGATAACAATGTCTCCTGCATGGAAGAGAAAGATGTAAAGAAATTTTCTTTTTATGAAAAGGAATGCAGCATGGGGAATAATGTGAAACCAAATTAGTGGATTGAAAGCCCTGGCCTCATTCTGATTCAGTTGTTGAGGGAAAAAGAAAGCCTATGAATTTAAAAATAACATAAAGAACTCTGCAAATACTTTCTAAGAGACAATCTTCATATTATTTTTGTGGGAAAGCAAGAATATCAATCAGTAATATTGCTGAGGACATTGTGTGAATTTTACCTCCTTAGGCCAAAAATAGTGAGTTAGTAGCTAGCCAAAAATAGTGATTTTGCAGATTGTTCTTATTAGAAGCTGGAATTCATGACAGTACGTGGAGGTGACCTTGATAAGTATAGCCACTAAAGGAGAAATCAAAGAAGCAAAAGGAATTTTCTTGCTTTACCTTGCCTTGGTAAACATGCGTTGTAGCAGTGGGCAGACCACCGAGGATCCACTGGTGGTCTGACCAGTCATAGCGCTGCTTTGTACCTGTCCCTCCCCTGTTCACCCAGGACTGGCCAGATGTCACTGGTCAGTCATTTGCCTATTGGCTCGTCTCTCGCCTTGCCCTCCCCCGACAGAGGGCATAAGAGATCTGGGCGACAGACTAGCTGGGCCACTCTTGCCGGGAACCACCATCTCACAGCTTGTTCTATGCACGATCCTTTTCCCTCTGTGAGGGAAAATAAAGAACGCTGATATATACGCAAGTGGTCCGTCTGTCTTTACCGGCAAACAGCTGCCACCGTTCCGCCCTGGACCAGAGCTCCTGGGATAAGGAGCTACTGAGGCTGGACTCAGTGGACCAGAGGAGTCCAGAGACGAAACAGCAAGATACAAACAGCAAGATACAATGCTCCCCTCAGGTCCCATACTTTGGCTTTTATCTTGGTGATTCTGTGCTGTGGTGGAGCCTACCCCTGTATTTTTACCAGATTTATCTCTCTGTTTTTCCTTCTCCTGTCTCTCTTTTTCACACTCTCTGTCCTAAAACTATTCTCAGCACAGTCTACAGAACTCATAATTTTTCAAACACTTTTGCATATCATTTCAGGATAGAAACTTTGTCAACTAAGCATTGTATTGTATATAGGAATGGGTATAGTGCATACATAACAATACAATGCTATGTATGATCTTGATTGGTTGCCAGATGCCCACCCAGTTGCTATTAGAACTTCTTTTCCTCAATAGGACAGAGGTAAAAAATAAGATGAGAAACATCTGAATTGAGATAAAGACAAGGAGATCAGTTGTTAATTAGTGCCACAGGCATCCATACCCCATACTGTGTTGCGTGGTGTAAAGGGGATGGGAAATGGAGGATTACAGTCCATAATAGCTTGTTTCAGTCAGTGCAGACAGCAAATAAAGGAATGATGAGGGAAGGGGGCGTTGTGTGTTGGTTTAGGTTTTTGTTCTGGTTTGGTGTTTTTGTTTTTGTTTTTGTTTTTTTGTTGTTTATATATTTTAACCAGGAGCAACTGATTTCTTTTCGCTAATAACAGTGCAGGAGTACTAGTATTTACTCACCCAGGATGATGGATTTTCAGCAAGTTGACAGATGAAGCTGACTTTGTTGTAGTTAACACTGAATACACCACCAACAATAAATTCAGCCCGTTCCATTTCAATAATGTAAACACTAATTATCAGGCTCTCAGAAGAGCTAAATTGTATTTTACTGATGTCCTTGTCCCTGTTTATAGACTCAGTGGCCTGGAGGCAGAAACTGTGAGAGGAGGAAAGCTGCAAGAAAGGTGGACAGAATGATAAAACAAACAAGAAGCACGACTTCCCCTGAGCTAAATGAATCTATTAACATTTGTTTCATTTCCATATGTCTTCTTAAAAAGTTTACTACAATTTCCCATAACAGCACTCTCTGTAATACTTGACATTTCAGTTGTGAGGCTCAGCTCTTGGCAGTGAATTATTGTAACCTACACCTACCCTGGTCAAGCCCTCTTCCTGTCTCTGTGACTATCCATATTTTTCAGCAGTTGGCTCATTTTGGATGCTGTCCAATCTTTTCTTCCAGCAGATTTTTCACCATAGGGACACTTCCAAGGGTCTACATCTGGTGGATTTCTGATATCTGCCTTTATCTTTTTTCTTAAGAAGCAATTCCTCAGACTACTTTAAACTTTCTGAAAAATAGAATGCTGTCTTGAGGCAGGCAGAGAAAGAAATAATAGGCGTATTTTCATTGGTTTGGTCCTCTGGAGCTGGGATTCCAGGGAGAGGAAAAGGTCAACAACTACATACTGTCAGGTCCACTAATTCTACAACCTCATATAATGAAGCTGAGAATGGGGAAAGTAAAATCCGGCAGTTAGCACTCCAGAGGTAGGTAAACTCCAAAGTGAAAAGGCAACTTGATCTGTGTTTTTCTTTCTTTGTGCAAGAAAACAATTAAATTGTTTCTCAATTCAACCCAGCAACAGGACAACTTTGATTCTTACCAATTGCTGTAGATCGTAGATAATTTGTTGAGCACTTCCTTTCCTTAATTTATTTATTTAATTAATTGTGATGTATGATGATCTCCAATTTTGTCCCCCTCACTTCAAGAAAGATATTGAGGTGCTAGGATGAGTCCAGAGAAGGACAATGAAGCTGGTGAAGGGTCTAGAGAGTAAGTCATATGGAGAGCAGTTGAGGGAGCTGAGGGTGTTTAGGCTGGTGAAGAGGTGGCTCAGGGGTGACCTTATAACTCTTCAACTGCCTGAAAGGAGGATGTAGCAAGGTGGGGTCAGCCTCTTTTCCCAGGCAATTAATGATAAGACAAGAGGAAATGGCCTCAAGCTGCACTGGGGAGGTTCAGGCTGGACATCAGGAGAAATTTCTTCATAGAAAGGGTTGTTAAATATTGCAATGGAATGCCCAGGAAGGTGGTGGAGTCACCATCCCTGGAGGTGTTTAAGAAATGACTGGATGTAGCACGTAGTGCTATGGTCTGGTTGACAAGGTGGTGATGAGTTAAAGGCTGGACCCGATATCTCAGAGATCTTTTCCACCCTAAATGATTCTGTGATTCTGCAAAATAATACAACACCTAATCTGCATCCATTTTTCAGCTCTTAACCCAAGTAAACTTCTCTGGAAAACCCTTTCAGCCTCTAACTCCTTATAACATTATAGAATTTGGTTGCAATTTTTTAATCGTGTATCTTTCATTGCTTATTACAAAATAATAACAAGGAATTTATTCAATTCATGGGAATTATTGAATTATATTTTCCTCTAGGCTGGTTATCAGAAGAATAGGAACCAAGATAGATGTTCTCTCCTTATTTGTCTCAATAGTCAGCCAAAAATGTTTTTTTTTAATATTTATTGAAATATGGACTGGGTCAGGGAATAGGAGGTTGGGGGAAAAATAGGAACAACATCACAAAAAATAACCTCTTAGTGGAAACTAGGTTTTATAAAATTTATAATGACAGAAAAGTGATGAACAGATGATTTTTGAAATTTATTTGTAGACTTAATTCATCTACCTCTTTTAGCTTCTGTTTTGCTGTTCCATCTCAGCTAACAAGCAAAACCTCCTGTGGTTAAATAGCATTTGTCTGCTCCTGTTATCAATCTAATACAACGAGCCGCACACAGTTCTCTATCTGCAGCAAAACTCCCACTGATACCAATAGCCCAGAATCTGTAAATACAGTATCAAGGATAAATTCTGCTTGTACATTTAGTTTCATCACACATTTTGTTATAGATATTTAAGTGTTATATTTCTGCTTTATGTTTTTGCTGTCTTTTTCTAGTTCAAACTAGTAATGAATAAAGCACTAACACAGAAAGAGTTTTGACACAGAGAAATAATTCTGGGACTTCCTGACATAAATTTTCTAGTGCTTTAATTCTGTATTTGGATAATTGCTTTGTTGATTGTCACTCCTTATAACTGTTTGACAGAAATATTAAGGATGTTATTCTATTCCTATTTTCCCTTTTTAAGAACTATTGCAAGCATAAGAACTATTAAGGATGTTATTCTATTCCTATTTTCCCTTTTTAAGAACTATTGCAAGCATAAGAACTATTGCAAGCATGAACTATTGTAAGCATATAGGTAAATTACAATATTTACAGGGTGCTAGGATTTCGTCTGCCATCCATCCACCTGATCTAAACAGCCATCTCTGTTTTATTGATTCATTTATGACAAGTAAATACAAATCTGTAATCTTCACTTTCCAGCACACTTTCTAAGAATTTATTCAGGATTACCATTGCCATCATGTCTAAAAGAAGCAACACATATTGTTCATAAAATAATAAAGACAAAGTTTATTCTTATGGGCATATGTTGGAATTGTTTTCCAAAGCACCTCTGAGAAAAGAAGAACAAGCCTCATTGATAGGAAAACTTATATAAAAAGTGTCCATTCTCTTAGTAAGAATTGAAATGAAATCTGATCATTGCTGAATTTGCCACACTGCTTCATTTTAGTACCGCTTGCATTAAGGTATTTTAACTCCTAGGTAAAACAGAAGAGTTTGTTTGACTATTTATTTATTTCAGAGAAGTACTATTTCTGATTGTTACCTTGGATGCAGTAGCAAAATTCCATGGACAAAAGTGAGGTATTTTGATTTGCAGAGGTTATGTATCTGATCTTTTCTTTGTTGTTCAGACTTTTTACAGAGGTCTGGTTCAGCCAAGTACTTCAATTTCCACATTTCTGAGTAGCAAATTTCCAAGATCTATATATATCTATATCTACTAAGAGTAAATTTTAAGAGCACTGATTAAAAAAGATATTAAAAGCATCTAGCGGTTTTTTCCCCCAAAACATTTTTCTTTCTGGATTAATCCACATAGTTTCTAGAATTTCCTAGATTAGATTAGTCATTTTTGGTTTAGCTTACTTCTTTTAAGAGTTATGACCCCATGTGATAGCTGTCCCCCATTTTTTGAATATTTTGTCTTCTATGGGATTTTTTTGAGTAGAAGAAAAATCCCTGGACTTTTTCTTTTTTTAATTCTGAAAATTTCAAATATTAGAATATTTAAAATTTATTAGAAATACAAATATTTGATTTCTTGCTCATGTTATGCACTTTTCTGAAGCCTCTTTTTGACATATGATTGATTAATTCCACTATAATGAGTAACAGAGGGTGGACAAGAGAAAGAAATTGGGTGGAGGCTGAAGAGGGGTGAGGGAGAGAAAGAGAGAGAGTGAAGGGATCCCCTCACCCCCGGTCAAGATATTAATTTAATTTCATTTCTTTGGATGAGTTCAGGAATTAGTGGAAATCAAGAACTATGTAAGGATGTTCAAGAATATGAAAGGAAGCACATATGGACAGTATTAAAGCTTTGCCCAGAAGCATCTATAGACAGGATTAAAGCTTTGCGCAGAACTTTAAGCAGTGTTGAACTGGAAAATAATACCCTCTTGGCTGAAGCTGTACCAGAAATCTTCCAATCCAATGCAAGAAAGAATAGGTCTATAATAAAATAAGGATAAGAAATATTTTTTCCCAGTTGGGACACCTTTACTGGAAAAGATTGCAATATGGTTCCTTCAACAATAGTTAAGCCCCTATTGGAAGAATTAAAAGAGCATGCAAAAGATATTCCCCTCACTGAACACATGCAGCATATGCCTGAGGATAAAAAAGTCCTCATGCTGCTTCCAACCTACTTCCCAGACCTGAGAGTTGATTCAAGGCAGGATGACAGGATAATTCTTCTTCTAAGTTTTTTCATTTCCTAGTATCTCTGTGGGGACTTTCAGTAAAAGAGTCAAATTATTGCAGTGTTTTCTATGACGTGGAAACTTGTCTTGTGCCTACCTACTAGGAGACACAGCAATCAATTCAGCTCACTAAGAGGAGCTAGCTGCAGAGCAGCTGTCCAACAGCAACCAATTAACTCAGAGAAGAAGAGGTAGCTCCCACAGCTCAATATTACTTCTTGAGTGTTTTCTCTCCTTAGAAATGTACAGGAAGGTAACAAATTTAAGTAAAACAAAACAAGAAAACTCTGAAAGCTGAAAGCTCTAAGTTCTAAATTATGGGCCGTGACTCCTGATCTCCTATTATCTTTACCAAAAATGTCACTAAAATTGCAAACAGTGCACACCTATATCTATACACAACAACAGCATTTTTGTGTAGTCAATTGGCCCCAAATGTAAGCAGTGGCTGCCTGCTGTTGGCGAGTAACATCTGCAGGGGATGGAAACACAACTGATTTGTTGCCTTGGCATATTTGTTGCTTGCTAGCAGCTCGGGTCTAGAATGTTGCAAGGAAACTGCTGAGGCTCATTCAGTCTGCAAGCTATTATCCCTTGTTGCTCATCCATACAGAGACAAATGATGCTATTGGGGAGACCTTTAGCATATCATGAATGATATCAAGGCCCTTGGGGTGATAATGAAGGCCATGAGAATGCAAGCAGTGTTCTTGGTCTTGTTGGTGAAGGGGAAAAGCTTAGTTAAAAGTGCACTGCAGGAAAACCCTGTTTGCATGGCTGGTGCTGCAGCTGGATTTCTTATTTTAGGAGTGCAGAATCATTTTTGAAAAGTAAGGACTTCTAGGGAGAAAAATGTATGAGGAAGATGCAAAGAGGATCAAGACTTTTTTGTTTTCCTTTTTTGCCAACAAACTTGTTAATCTAGCGAGGAGGGCTTTAATTTAGATTCATTTGAGGATGGTAATGGTAACCCAAGAGACATGGAGACAAAAGAAGGTGCTCCCCAGGGCTCAGCATAATGCAGAAAGTTGTCTTGCTCCTGCTGGGAAAGCTTCATGTCTAAGGGATTATCACATTTGCCTGTATGCAAAGCCATGAAGCTTGGGAAACAACAAGAAGACCTTAGAAGTCTGTGCACAATTGCAGAGCTATTATCTTACTGAGACTAAAGAGAGATAATGGGACAGCATCATCCCCTCGACTCAAGAAGCACAAGGAGAGGCTTAGATTGGATTTTGGGAAAAAAAAGTCTTCCCAGAAAAGGTTATCAAACATTAAAATAGGCTACCCAGGGAAATAGTTGAGTCATCATCCCCAGAGTTATATAACAGAAGTGTAAGTGTGGCACTTTGGGACATGGTTTAGTTGTGGATGTGACAGTGCTGGATTAACAGTCGGACTTGATTATCTTAAAGGTCTTTCCCAAACTCAATAGTTCTATAATTCTATGAATGGAGATTTCTGTAATTTGATTCAGGCTCTTTAAGATAGAGAAGATAGGACGGAAAAGTTACCCTCTAGGCAAAGGATGGGTTTGAATGTGTGCAAACAAATGAAGAGTCAGCTGATATTGCTAAGGATCAAAAAGCAGATGAAAACAGTGAACATAATGGCAGGTGTTATGGATCAAGATGGAAATAGACAAACCTTGTTACAACTGGAGGAAGCCTCATAATTACAAGCACTAGAACTGCAGGCTTTTAACTGGACTGCTAATGTTTGAAAGGGTGACATGGTAACGGGATTCAGATTTCTGGAGTATGTTGATGAAACAGGGGATCAACGAGCCAAGTGTTCCCTGCTGGTTACTATGAATTAGAAAGAACAGTCAGAGCTGTGAAGGCTGAATTTAGCATTGCCAGAAGATACATCAAGACTATGAAGTTTAAAACTCTGAGAGAAGTGATCAAGACTAATAGTAGAATTATAGCCCTGGAAGTGAGGAGAACAAATACTGGCTTGTTAGGAATCTGCTTGGCAGGATCCTGTAGAAGACTGCCCTGAAGGGCAAAGATGCCCAGGAGAACTACTTGATATTCAAACTGACCTCCTGATGCATGAGAACAGTCTGTTTCAACTTGCAGAGACTTATGGTCATGGCAGAAGGCCAGCAGTGATGAACAAAGAGCTCCTGACTGAGCTCAAATACAAAAAAAAAAGTATGGAGAAGGTATAAGGAAGGATGAGCTACTGAGGAGTAATACAGAGAAAGTGCCTGAGCATATAGGATTGGAGAAAGGAAAGACAAATCTCAGAGTTTTAACTCATACAGGATGTGAAGGACAGTGAGGGTTTCTATAATGTACTGTAAGCAAAGGGAAAGATAAAGAAAATATAGTCACGCTGCTCATTGAAGTCAGACACTCAGTGACAAAATATAAGAAAAGCCTGATGCATTCAATGTGGAGTTTTTCCTTAATTTTTGCTGGTAAGTTTCAGCCTAGGGTCCTTAGGACTAGAGATAGAATCTGTGAGGCAAAGAATTTAATCACAGTGGAGAAAGAAAAAGTTAGAAATTATTTGAAGAAATTTCACATAAAGAAGTGCATTGATCAGATGGGATGTACCTGAGGGTGTTGATGAAGCTGATCAATGTCAATTGCAAGACCACTCTCAATTAACTTTGAAAGGTCATGGTAATCAGAGGAGGTTCATGACGACTGTTTGTAAATTTCATGTCTATCTTCAACAAGGGCAAAAAAGAGGATCCAGGGAACCGCAGACTGGACATTTTCAGCCCCTTTCCTGGAAAGATTATGAAATAAATTCTCTATGAAGCCAGAGGTATATAAATGATAAGGTAACATGACAAATCACAATCCAGTACATGAACAATTGTGGACAATGAGCATGATTTAACAAGGACAACTTGTGTCTAAACAACCTAATATCTTTTGATACAGCTAGCTGGTGAACAGAGGAAAAACAGTACATGTGGATAACTGACTTTGAAGCCAGTTACTAGCAGCAGTTTTCTTTGGTTGGTACCAGAGTCAACACTGCCAGTTTCTTTATTTAATATAAATTTAGAATTTGAAATATTTAAAAATTTGAAAGAAGATGCAAAGCAAATAAATAAATATATATACATTAAATATATATAACAGTTGGTAAAAGCAGAAATATTACTAAAATATTGTGCTGCCCATACAATGCCACTTTTACTTGCTGCTCCATAATCTGTGGCAACTGAACAGGCTTTGCCAGAAAAAAAGTCTCTCATGTTAGCTCTGTTAGCTAAACTTTATTTAGCCATTATAGTATCATTCAGATGCATTCCTTATTCCTGTTTCTAAAAATGTAAGTTGAATAAATAGAAATTTAGTGCAAACCATTTCATAATTTGATATTTTAAACCCCTCCAATTTACAAAGAAGTCCCCAAAAGAGAAATTTAACAACAGCAGAATCAAGATTTTTGCACCATCTGAAGAGGCTGAGGTGTCAGAATTCCATCTCTCCCCTTGCCCTTGCTACGACTCTGTCATTAATGCTGCCTATACTCTCTAATTAGATCTGTTCTTACCCTTGGATGGAGTGCTCAGCAACCTGATCTAGTAAAATTCATCTCTGCCCATGGCAAGGGGGTTGTAATTAGATGACCTTTAAAGCCCCTTCCAACCCAAGCCATTCTATGATTCCATTATTCTATGATTTCCATTGGCTATTGATAATAAAGGTTACAATTAATTATTCTGAAATGTGGCTTGTCTATATAAATATTTACATACACTGATCATTTATTGGAAACTTCTGGTAGGTATGACAGAATACTGTGGCAGAAAAACATGAATAATGTTTCTTTAAGAACAGTATACAAAAGTATGATATTCAAGTATAGAGGAAATACCTGATGAAATAAAAATTTAGGAATAAGTATATCTACTAAAATTCTGATCATTTTTGTATGCACTGAGTCATTAATACCTACCCATGTGAAACAGTGCAGAAGTTAAACGGAGAAGAGAAACTCACCAGTCACTTTTATGTGCCTCATTTGTAGCTTCATTCAGAAGTTATTAATTGTTTCCCATTTTAAAATGTCATTCCTTTTGAAATCAAGGCTGCACAATCTTTTATCCAATCTTTTATTTCTATAATGGAAAGTCAGGGACAACTGTAAAACTACTTTTAGAGTAACTAAAATGGTAGTGATCTTTATGCCTATTTATCTATCTACAGGTGATTAATTATTCTTCTGAACTTTTAAATCTTTCTATGTCACTCATTAACAGGCCCTCAGATACTACATCTAGGAGAGAACATCAGGTAATTTAATTTGCCTCTTGCATAGCATAAATTATGTGACCAATTTATTTTGTCATTGAGTCTTCTAATATGTGTTTGGATAAAACGTCTTTCTGAAAGGAACCAGACTTGAAAGGACCAAAAATCCTCCACTTTCTCTCATAATTTGCTACAATGACTAGTCCCCCATCCTGCTAAAAAAAATGTTTTCTACCTCACAATGAGTTTGAGCATCATAAAAATGCTATCTTTTCCTCTTCATGCATTTGATCTTCTCTTACTCTCCCTGGGAAAAGCTTAATTAATATTGCAAAAATGTGAAGGTCAAACTTTCATTTATAAATGATATTTAAAAGTCAGTGTAATTGGCAGCATCTTGCAGAGTGCCAGGTGGACCTCCTTTTGCGTTATCTAGAGAAAAATTTTCATCCCACATACTTCTATCACTGACATAAGGGTTTTTCTGTATTATTTTTAGCTCTGTAGCCTACTTTACATCCTCCAGGCTGTAAAATATCATGCAAAGAATATATTTTTTGTAGTTTACTTACTAAATTTTCACTACGCTGTTTGTCACGTTCTGGAAGAGAAAAAAGTCTGTTTGGAAGATGAAAACTCACATAGGTTCCAATTATGATATTAAAATAATTATAATTTGAGAGTTTTGTCACTATATAATATAGTTTCACCATGAAAGGAAGCTTCCACTTATTTTTTAATGGACATGTCCCCTTTGGTAAAACTGTATCACTTCATATCTATTAAGTACCTAGGCATGGAGTCCTGACAGGCATTTTCTTCTGCACCTGCAGAGAAGTCAGCCAGCAGAATGGTTGGGATAAGATTAATTACTTTTCATTAGCTGCATTTTACATTTCTTTATAGGCAGTTCTCTTTCCCCTCAATGATATGTGTTTGTTTTAAAATTTTCTTTGAAAGGCAAAGACCCACAGGTTTTTGTTGAGTTAATCCATTAGGAAATGACATTTTAGGACTTAACTTTGAACTTGTAACATTGTACATAATGTAGAAAAGCAAGTGCAAATAGACATCTATATGCTTTCATTGTTTTCATCTGCAATATTAAAAATCTCATACTTTCCAAAAAGTCATTTTTGTGTATTGTTCCTAACAACATCATTCTTTTGAGTCATGGGATCCCAAATAAATGTCACCTCTTGTTGAAACACCTGCTACTGGGAACGTGTTCAAGCTGTTATGCTGCTTCTAGCCTGCAAAGATGTTTATTGTAACTGACCCTGGTTAATCTTCCTCTTTAGAATTTACAACTTTTCTTCTTCACAGAACTTTTCACTCATATTATTTTAAAAAAAATCACATTTGTTTTAGATGCCTGCAACTAGGTCTAGATCACTAGATTTATCGATGAATCTAATGGATCAAATTAAATGCCAAAATAGATACAGAAAAACTACTTTCTCCTTTTTGCCATAGGTAAGATGATAATATACTGGTGACTATGAAAAAGCTCTTTTTTCGAGGGGGCAGGTAATCTTTAAGTAAAATACTATGATATTTCACACAAATTTAATGTTTCAAACAAAGTAAAAATAAATACTACAGCATAAACTCTCTGGATTAGCTTGGGTCAAATGGCATGTTTGGCTCCTAAGACAGACAACATTAACAAATTGCTTTCTTGTTCTGTTTGCTTTGAAAAGAAAATCTCTGTAAAACAAGTATAAAAAAATAACACCTGACCAAAGACATAGATAACAAGTGAAAATGGACACACAGGGACTTCTACACCCACCTGCAGGTATTCCATCATGTGAAAGACTGGACCTTCACAAGTGCGTTAACATCTGTAAATTCTTCACTCAACTTTAGGAAGAAATGCATCATTAGAAAACTTTGTTAAGCTCTCTCCTTTAATAGTAAATGTTACCAGTAAAACAGTATGTAGATTACCATCTAGCTGACAGCTCATTACAAATCAGCACAATGATATGCATACGAGGTTACAAAACCATAAACATGCCTCTGCATATGATCTGTTTCCTTTCCCCCCTCCTTCATTCCCTCTCTTCCTTCTTCCTGCCTTCCTTCATACTAGCTCCTCCATTTAAATGAAAGGTTTCTGAGTTTTAAGGAATAATAACACACTTAATGACTTCAGCAAATCAGAATCTTTGCAAACCCATATATTTCTACCAGAAATGCTAACATGTCTAATGTCAGCTTTTGATACATGTTGACAAAGACCGCAGGATAGTAGGTGTCCCCTTGGCAGGGACTGAGATAGCAGAATCAGTAGTAAAGACATTTTTAAGTTACAGAAATTTTGAATGATTGATGTCATACTCCCACTTCGCTTCCAAAAATCCCAACAAACAAAAAGCTGCTCACAATACTGTGTGGGCAGAGTGCCCAAGGGATAGAAACCTACCCAAAAGATTTGATTTATCATTAGCAAAATTTTAAGTGTTTGCTTGCGGTTTTTTTTCATATACACTTTCCATCTAGATTGCATGAGCAAATTGTGAAAATACAGAGAATTTTACTAAATCCCACAAAAAAATCAGGTTTTAGAAGAGGATTTTACTTTGTCTTATCCAGTTACACTTAGCACCTGCTCGGTGTTTTTAAGATTCTGGGCACACTCATCTTCTCCTGAAACTAGCTCATTTATTAGCTCACTGGCTTCAGTTCCAGATGCTAAAGATAGATGTATTTAGAGTATCTACTCAGTTCTGTTCCATGATCAATCTCTTCATCATTACAGTAGTTGGAAATGAGGTTTGGTAGGTGAATAAGTCTTTTGCTTACATGACTAATTTGTATATAGTTCTTCCTATTATATAACATGTAGCAAATATGTAGCAAATTTGTATAGTTTTTTCCCTTTTAAACAGTACATTTACATATTTTTAGGCAAAATACACAAATATTCAGCCATGTCTGTGAGGCTTCTGCACTTTCAATAACTTGCTTCCAAAAGCTGTTACAATGACCACAAAAAGCTAATGTTTGTGTTTGAGAAAATTTAACAATAGTATTTTGTATATCTTATGTGTGACATATGCTGTTGTTTATGTGTGTATATGGATACACAATAAATCACAAGAATAATATTTCTGAAAACAAGTTACTGAAATTTGCTGACATACTGTGCTTTCTGTGTTTAGCATTATCTGATTTAGATTAGTGAGAAAGTTTAAGAAGTGAAAATGCACTGAATTTCAATGAAGTACATTGCCTCAGAAATTGCATAGTTCAACTTCATGCAGTTATACAGGAGGTTCTACTGAATTCTGTCTTTGGACTTTGCTTTTTGGATTAATGGCTTTTTGTACTTCAATGCATAATTAAAAAAAATAAAAACCCCTCAAACTAACATAATAGCTGAATACTTGTCCTATTTATGCTGAGTGAAGGTCCAGTCCTATTTATGCTGAGTGAAGGTCCAAGTGACTTATTTGAAAAGTATATTAGAGAAGACACTCTGAAAAGAATTCATCTTTTTTCTGGCTACTCATTCACGACCAAATGTGTCTTGAGTTTTCTTTCTTTCAAATATCTTCTTTTTAAAGCCCAAATTAACTAACACATTCAAAAAAACTTTTATGCTATTAAATCCTATGAAAAGCGGGTAACTTTTCAGAAAAAATCAGAACGTGCTAAACAGAGTTATATCAGTTAGCCAAAGTAACCTCAAAATACTTCTCTACTTTTGTTTCAAATATATTCTGTGAGTTTTATTCTTCACCCAGGTATTGTGCAGTTATGTACTAGAATAGCACAGTATGTGCCAGTAGCAAGAGTTTGTGCTAAGTGCTGCCTTCTTAGTATTTTCAGCAGCCTTAAACAAGACTCTCCAAGTAGTGTCTGTGTAACCAAAATCAAAAAGAACACTCGATAAATTTAAAGGTATTAAATCAGGCAAATACATTTACAAAGAACTGGAGCCAGTGGGTTGGCTCTTTTTATATGAGATGTCTGAATTATGTTGACAATCTAATAATGTGCCTGAGTAGCTAAAGGCTGATACAGGCCTGCAGGAGCCGGTAATGTGGCTGTAACATCTTATAACATTAAGGACATCATGGAGATAAATGAGACTAACGTAGTCTGAAAATGAACATCTCCCTTGGTTTAAAAAATAAGGTAACTAAAAAACCAAATATTGTGCATTTACCATTTATATCTAGAATCTTGTGTGCAATTTATACATATTGCTGTATATAAGTTAGTGAGCTAAATATTACAGTAAAATATTCATGGTGTCTCTACAAAGCAAAAAATATAATTAGCAGAGGTGGAAAACACCATTTTCTCTTGTTATCCAACCATAGCTATTACTTTAAGCAAAATCATAAAAGTGACATTATACGGCAGAAGTAATGAAGTGTGGGTGGAAAATCAGCTGAGTTGACATGCAAAATGAGACACTTCAGGACTGTCTGTGCTTGTAAATGAAATGCAGTCAAAATATTGCTTTATGTGGAATCTCATAAAGAAATTGAAGAACTTATTTTATCCAATTTGGAGCTGTAACATTTATTAAACTAGAACAATTATTATTAAGTATTGCCAATTTTCTCTCTGTTTCTTTTCCTTTTTCCAGTCAGTAGAAGAGTTTAATTCCCATAAAATATTTGCTACAAATAACTCACAGACTTATTTATGATAAGAAAATTTTTTATTATGATTTCCACCAACAAATCATATAACTTATATTTTGTCCGGGTATTGGATAAATGTTAGAAACTAACTAATGAGTTAGACATTATTTACATTGCGTCATTTATCCCTTTAAATATAATACCACATGTCACATGATTAATATTTGTTTTCAGAACCTCATGCCGGGTACTGTGCTACTATGCCTCATTAGCAAAAGTAACAGGAAGGAGATATTAATTAAAGAAGCATAAAATACAGAAGCAGAGCTTGACAATTTTCACCTGTTCAGGAGAAACAATACTGAACACACAGACACCATCCCAGAACCATAGAAGTGCTGAGGTTAGAACACACCTCCAGAGATCATCTAGTCCAATCTGCCTCTTCAGAATAAGGTCAGTCATCCACAGGAGGCTGCTCAGCATCCATGTTCAGTTGGCCTGTGAATATTTCTTAGGATGGAAACTCCACAATCTCTCTAGTTGCTTCAGTGTTTGACCACCATCACAGTAAAAAAGGTTGGTTTGGGAGTTTTTTTCTTCTTATGTTTAAAAAAAAATTCCTGTGTTTAAGTTCATGTCTGTTGTCTCTCATCCTGTGGCTGAATACCACAAGAAGAGTCTGGTTCCATTTTCTTTATTCCCTGTAAGCTCCAGTGATAACATACTTGTTTTCATACTTATGTTCTTCATATTTCAGCAGCAACCAGGCTGGGGCATAAAGATAGATCAGGAAAACAGGGGTGGGGTGGAAATAAAAGCTTCATTATTCAAATTAAAAATAAAGAATAGTGAAAGTCAAATATACTGCCTGAAGTTAAACAGCGTCTCTTTTTCTTATTAGCATTTTTACCCTGCAATCTCTTTGGAAATGTGACAGGCTAAGGAAGGAAAAAAAACCTCTTATGGTTGCTTTTCCTTTAGTTACTGTTGCATATTGTACTGTTTTAATAGCTGTCCCAATAAAGGCAGGAAGTACCAGGCCTTGATCAACCATGTGGCAAGTCAGCTTCCTACTACTTAACATTGCATTCTAAATTATTTCCATTGGGTGCACTAATACACAAATTACATTTGAAATGCTTGTGTGTTTGTGTAATTACTAACATGTGCAGGAGTGGAGTCAGTATGGCACTCAAGAGGTGCTTATATTTGCTGTTCTTGCAAAAAATATAAAATCATTGGACCAAAATGGATGCTGAGAAAAGAAATAATGAGACAGGTAGCACTGGGAAGGTAGTTATTTCTGTTGAAGCTTGTAGTTGTCTTACATAACATGTTTTATTACTATAGAATAAAATAAAGAGAAAGAAAACAATAAGAAAGGCATAATTCACACAGAAAGAGCCATCAACAAAGACCAAAAGTGGCACAACTGTATGAACCCTATTAGTATGATGGGGAATTTTAAGCAGGATATATTCTTGGGTATTCAGCTAAGGAAAAGGGAATTACATGCTGGTATATCCACATGTTCCTACTCCAGCAGTCTGAAGAAACGTGATAAATGAAGAATACTTCATTGCATTTAAAAGAAAGCAGCAGAATTTCTTGTAAAAGAAATGCAGTTTGCTTGCCTGAATAGAAGATCAAAAAAAGAAAGTTATCATACCCTCCTTGCATACTTGAGTCAGATTTTTATTTCTTGTTCCAGTACTGAACTGTACAATGTAAAGACATTTGTTCATCACTTCTGTGGTGAAGCAATATACCCAAATTTAGGCTGTTCTAAGATATATACTCCTCATAGAGGTTTATATTAGTGTTTTAAAATACATGACCTTGAATTTTGTACTACTGAACTTTCACTCCATCTTTTTTATATTTTAAGTAATTTCTGTTTTATCAATTATCAAAAAATACATATATCCAATTACACTGTTAGCACATACATATTTTAGGCATCTATCTCACTGGTATTTAAAATATGAAAATGTTTTAGTTGAACACAGCTTGCTTTGAAACTTCTTGTAATCTTTCTGCCTCTTGGTTATTTCCTTTTCCAGCACATCCCAGAAACATTGAAGTTTTTTCTATAATCAGTTCCCTATCCATTCTCTAATGTTCCCACTAAATCAGAGCTTCTCTGGTATCACTTCCCTTGTGATACCCTCTTCTTTGAATCTATGCAAATTTGGAGAGAAAATTTCCCTCCTATCACATTCAGCACTTTTTTTACTAATAACATTTCTTTGGAATATGTATCTTTAGAAGCTAAAGTCTACCATAATAGGAGGGCTCTCAGGGCTATTAGTATTTCTCATAATATTTCAGTTTTCTGTCACAAATACGAGTTTATAGAATATTTTTTCAACTATACTTCTTTATTGTTCTTCCCTAAAGAGATTTAAAACTGCTTTTTGTTTTATTCATGCTGAGTGCTTGGGTTTTATTAATGCCTAAATGTCATAGAATCCTAGTACTTTTACCTTCACTTCTGTCTTCTCTGAAAGGATATATATATTTTGCTACTCTATTTGACTCCTGGTTTTGTTGGTTTGTTTTTTGTTTTTTTTTCTTTTGGTTTTTGTTTTGATTGGTTGTTTCCTGGGGTTTTTTTTCCCCTTCTATTCATCTGTTTCCCCCTTAAATGTCTGATGTGACATTAACAGCTTGTAATTCAGATTTCAATGTTTTGTAGTTTTGGGACACAGACAGAAGAGGTAATTTAGATGCTGTTCCCTTTTCCCAAGTGACTAAGATTTAATCCACTAAAGTCTTAAATTCCCTGCCCATACCTCCCTCTTTAGCTATGCTTTGGCTGAAGTCTGATTAGTTGATAGCTTTGAATGGATCTTGCAAGTCTGTAAGGCACAGTGTTCTGGTAAATATATCAGGGCAATTGTTTTACAGGATTACAGGTCAGCTCCCTGAAAGGTGAGGAATATATTTGTTGATTCTTCCCAAAGTTAAACTCAGTGAATGAGAATACGATCATAGGTAGAGGATAACTTACCTTTCAATCCACTTAATATTTTTTTTTTATAGACTTCAAATTTCATAGGGGTGCAGTGGACTTGCATACCTTGACAGAGGTCATGCAATATGAGCTCTTATCAAAATCTATACCCTAAACAAATTTGATCTGTTATGCAATACCTCTAAGTGGTGCAGTTTTCAAGCACATAATGAAAAAGGTGACAATTTCAGTCCCAGTATTACATCAGTTTCAAATGCATGTAATGCCAGCTTGTATCTTGCCTTTCTACAAGCAGTTAAATTCCTTCTGTGTACACAAAATAGCATTAAAGTAGTTTTGGTTGAGGGTTATAATGATAAAGAAAAATGTATTCTTTAGATTATTATATGACTGAAATTATTTTGATATCATTAGTAGTGACATAGTGTTCCAAAAGAAAGCACACCCTAGTGTACTTCAGAAAATAAACCAGGCCTACTTTTCATCTTGATTATTTGAGGGATTTAGTCCCTATACTTTTGTACATTGATAAAGCATAGTATAGATTTCTTAACTGAAAATTACAATACAGTCAGGTACAGATGCAGAGAGCTTAAAATCTTCCTATTTTAAAATTTCCCACCCCAACCTCACGCTGGAATTGCATCTTCAGAAGAATCCAGTCTTGAGATGGAGGGATTTACTTAGACTTCAGAACCTTGAAAACAGAAACACCTAAACTTTCAGTTGTTTCTCTGTAAAGTAGATAAAACTGCAAACAATAAAATGCTTTGGTGAAGCAACAGCTCAGTTAAGAAAATTTTATTCTATTGCTGTTCTGAATGCTGAAACCAAGTCCTGGGGTGTAAAACTGTCAAAATATCAATGAATACTGAAGTTCAAGGATTTCTGCCAATTTCTACCAGTTTATAATCTGGCCTGAATGTCATTATACCTGCTTGTCCACATAATGCCACATTTGGATCATATTATCCTTCAAATAAAGTCTGCTTAATTTTTTTCAATCTGCATGCATTTCTTCCCCAACAAAATATAAGGTAAGCAAAATTGAAGTAAAATTTCTGAAGTAAAATGAGCTGAATATATTTGCCTCATCACAATTTGCATGTTGTTGATGTATTTCCCCAAAATATACCTACGTGTTAACACTAGAAAATTGTAGGTGGAAGGCACCTTTTTTCCCCTTTTTAAAGCCTAAGTGATGCACATGTGTTTGATGGGGCAGCATGTGGGCTGGTGTTGGAATTGGGATGTGTTGGCTTTGCTCTGACCCTGCCTGCTCAAGAATCAACGCTTTTGCTTCAGCTGTCACTCTAAGGATGCACAGGATGTTGCAGACTTCTTAGCTTCCCCAGTTTCCAGAGAAGTAGCACTGTGAAATCCCCCCCAAACCAGAACAGCTGTGCTGCTAGAAGCTGCACAAACAAACCTCTGACTAGGTCCGATCTCTCTTCCATGCAAGTTGAAGAGAAGCTGAATAGCAACACAGCATGGCAGTGCTCATCTGTAAGTGGCAAAAGAAAGGTGAAGCAAGATTAAATAAAATATGTTTAACAACAGACTCATTCAGCCACCTTTCTACCTCTGCAAGACATCAGTGTTTTGCAGGCACTGTGGCAGAGAAAATAAACTGGTTAATCCATATTGTTTACACCTGGTGTCTGAGCAGAGAGGATTTCCTTGAGATGAGTTTTTCAGTTTCTTCACTGATCACTTAGCTGTGATCCAGTCTGAACTGACAGCTCTCTCGTAGGCACAATCATCCCTGGAGGTACAAGCCTGACTGTTTCTTTGCTGATGTCCTTCTGGTTGGAGGTAATGGCAAGTATTCATGCTAGGGCTTATATGGCAGAGCTAGGCCCTCCTTGTATAGCAGAGGCCATCTGAGTGCCAGCATACCCACTTCTGAGTATATTAATTATCTTAAAGCTTTTTCTGAAACAAAACAATCAACTTCCTATCTGTCTCATTCTCTTGTGCATTGTTCTGGCACTGAGGGTGAGGGATCCGTGTGGAGCATAGAGGGAGATAGTTACTAATTTATGGTTTTTTAGAAAAAGTGTAAGGAGTCTCGAGGGGGTGGGGGGAGGGCGCGAAAAAGGCAAAGTAGAGGGATAAGCATACAAGACTTTGTAGCAGAACTCCTCTGTACTGTTCCTATAATTTGCTACTCCTGCTGTGGTACAACTGCAGGTAAAAGTTGCTTTTTGATGAGGTAATTGGGTTCAGAGAACACAAAGTCATGAGCACACACTTATATCTTGTGTTTTTATCTGCCTACACCTCTAGAAAAAAAAAGTCATCTGTCTTAAATGTGCCATTATACATAAACTGTGCATTTTGAATGTCCCCACAGTGCTGCTGCTGCAGACACTGAATCTTCCTGACCACAGGCAAACAAGAAGTATTTCCTCTGGGAGGATGTGGAGAACCAGTGGGAGGTCTTTACAACTACATAGATTAAAAAGAAGTTGTAAATTAAACTCAGTGAGGGCTCAAACTGAGCAGAAGTGACTGGTTCCTCTCACCTTGTACTGCAGCAGCAAAGACTGCTCCTGGGCCAAACCTGACTGCCCTCTGGTACTCAGACCCTGGGAGATGCAGCTTTTATGAGGACTTGCAACTACCTTCTGGGAACTGAAGTGAGCATCCAAATATAGGCATCCCAAAGATCTGAATTCATATGTGGTCCTTCCATTATCAAGTGTAGCTCTGTCATTAAAGTTGTCCTTGATAAAAATACTTAATATCTTTGCTTTCCTAGTCACACCGTGTTAAGCCTTTAAAACCAGTAATTCATTTACTCATTTTAGCTGTTTTTAAACCAAAACAGAGCAGTTCTACTTTGTTAGTATTATGAATGGTCAAAGTGCATTACCCCAAACCAATTTTGATTTCTTTGCACTCTAATAAATGACATGCTTTTATAAGTATTTAAGTGTCATGATTTAAGAAGTTTTCCACAACATATCTTTACTGTTCATGTAAGACTGTTTTTAAAAAGAATCTGTGTGGCTTTGTGACTGAGTCAAAAGCTGGTGTACAGGCAGGGGTGATTACTAAAAGAGTAATATTATCTGCAGAAAACACCTGTCGACTGAAACATGTCATCATCAAATAATACTTCTGGGTTATATCTTTTCATCATGCTGTGAAAGTATGTTGCATGAAGAAATAAATGCAAAATCAAGTAGGAAGAGGATAACTCTGTGTATGCTGGATAGTTTTTCCAGCATTATTCTGATGAGCACGGAGTCCCTCCTTAGGGATTTTTGCCAGTTCTGCTGCTAAAGATCTATACAATGCAACTTCACAGTGTAAACTAACTTCATCCCTCAGCCCAGATCAAATAAAAGGCTATGAGATTAATAATGGCTCTCATATCCCTCCCCATGGAAGAAGGGCTGCCTCCAAAGATACTTAATCATTCTTTATTCTTTCTATTGTGCATCAAGAAAGTTTTAATTTTGTTTTGCAATTAATCCCCTCGTATGGATTTAGAGGTTAATAATTCTTAAAAAATTAAGGCTGAAAATATCAGCAAAAACAATGCAGAACAACATTGTTATCACTTTTTGAAGGGAACTCAGGGTTAAGTTAAAAAATAAAAAACAATAAAACATATGATGATAGCTGACTATGAGTTTTGCAGACCAATGAAATTATTCATGCAACATGTTGGTGCATGAAAAAAAAGGTATGGTAGATAATTCAGTAACAAAATATGTGTTAATATATACCACTGTATTCATAAATTTTAATAGAACTATTTATCACAGCAAGAACTGTTAAGGAATTCTCTAGGCTTTCTGCCACAATGGTAAGATGAATGATGAATCTGATGTAATGCAGGGTTTTTTAATAATTTATTGGGTCATGAGTTATGGTTTTATTCAATTGAATATTATTAGATGGGTTTGCCCCAGGCAGTGAGCATGGTATATGAAAAAGAAAACTAGATTAAGCAAACACTTGATGAGTTTAATCATTTCAAACAGGGCAGAGGATAAAGGCACTGACAGATTTGTCATTAATTCAGCAGATGTTTTTACCTCCACACAACATAATCACAAGATGGGAGTTGTCATTGAAGCCCTGAAAGTGTGATGATAATAATGAATAGTCTGCATAATCTATTATTTTCACACAATTGATTTATTTTCTCCATGAAAGACAACAAGGGATGGAACAGAGGGGAGAAGGTCTTTTCAAGAATGGTGGCATAAGAATATTTTTCTTCATCCCAAATCTTTATATCTATTTTTGATTAAATAGTGCCATTCGGCATAATGGTAGCGGGTGGTGATTTTTTCTGATAGAAAATGGAATGAATCATCATTGCTGCACTTTGTCCACATTATAATGATGCCTTCACTACAGAGACTATCCATCAAATTTTTATCAAGAACCGTTATTACTGGCTTCCCACTCAAAGCCTTACCTGTAAGATGCAACCAAGTCCATTTTTCTATAACAAATATTAAGCTTCTTTGAGAACAGAGAAGGGACCTGAACTATTGTAGAATAAGATGTACGCCTTCTGAGCTGTTTAAATAAGTGTAGGCAGAGGTCAAGGTGGTAAAAGGCTGATCTTGACACCTGTAAATAGTAGATTTATTAGTCCTTTATTATTATGTGCATGACACTTGACTTATCATAGAACTGCTTTTTCAATGTGAAGTGAAAGAACTGTGTCTCCAGTACATGATTTTCTGTTTTTCTTGATCATTGCCCCAGTTATAGAAATGTCAAGCATTTTCATCAATTTTATTTGTAGCTACAATTATTCAACACCTAATAACAATTTTTAAAAATATGTATCTGAAACTGCTTTTCTAGACAGAAGCAAACATGCAGTTCATGAAGCAACACTTTGTCTCTTGCAACTACTCTGGGGCTACATAGGAAGGGTTTGATGAAACCCAAGTTAATATTAAATTCTCCTAGGCAATGCTTAGCTACCAAAACTGCAAATTACCCTATCTTTTTTTCTCAGTTTCTCATGGGAACTTCCAACACCAGTGTTAATGCATCACTTTATGCACATCTGACATTTCTTGAATAGTGATTCATTCCATGACTTTTAACACAGCATCCAGACCTCCTGAGTAGATCACAGAAATAGAAATTCTGTGGACCAGGATGTAGGAACTGAATCACATTTATGACAGAGGAAAAAAGTCAGATCCTTTCCATGGCCAGAAAAAATATACTTCTTTTTCTTTTAAAGAGTTTCATTGATGAAACTCCAATCCTGATTAAGTATTTTGTTCTTAAGTAAAGAGGAGCAGGAGATTGCTATTAGGTCACTCAAGGTTAATGTTTCTGTATGTTTGATATTCTGCAGATAAGGTGCAGTTATGACCATTTCCAAAGACACTTTTTCTATGAGTAATGTTAGTATCCTATGAAGTAGGAATATTTTTGCTTTCAAATTTTGATTTGTTGAATGCTTTAATTTGTTTTTTTTTTCAGAATGATCAAAGAAATATAAAAATACTAATTTTATCTCCCTCTTTCATCAGAATAGGTGATAGCTTAGATAGATCTACGATGTGGTGTTTAAGTCTCTGAGTCTTTAAACTAGTCTGCCTTTCTTTCTCATGTGCTGTAATAAAAATGGCAAGGAATTTGTAGACAGAAGATAAGTGAGTCACAGGAAAAGACAACATCACTGTGTTATCCAGTCAGAATGGATGTAGGGTTTCCATACTCTGAACCTCCGAGTTGTTAACGAACATTTCAAGAGCAGGTTAGCTTCTTAATGACTCTATAGATCACATCTGCCATTCCACATCAATGACAGCTGCTGCAAGACTGTCTGACTATTAAGAAAGGAACCATACCTGCCATAATGAGAAAAAAGATGTCAGTATTTGCTGGATTAAAGTAGTTCTGGGAATAGATGTATATAACCTGCTGGAGAATAAACCTTAATAACAATGACAATAGTAACAACAACAATGGTATTAATAGTCATGATTATATATAAATATTTTATTGAGAACTTAAAACTTTTCTTACTTTCTCTCCTTGTGTTTCCTTTGCTGCTTTTATTTTCCTTTGAAACAGCGTTTCCAGAATAACTCTTTCATATCAGTATGAATATCTGCTCATTGTTTTAAACATTTGATGATATTTTAATTTCATAAGAATCCATGTAAACATTAGTATTCAATCTGTTACCTTTTGGTGTGAATATGTTATTTTAAATATAATTTTTTTGGTTAAAGGAGGAGGGAGGGGAAAAGTACAAAAATGCCCAGAGCTAGTAAATGGGGGAGTTAGGATAGAACGCAATGTGGCAGCTTAAGTTTACTGCTACTGTGAATACAATGTAAAATGGTCATTAATGCTATTCAGTAAGGAGACTTGCATAAAATAATTAAATGAACCCTAAGGATACCTGTCAAACTGTCATATACTCACAAGCAAGGAATTCACCAAGTAAAGCTGTCAGTCAGAGTCTGACATTCTGAAATCCTTCAAAAAATGTTAAGCATTCAAAACTCTGCTAGTAATAAACCTGGCAACAGTAAGATAAGCTGGCCTGCCACAGCCTCAGGGTTCTTTTGCAAATGACACTGTGATATGACTCAGTACCCTTACGTTTGAAAGAATGTAGTTCATTTTTTTATTTGTTCAAGGAAGAATCAAAGACATGCTTTACTCTTCCCTGCAGCAAGCATGCTTATTTTCCAATTTGTAAATAAAGTGAATATTGGCTTTTGGTGAACTGCAGTACATATTGACCAGTCTGTGTAAATCAACTTAGGGGACATGTAAGCTGTGGTAATTTACATCAGATAAAGATTTATCTGACACTTTTCTTTTTTTTCTCTTTTCTGAACAAATAAATGTATAAACACTAACAGCTATATGAGACAGTTTAGCCATTGATGCTGGAAGCTTAATTTCAGTAAACCAAGTCCTCACTGGAATTAAGGTCAGTTGCAGTAATTACTTTAAACAGAGAGCTAGTAATGATCAGAAAATGGTCATTGCCTAATCTAGCATATTATCACTGTCATTTCCAAAGTTCCTGTTAACCACTGTGTCTTTGTGCCAACTGTGCAATTTAGAATCATTGAATGCACACAAAACACTTCTTGCTCTTTATTGTTATATACATCCACTAAGTAGAGTTTAGATTTTTCTTTTTCTACTTCCACTTTTCCTTTCTTATCTTCATTTAATTTTCTTTTTTCATTGTCTTGTCTTTTTTTCCTTCCTTCTTTCCTTTTCTCCTTTTTTCATTCTTCCTTTCTTTGCTTATCTTCCTCTCAATTCATCTGTTTATTTCTTTGCTTGTTCTTTATTCTTCTCCATTTGTCTCTCCTTAATTTTTTCCCTTTCCATTTCCTTCCCTTATCCTAGCTCTTCTTTTGTCATTTACTAGATTTGTTAATTTTGAAATGCTCTTGAAAGAAATGTATTGCAAACTATGTCCTCGTGGAGGAACTTGTAGGAGACAAAAGTCCAAGGTTAACCCCATGTCAAGACACTTGGTCTCATGTGACTCTGTAAATCTAAAAGATAAAAGGTGAATGTCTAAGTCAGGACCAGTCATCTGACCTCCTTTTGTAGTCAATGAAGGAAAGCAACATCTATAGAGTTTCAGTCATCCTAATCAGGTTGTCTGATCTGGGTCAAAAGACATCTCTGGAAGATGTCTCTTTCTTTCTGCTGTGTACAAAAAAAGACTTGGATAAGTAGTTTAGACTCAACTGTCTATATATAATGCAGACATCTGAAGTTGGGTAATTTTAAACATAGCTTTTGTAACTCCTTTGTGTTCAATGGGTTGGGAAATGAATTAAATCCATGTTCCTTTCTCATCATTAGGCTGATATTTTTTCACTCTGTTATGTCTAAAACTGTTGAAGTGATTTTCTCTTGTCTTAGCTTCTCATCATTTGTGATGTCTTTAACTTTGAGGTATCCTTTATTAAAGAAGCTATATAATTTAACTAATCATTGGCATTTAATGAGCAAATATGTATAGACCTTAACAGTGTCTGATTAGTGGATTTGTTCTTTCCTGCAGATAAGTGCTGACATAGTAATTCAAGCATAAGGAACAGTTGGAAAATACTGATTGTCACAATCTTAACAAATACTTTGAGTTAATATTCATAGTCCAAAATTTCTTGTGCCCTTCTTCAAGAAATTCATGATGAGGGACACAATTATTAAAGGTTGATTTGGAAAAGTTGGACCCAGTGATTGCCCAGGATGATAGGATAACTGTGTCAAAACAAAAGATAGAATCCAAATCTCTCAGCCACGAGGAAACAGGAATATTGATATGCAGGTAGCATAATGCAAAGTGTGTTTGCTTTCACATCTTGATAAGTGAATCCCCTTAGAGGTGAATGAGTTTTCTATGATATTTACATAAATATTTCATTCTAAATCTACATATATCAGAGTGAAAGGTGGAGACCTCTATAAAGCAGTTCTAATAAAATATCAGTCCTGTATCAGGTAAAGAAATTGGTGACTAGTGCATTTAATTTGTGTCTATTACTACGTAATTCAACATTTTGGGTCATGAAGGGATTAACTAGTTAACTAGCACTAGTAACACATGTTTCTATCCATGGTCCAGTGTTTATTACTGAATTAGAAAATTGATCAAAATTGATCCTCTTGTCTTATTTTTTGAAAATGTATTGGCCTTCTAACATCAATATTTAGTATGTCACCACTTGAAAATAGTAATAAATTCTTTTCTGAAGCTCTACATCTCATCTCCAATGAAATTTGACTAGTTTTATGTCAGCAGTTTCTCAAGGTAAGCTCTTTGCATTCCTTTGCAATTAAAATATGGGGTTTAGTTCATAGTGATCTCCCTAAGGGGTTTTAATGTCTATCATCACTATAAATTCATGTTTCCTAGCCAGTAAACAAGAATTGCATTGTTTTCTGCTGAAATAATCACTTTTGGAGAATGAGATTTCAGTTTGTTTTAATCCTTTTAGCCTGCGGCTCTTCTCCCTCAGTCATTATAACTCTAGCTTTATTTTGAGTAGCACATGTATCTTTCTAGTCCAATCCATTTCCACACCATTTTTCACCGGCAGTCAAGCTTAGCTAGTAGAAAACAATGAAAAAGATGTTGCTTTAAGCACTGGTGAGTTTTCTATTACATCCCTCATTAAAATAGAATTAAAAATAGATAACATTATAGGTATGTGTGCTGGTACGTACCAAGCCCTGCAAATATAATTTCCCAACACTTAAACTAGCAGGTCTTGATTTTCTTAGTTGCCATTGGTTGTCCATTTTCAGGATGTGATAGTGTTTGATCTCTGCAGTGATGTGATAGTGCTTGATATCTTTTTTTTTTTTTTTTGTAATTAAATTTGAACTTTAAAGTGGTGAAATCAAAGTATAAACTGGCTCTACAGAATGACCATGAAGAAGCAAAATTCTGCCTGAAGACATGCTGTGCTCTTCTATAACATGATTAGCTGCTTGATAAGTTGTCTTCATGTCTATAACCTGCCTTTTGGTCAAGTGCCAAAAATGTTGCAACACTTAAATAAAAAGCCAACTCGAATTCTTTTTAAGCTTGGATAATGAATTGTCACTTAGCCCCAAAATTCTGTAGCATATGCTCATTTTCTTTGTTTAGTTTATGTGTGGTTGTGACACTAAACAATAGTCTAAAATCTATGTCTGTGTTGTACTCTAAGCAGGAGAAAATGTACCTGGAAGGGAGTAGTATGTTATCCCACAGACACCAAAGGAGCAATCTCAACAGCTAAAAGACTGGGCTTTAAAATTAAGCTCTAAAGCTGGAGCAGGATTATAAACTTCAGAAAATGTGTATGAAAGAAAAATGTATATAAATCCTTAGCTTTATTGAGTAAAGTCTACATGAAACAATAAGGTTTTTGAAACCAGAGAAATGGGCTAAGGCACTCAGAGCAGTGCTGCCAAAGCACTAGATTCAGAGTCTGCTTCAGGGATTTCCTTAAATAGTAAAGTTAATGTAATTTCTCAGGCTTTATGAGCAATTACTTTTTCTTTTGTTTTCTTTTATTTTCTTTTTTTTGCCAATGGCAATTCAATATTTTTGCAAGCATGTTTATTTTTTACAGGTAAAGACAGCACATTAAGTATTTAGATCAAAATAATTGCTTAGTCCCTACTCATTCAGACTAAAGCCAGCAATAATAAAAGACATTAAGAGCGAATATGCTTTAGGTTTCTTTCATTAAAATTTCCATTAAAATCTGCTTCTCTCTTCTTTTTCCCTTTCATCACAATTCCTTGTCTAGGTATTATCTTTGCTTCACTTTGCATTTTTTGTATGTTTCTTTCAACAGACTCCCTCCACATGAGCTCACCCCTCTCTACCTCCTCTTTCTCTGTCACTGTCTCCATCTTTTTTGGAACTTTCTCTGCATATAGCAAATGAGTTCATTTTCTCCTAGTCTGAACTCAGCTAAAACCTTTGCATTTCACAGAGTAGAATGCAGTCTACTGCACTGAGAAAATGATGAAGTAAAATCTTTGAAGGTAGGAGACCAAAAGAGGCTTTTATATCATTACTTAGGAAGCTACATAAGTGACTTCATTTCAGAAGATTCCGCATGACCACAACAGGCTTTCAGCTCTGTGACTATATGCTCAGTTTGCTAGAAAATTAAGCCACTCTTTTTGAAGGCATTTATTTATTTCTTTATTTATCTTTATGTCAGATTTGGTTATAACATCTAAAATATAATCATTCTTCATTTTCTCTCTTTTCTGGAAATCTAATTGATGCTTTGACAAAAAAAAATAAAAAAGTACTTTGAACTTATAGGTTACTTTCAAGTTCTAAAGTCAAAGTTGTTTCAGACTGATTAATTGTTTTAGCAATGTTCATTCTTGAAGGATTCAAAGCATTTTAGAGAACTATATGCTTCATCATACTTTCAAGTAAAAAACTTGGAGTTCAATAAGATCTGGAATTAAAGTGATGACACTTTCAACTCTCTCTTATAATTATTACTCCTTTGAAATTTATACCATTGTAGACTCTTAGGATTTCTGAGAACTTTTCCTTGGAGGTCATACAGAAAGCAGGGCAGCTATTTAGATGAGATAATTCTTTAAGAGGTCTGTGGGAAGACAGAAAGAGGAGGATGACTTCAATCCCCATGTACATATTAGCCAGCAGAAGTGATGTCCAAGGCAGGAAAATAAAACTGCACCCTTTCAAAAATAGACGTCCTCTGACAGAACTAGAGAAATGGGGGTTTTTCATTGATGGCAAACTGATGAGGAACATGTGACGTAAGTGTAAAAATACTGAATCAAACTTTTGAACAAACAGCAGAAACCCTTCACAGAGCGCTGGCTCTGTCATCAAATCCTGGTATTGTCTATAGAAAACATGACTCCTGTGTTTTTGTACTCCTACATTTGCATCTATCTTTTACTGTCTTAAAACATTTTTTGCTGAGGAAACAAGGTGCAGGCAGCACATCACAGAAAAATAGAGCTCAGAGGTAAGATTTTGATATCCCAAGAACCATCCCTTGCAGTCTATCCACCATTCCATGCATAAACCACCATTATTTTGATCTGCATGATAAAAATCACTTCTGCCAAGATAGAAATTTAATCAAATCAAAACTAATGAGATAAATAATAGTTCTTTACTTTCACAGAAGCTTCCAAAGATTATCTTCTGGGTTGTGTGTAAAAATGCCTGAGAGAAGGAGAAGCTGACAGTTACAAAGGGTCTTCAATTTAATCTCTTCATCTCATATGTACAAGTAAATAGCCTATATGTGTATAAAATATCTGTTCATTTTGGAACGATTTGCACTTTGCATATAGAATGCATACATACAGAATGCATAACAAATAAAATCAATCACTTTAACAAGCAAAAAAATAATGATTTAAAGGTAATTTGGTCATAAGAATTAATGAAGTAATTTAAGTAATGAAAAGAGTGAAAAGGGAAGAATAAAGTAAAACAAATCAGCAAAATGTGATGAAAAGCATGGGAAACTTATAGTTTTTTAATAGCCCACAGTTATATAGCATTCAAAGCCCAAACAAAACAAATAGGGAGGGCAAGAGGAAAAGGCTGTGTTTGTGGTTTTTTGGGGTTTTTTTTGTTTGTTTTTTTGGGGGGGTTTTTTTGTTTGTTTGTTTTGCTTTGTTGGGTTCTGTTTCTTTTTAACATTAGTCTGGGATCTCTTATAGTCTGAAAAATATTCCAAATACCATTTAATTTCCTGTGAAGGGAACAATTTTTCTCTCTATTTTCTATGAAAGTATATTTACACAGGGGACATATCATAAACGAATGGTAAAGATGGAAGGAGAAAATACAGCTCTCAAGATATTTAGTTTAAAACTAGTTAAATTTGTCTTTCATTTGGAGAAAGCTGAACAGATATTACTGATTTTAGCAGTATTTTACAGAATCACAATTAAGGGGGAAAAAAATCCTAAAAACAAACCAAAACCACTAAAAACCCCAAATCATCATTTTCCCTGCCAGAAATGTCCCTAGAGAGTCTGAGCTGCAATTTCTGCAAACTTTAAAAAAGACTTATGTTTACTGCGAAACTTTCATTGCAGATAGTAACCTTTACATCTTTGAGGATGTCTGTCTTGAGACACTTTAAATTTATACATGGTCTAATAACTATTTGAAGACATTTGGACAAGAAATAATGGTTTTACCAACTTTGGAGAAGTGGAAATAGTCTGAAAAGTCAAATTTTAAAAGGGGGCTAAAATAGTCCTGATTGTGAAATTTATTGCTACTAAACTGTAACAAAACATGTGCTGAAGAAAGTAATTCTTGATACAAAGTGCTTTCTGAAGACAGAAAAAGAACAGAAAAGCTAATTTTAACTCAGACAATGCCTATTCAATGGAAAAACAATTCTGGAACAACATTGCTGATGGTATATACTGGGAAATAAACATGGAAATTGATAATTATTTTAATTCATACCAGAAGAGTTAAATAGAAATTCTAACAGAGCTCTTTTTTTTTTTTTTTAAACACTTTTTATGCATGTCTCAAAGACAAAATTTGGCCAATATATTCCTTTGATGAACTGAAAAGGAGAAATAGAAAATAATATTGGAAGCAGCTTTTTATTCAAGGCAATCAATATATATAAACTAGAGAAGTCAAGATTATTAGGAAGACATTTCTCTTATACAACTGCAACTTGGAAATAAACACAAGCTTTTGCCACAAAAGATTTTCTCATTTAAGTCAGTCAAATAAACAAAAGCTTTCAAAAGGCAAAATGTCCCTCTGCTGAATGGTATCACACCTAAAAGTATTCAAAAGTTAAATCTTATAAATTGAGGAAAAATTAAAAAAAGATGCTTCCCTAAACAATAAAATCTTCGTTTTTCTTACATAAATTTAAAGATCCAGTGGACCTAAACAGAGTTTATACGACACTTTCAGAAAGATAGGATCAGAGCTAATAAAAAGAGTCAGAAATACTCAGTTACCATTTCACTGTCATCTCCCTTCACACAATACATAGGAGAATTAGGCACCTTAATTAAGATCAAATCCTAAACCCAGTGAATTCAATAAAACCAGTGCTCATCTGATGATCTCTAAGACTGACCTTTAAAGTTATGTGTCTCTCCAACAGACTTGCTGCTTTCCTCCTGTCAAGATTGCAAGTCTTTCAATTATTTACCTATGATTGGGTGTCTGCTCTAAAATTTCAGACCAGACCTATCCTGTCTTTTCCAATGAGTAGTCTGCACAACTGCTGCTGAGGTTACTCAAGCTTAGCAGGTAGGCTTTCGCATTACTTCACAAAATATTTCATGTCCAAAGTATGAAATAACATGCTTTGTTCTTTTTCTGCCAGCAAGTAAATCTGAACTGAGCAAATGATTCAGTTCGTACTGAAACAGAATGAACTCTGAAGATGTAGGAATATGGTATTTTTCTGGCCTGAGTGACATTCCAACTGAAATTTTAAATTTTTTTGTATGCTACTTGATACATTTGTTTTAAAGCAGGTGTGAGAAATTATGTATTCTTAGTTCTTCAGCTTGAAGTCAAAGCAGAGCTGAAGAACTGCTCCAGTTCCATCAGGTAAGCATTGACAGGTCTTTGCCAGAACTATGTAAAGCTTTTAGGTCCTTGTATACAACCAAACTTATTATTTTAAAAGTAATGGTTTTAAACCATTCATTAGCCCTGCAGTGAGGAAAAGCATATTAATAGAATATTTTGTACAACCTACTGAAGCATTCTGTTCTTTTATATTCAAATGTGATTTCCACAAAACTCAGAAGAAAGTAAAAAAAAATACATTTTGATCACAAAATTTACACTTTGACAGTTCTAGAGACAACAGTATGTCAACCAAGCAACGGGAAAAAAAAACCCACTTCAAGACGAGAGCATGATACAGCGCAATAAAATGCTGCGTTTTTAAAACCAGCTTTCATTGAATATTTGCTTATTTAATTGACATACTGGTGCATAGGCTTACATTCTCCAGAAGCTGAATCTACATGTTTAAGAAACTGACTGTTACTACTTGCCATCTCTTCTATAAAAGCAATTGAACATATGTGCACTATTCTTAAAAATCTACTAGCAGAATGCTAAAGACATTTGGCTCAACTTGAAACTTCCAGCAGAAGAAAAATAATTACTTCTATTTAAACAATAAACACATTTGCAAGAATAACAGGAAAGTTTCACACGTTTCTGGTTACAGATGGGTTAGTTCACAAATACCTTCTGCTTTTTCATATCTGTAGGGAACAAAAGGCTATGTACTTTCTCTGTTCCTCTACATTTATTGCAAATTAAGTTAGAGAGACAAAAGTGTCAGCCACTTAGAGAAGCTGGGGAAGGAGCAAATAGCACCATGAACCATGAACTATAATAAATACATTAGCATTAGGGATTACTTCTAAGTTCTAGAATCTGGATAAAATTCTGTTTTGAGAACCAGTTCTTTACAGAAAAGGATCATAGAAGCACAAATTCATAGAATGTTTTAGGTTGGAGGGTACCTTGAAGATCATCTATTTTCAATTCCTGTGCTGTGGTCAGGGACACCTACAACTAGAATAGGTGATATCAGGGTGGTTGAAGTTCCCCAAGAGGACCAGGGTTTTTGAATGTGGCTGCACCTATCTGTCTGTAGAAAGTCTCATGAGCTTGATCTTCCTGGTCTGGTGGCATGTAGCAGACCTCCACTATAGTGTCCCTGTCCCTGCCCTCCCTTTAACCCTGACCCATAAACCCTTGATTAGCTCCTCATTCATCTCCAGGTGAAGCTCCATGCACTCCAGATGGTCGCAGACATAGAGGGCAACACTGCCTCCTCATTTTCCCTGCCTGTCCTTCCTAAAGAACCTGTATTCTTCCATGTCGCCAACACCGCAATCACAGGAGCCATCCCACCAGGTCTTCATGATACCATTAAGATTGTAGCCCTACAGGTGTGCGTACATCTCTAACTCCTCTTGTTTATTCCCCATGCTGGGTGCATTTGCATAGAGACATTTAATTTGGGCCCCTAATGAAACCTATTTACTGGCTTGAGTGGATATAATTCCTTTGTGCTACTCTTCAGGTGCTCTCCTGATGACCTGGAATCCATCTCCAGGCTATGGACATCTCTTGCTGGCATTGGCACCCAACTGGTAGGAATAGGATTGACTTCTAGGAGTACATAGAACTGAGGTTCTCCTTCCCCGACAACTTTAGTTTAAAGCTCTCTTCACCATCTTGGTAAGCCCATGACTAGAGAGGATTTTCATGTTTTGGACAGACAGACCCCATCTGCTCCCAGTAGAGAAGGTTCTTCAAAGTGAGTCCTATGGTCTAAGTAGCTGAAACTTTGGCTGTGGCACCAGTTCTGTAACCACTTACTAATTCACCAGATTCAACTGGACCTTTCAAACCCCTCCCCTCCGACCAGAAACATTGATGAAAATCTGCCTGCACTCCAGAGTCCCTTATGTTCTCAGATGTGATTCCAGATTTTTACCTTTGACATTCAAGCCAGCCATACTGACATTAATTCCATCTAATTTTTAGTAAGAAAAGCACTGAGATTGCTCCAGTGTGAGGAGGGAATGGAATGACAGAAACAGTTCTATGAAATACTCCCATCCTTGCCTGGTTAGCCTGTCAATGGTATGACAATCAGAATGTACTACACTTAAATTGGCATAGCTATGAAGAGGCATATTATCTGACTGAACATGGCTTTATCAAAAAATGAATCAAATGTAATGTCTGTTAATTCTGTGTCTCAGTAGGTTTTAAACTTCATTCAGCAACACAGTAATGAGCAAAACACAAGCACTCTTATGGAGTTAAGAGCTTGCAAATTGAGAAGAAACCTGTCTTTAATTTCCTGTGTACTAACTCTGGTTTATAGATTCTCTCTGAAGCATTTATTGAAAGATACATATTAAGCTTAATTTAAGTAACCATTTTAATTGACAGAAGTTGATATTTATACCAAATTTAAAGCAAATAGCTTTCTTCTCACTGAATGCATTAACTGTCTTCAGAATATATTTTTATAAATCTTAATTAAAATTTTCTAATAAAGAAAAATAAGCAACAGAAGCCAGGCATCTGGCAATCCAGTATTTCTGAAAAGAAACAAAATGAAATTAAGACAAATAGGAACAAGAGACAGCTGATTTCAATACTTTATAAGTTTTTAGATTTCATTCCTTTAAATCTTTGATCAGAGATAAATCTCATAGAAAATAGCTGCTTATATAACAAGAGTATTTGTGTATGGAAACAATGTTTCTAGAAGTCAAGCCTTAATTTGTCTATATTTTCAATTTAAATATCTAAATTATATGCTAAAGATATACAATAAGTCCTTTCATAAAAACTATAATTTTAGAAAGGAAGTAGGTTAAGTGGATTCAGCCTACTTAGATGCTTGAAAGTGCCAGACAGATATATTCGTCAATTTCTTTCTATACCTTTTTTTTTTTTTTTTTGCCAAGAAGTTTTAAGTAAATTCAGGAGAAATGTTTTATATTTCTGACAGTTCAGAGCCACAGGCTTTGGTTCTGGCTTTTAGTGGTTTTGTTGAAAGGGGTTGGCTTTCTGCAGTGATTGCATTTATTTGTAGGTAAGAAGATTTGTTACAAAATACTGTAGATTTTCTATATTTTTTTTTAAATACCAAAAGGGAAGAAGAAAGAAGGAGAGCTGGATGGTGGAACATGTGCTTCTGTGTTTTACTGTCATAAAAACTTATATGACTCAGGTCCATAAACTCAGTCTTTCAAAACCAATGTAAATAAATGCTAAAATGCTTATGAGTTTCAAACAGACAAGGCTATGTTAGTGGTTCTTTAAGTTTTGTTCTTGCTGCTGCTATGCTTGTTTGTCTTTTACCATTTGTTATAATGGGAGTATTAAAAACTCTATAGATCTGACAGAATCATTCTATTAAAGTTCCATTATGAGATACATGAAACTGTAATTTTTATATTCTGCAGGGTATATTAAGATAAGTGTTACAGGGACTTTTCATGAACATGTAGAATTAATATGGATGTCACTTTGTATCACTTTATTACTTACTCAACAACTGTAACCTCTGTTTTAAATCAGTTTTGGTTTTTGTTTTAACAAAAACCAAATTAACTTGGAGGTTGATAGGTAAGACTTGCAGCTTCCACAAACCTCACTTCTTAATTTGAACTAGGAATTTAGAGAGTGGTCTCACACTCTACACTGACAAAACCTGTTGATCAGTACAGAAAACACTGAAAAAAACATTGAAAAAGAGAGTTTAATGGACTCTTAATTTTTATTTTCCTCTTCAGTATCCAAAGTATAAAGATGTTAATGACAGAAAAAGGCTTGGAGGTTTAAAAGACGAAGTATAACTACATAGAAATTATTCAAATTCTCAATATTTGCTCCCTGGATCCTGCCCAAGGGGTCAATAATAATTCCTTACCCATCCAGAATATTCTGACATCACTGTACTGAATGTCCAATGAGATCAATAGACTTAATTAGAAAATAAAGAGATTGATTTGATTTCTAACAAAAAAGACTAGACTGCATTAAAATACCCTTCAAAAAGTAAAAGTCAATGTTTTCAATGTTGATAAAATCTCTTTCTTTTTAAATTAGGACCTTTTTTTTTTTTTTTTGCCAGTGATTCAGTACTAAAAAGGACACAATAAAAATGCAAATTCAACCAAAATCACATTTTATGTAGATTATATATTTTAAAATTATAAACAGAACACATTTTGGCAAACTCCACAATTTTTAACTTTCTTCTTCACTGTTCTTTTCATTTTAAAAACTCAGCTAGGCAGTAAGAAAATTGGTCTTTGAGTTGTGAAGTTAAAAAGCCCAATCAAAGTCCAAAGCAGACAGAAAGTTTTTTATTACTGGAAGAGTTATTGAACATAAAATTTTCACTGCATGTATCTTTACTTTGCCTTTAAACTCCTCCTAATAAAGGTAAACGGATGACAGGCTACACACAGCACTAGAAATGCCACGATAAAGAACTTCCAAGAAATTTCCATTGAATTACCTGCACTGAAAAAAGGAGAAGTGAAATTACCCCAAAAATGCAACACTTGAAACCACAAGCTGATTAACTCTTCTAAGCTTTTAGGTGAAGTGAGGAAACAGTGGAGTTTGAAGTTGAGGTAAGATTTCTCTGAAGAGGAAATGACATTGTGTGGGGCAGGAAGAGGATTCAAGATAAAATATTCAACAATAGCAGACTGGCTAACACATTGAGTAGGCAGCTTGTTGTGCCACAGAGAGCATAAATCACATATGAAACTCATTTATTTATATCTTCATTCAATTTTCTATTGAATTATAACAACAAATTCTCCTAAAATTAAATTAATTTTTTTATAATTTTTATGTTTTTGTTTGTACTTTGCACAACATCTTGTATTTGCTCCTGCTAATTATCACATAGAGTGATAGAGTACCTTCCATGGCTTGCATTCTATCATGATTTGTCCAGAATTTCTCAGTCAGGATTGCTCAAAGAAAAGTAGCAAAGGTACACAGTCCACACTCAGGACCTTTGAGATAGAAGTGATAACTGTTAAACTTTGGGAATCATATAGCTGTAACAGTCCAGAGTTGTTTTATGAGTGAGTAATGGAACAGAAGCTGTTCCAAGGATGTGGAGGCCGGTAAGCCTGTACCACCAAGGAGCAGCAGGGTCCAGTGGTGGGAAGAACCGATTTGATAAATGCTCCTTAGGTTAGGGTGGGCAAGCCTTCCCCCAGGATTCCTTGTTCCAGTTATTCAAATGTACCCCAGTTTTGCTACCTTGGTTGGTTGCTAGCATCTCTGCCCTCTTGTACCATGAGGTCCCCGATTCCAGAGAATTCTCCGTTCTCTGTTTCCCCATTGGCCCCTGCTCCTTTGTCACTCCCCCAGTTTTCTCCATTGGCCCTCAGACCCTAACCCCACCTATGTTCCACCCCTATGCCCTCAGATGATTTGCCCTGATGCTCTGCCCACCCCTCATTTGCCCCATACAAAACCTTGGACATCCCTTTGTTCCTTGTCTTTGTCCCTGGGTTCTGTCATGGCTACTACCCTCCCTGTTCCTCGTTCCTGGACCCTCCTTCAATAAACCCCCCCCCGCGGAATCCCATACAAAGACCCTTCTCGTCTTTCACTGTCACAGCTGTCTGGCAAGTGTGTGAGTGTGAGTGTGAGTCTGTGAGCTGCAGCAACACGCCAAGAGTGACTTCTCTGGAGACACTTTTGGGGGAGGTCCTGGCACTTTACCACCCCACACGAGCCGGGACACAAGGAGATGTACATATCCCAACATAAATAAGAGAGCAAAATAGATAATATTCCTCCTGGGCATTTTGTATTAAAGAAGCAAAGGGACCACTGTTCTGACGCCAACTTCTGTGAATATCTAGAAAGATTACACCTACATGTCTTCTGGCTAGACCACAAACCAATCATGCATTTTGCAAAGATCAATTGAGACTGACAACCGGCAGCTCAGAATTTACTATGTAAAGTCCAGGATTTCACTGTGATTTTTTGCCCTGGCTGCTGGAAGTCATTTCAGTTTATCTACTGCTTATGAAATATTGCTTTGTGTCTAGTGCTCCTTTGAAAGCTAAAATATGAAAGTGATATGATGGCAGAGGGAGATAAAAAGTGGGAGATATACTAAAGGAACACATTTTCAGGAAGTGAATGGATTCAAAAGGGACAAAGGTGCCAAAATGCTGAGCATTTTGCATCGTCCCTGGAGAAAAAGAGTAGATAGGAGTCCAAGCTAGAAACACTACTTAATCTCAGTACAAATTACTTGATGTGGATACGAAACCAGTTTTCCTAGATCAACCCTCTCCTCTGAATCATTGGAACAAAGTCATTAAAATAGATTGTTTTTCTTACTACTCTGATATGAGCAGGGTTTTTTGTTTTGTTTTGGTTTGGTTTTTTTCCCATGTGCAATTATGGAAAAAATGGGTTTAATTCATTGTGGAGACTTAGAAAACTAAAGTTCTTGCTTCACGGAGTAAGGCAGTCAGACTGTACTTTAATAAGTATAATTGTATTTTATGGGTTGATTTCTTCTCTTTCCAGTCTTCGTTAAGACTAGGTCAACTAAGGTTTGTAAAGGGTACCATAAAGTACGGATTTGTAAAAACATACTTTTATACGAGTTAGTCAAATACTAGCTGGCTAGTTTTTAACTAAGGGAAGAATGCTTTCAGTGTTGGGAAAACAAAAAAATAAGGTATTTCTATACAAAGAGAATATATGGTACACATATCAATAAATATAATTTGTATGGAAATTGACATAATGGTAATAGGACTCAAGCAGATGGAGAAATTTTTTTTTTGAGCTGTGTGTGATATCCTACTATAGCATCTAAATAAAACACCACATTGTGTTTAAAGTAAAGTAATGAAGTCTGTTTAAAATTATTATAGAGGACCATTTTTTCCTGTGCCTACATCAATCATATTCGGGAACACTGCCAGTACAAATCGTTTTATCCTTTATTAAGTCAAACGATTTACCTACAGATTTCTCATAAAGCCTTGTTGTATGAAACAGCATTACAAGAAGCAACAGGAATCTTGACAAACTTCAGCTGATCTGCTGACGGTGTTTGTTCTGTTGTTTCTGTAATGTAGTGTATTGTCAATGGTGTGAATCAATACCTGAAAGTGGCTGAACCTCTCAGTGTGTTCTGTAGAGTAGCTGGCTGAATGCTTACAGCAGAATTTTGTAGTGGTGCAGCATTAAAAGGTATTGTCATTACTTGAAGCTGGAAAGAAAAAAACTAACGAACAAAAATTTTTCTGAGTACCTTCAGTAAATGAATTTAAAAAAAAAAAAAAAAAAGAAAGCCCTCACATGGTGAACTGATCATAACCAGCAGCTAAGCCTACCCAACTACTGGGTCATTCCCTCTGCAGTGGGATGAGAGAGAGAATCAGAAGAGCAAAAGCGAAAACTCGTGATTGATATAAAGGGAGTTTAATAGCTAAAGCCAAAATTTCACGCACAAGAAAAGTAAAGCAAGGAATTAATTCATTGCTTCTTATTGGCAGGCAGATATCAGCACTTCCAGGAAAGCAGGACTGCATCATGCTTAAGGATTACTTGAGAAGACAAACACCATGGTCATGAACATCCCTCCTTTCCGCTACTTTCCCACAGCTTTTACTGCTGAGCACATAATAGAGTAAGCCACATCCTGCCGGTATCTCATATCAGCTGTCCTGACCAGATCCCTTCCCAGATTCTTGTGCACCCCAAGCCTGCTCACTTGGGTGATTGAATCAGATTTTGGGACATTCATAGAATCGTACAATGGTTTGGGTTGGAAGGGACCTTGAATGTTATCTAGTTTCAACACTCCTGCTGGGGGCAAGGACACTTTCAATTAGACCAGGTCATTCAAAACCCCACCCAGCCTGGTCTTAAAAACGTCCAGGGATGGGTATCCACAGTTTCTCTGGGTAACCCATTCTAGTGCCTCACCATCTTCATAATAAAGAATTTTTTTCCTAATATCTAATCTAAACCTAATCTCTCAACTCGAATCCATTTCCTCTTGTCCTGTCATTTACATACCATTGTAAATTGTCTTGTCCCATCTCTTCTGTGAATTCCCTTCAAGTACTGGAAAGATAACCAAGTGGAGGGGAAAATAGATTGTTTCTAAAGCAAGGAATCTCAAACTTGGACTCAGCAGACACAGTAAAATAACTGTCACATTCCCTTTGTGATTTGCATCACAATGGATATAACTGAGAGCTGCTGACACAGTGCCACCAGTGCTTTGTGATATTGTCACAGCCTTTTGGCAGACTCTTCTACAGAAAAGATCCCAAATTTCTCCCTTTTGGGAGTTGTTTGAAGGTTGTCTATCCACCAAGTGCAAATCCACCATATACAATGAAAATGACTGTTAAAAAAATCTGTGTGAAACTTGATAATAAAGCTAAACCAGAAGAAACTTGGGGGGGGGGGTTTAAGTTTAATAGTATATTACAAAATTAAAACAATATGTTTCCTTTCCACCTATGATGAAGTAGGAAGTGGGGCAGGGTATGATTTGCTGCATACTTCAAAAATTTCCTCTGTGAAAATCTTTCCATACAGTACAGCACAAACTTGTGTTGTTATGAATAATTTCTCAACATAGGTAGAACATAGGTAAAGAGAACAATATATTAATGAGTAACACCTCCAGTTCTAGAGTCAGATCTTTGGCTGTGTGTTTGGTGATATTCAGAGAGCAGCAACAGTTATATTTGGCTTTCTGCATCTAAGTCCATGATCAGTTCTAACATTTTCTGTAAATCGCATCTACTGTGTACAATATTACAGAACAGAGACATAAATTACAATACCCTCATGTCTTAGAGCTGTAAGATTTACATATATATGAGAAATATAAATTTTATTAGGTGTACTTCCTAAATCCTTTTCTGAAGAAGGGAATTCCTTCATGGCTCAGACCTGAAGTACCACAACAGGACCTTTATTAAAGACTTGGTTCATTAGAGTTCATAAATCATCAGTGGATTCAATGTGTCTGACTAGTGCGATAGTGTAATGGAGCTTTGCTAATTTAACTGAAGTATCTGACCTATTCCAGAGCCCTCTGCTCAAGAGACTACCTACTCACATAAAACTGCTTTAAGATGTGCTGTATGTTTTAGTCCAGAGAAATTAATGGGATCACTTGAAACTGAAGTATCTGAAAGGCAATGAAATTATATTTTTCAAGTCCTTATCTCAAATGATAGTTTTATGATTTCACTATCCTGTAGAAGCATCAGAGGCAGCAAAGACAGGCTTATCTGACTGAACACGTGAGCTCAGCCAACTTTTCAATGACTGATTGTGCTCACAGATAAAGCAGTGATGACAGAAAGCCAATCTCCTAACAATCCCATTGTAGCTGCAGAGCATTGTGCAAATATTTAGGAAAAAAATGACAAAATCATATTAAGGATAATAAATATGCTTTCATTCCACTTCACAGTTGATAAATTATTAACAGCTTAACTTTTCCAGATGATGTGCCTATGCAAGGAAAGCTTCACTAATTTTCAAGACTCTGTAGACTCACTTCCTGGCAGCAGCCTCCAGTTGCCTTCCCCTGGTACCTGAGAACCATAACTCAACCGGATAACTGTCATGGCAGAGGACTAAAGGACGCTTTAAAATATGTCATTAATTAATGAGTCCATGTGTGGCACAGTAAAAGCACTCTGTACAGTGACTGGAGGAAGAATTTATCTTTTTCTTGATGGAGTTTCTGCTCAATGAAGTTACAAGGGAATTGAATATTCAGGCCAACCATGCTCCTACATAGACACTAAAGACCATTATCTATGTCAAATATATAACTTACTAGGTCAGAGTAAATGGTTTACTCATGTGACTGGAATATTATGCTAATCTCTTCAATAGCAATTGCCTATTTGAAACAGATAATGTTTTTATGAGCCAGCAAAATGTTAATCATAGTAGATGTTCACAAAGCAATAAGTACGCTCGAGGCTAGGTATAAAATATTTCTGCTTCACTTTTATTTGGATATAAAATTCTTCATTTAGATTATCAAATAACACCACTGTTGATGAATGCAATGATATGATTATCTGTGAAAGATTTCAAATTCTATTTGGCCTTAGGAAGAAATTGATTTCACATTCAAAATCAAGCTATTAGGTCAGATTATGTGGAGAAAGACAGCTGGGTGCCTACAAGGTGCCAAATACTCTACAGTCAAGTGTCCTAACTAATCTTCTTCAGCAGACCACCTTTTAAATAAGACAATAGACTAGATAGCAACATAAAGAATATTGATAGACAGCAGCTTTGGAGAAAAAAGGCTAACTGCTTGCAATTTATTCTCTGCAATCACTTGAGAATATAACTACCCAAAATCAAGTTTAGTAACACTCTATGTGTGAAAAAAATAATATATCTCATGATAGATACATTAAATAAGCATGATTTCTAGTCAACAAGGGGGATACCTCAAGAAAATGAGCATTTGCCGATGCAATCAGTGCAGGCAACATGTCATGTCTATCAATACTTAGGGAACTAACGTTACAAAAATGTGAAATTAAGATGTAAAATTTTGAGAGATGGCAAGGAAACTACAGGCAGTACAGCCTTAATCAAAAAGGATTAATTGTATCACAGAGAAAGACTTTCTTTTGGATATGTTTAACTTCAGTGTTCCACAACTTCTTTCTTGTCCAGTCACTTCTTCCTCTAAAGACAAGATAATTTCATGTTCTATAAGTGCATTTATTGATGCACTTTTTTAGTTTATGGAAATCTGAATATGGAGATGTTAGAATGAAAAAATTGGCAAAGTAAGCAAATTTGTTGCTTTAAATTGCATGGAAATCATTAAACACTAAGGATTTCTCACAAATATCATTAACAAATTATTTTTTTCTTCACCTTTTTCATAATCTATACTTGCGAAACACTATTGGTTAATTATATTATCTGTAAAGAGTGATAGAAAGTTAAAAATCTTTAACCAAGAAAAAAAAAGGAAAAAATAAAATTACCAAAATAGTTAGAGGTTTGCCCAGCATTGGATCTTAAAGGTTCTTTTCTCTGTGGAGATGAAAAAGAAAAAATAAGGCTAAACTTCATCAATTGCAACACCTATTTGAATAAAGAATGCATTAATACCCAAACATGTTTATTTTATTTTTTGATTTCTTTTCTGAAATTACTTTGCTTGCTCTTGTAATATCACGTCTACCTCTTCAGGAAATCAATTCTATGTGTCTTCAAGAAGTTATTTCTCTAGTTAATCAAAACCTATGGCTTCATTAAAAGGATCTATTTCTGTTAAATTGCTGTTACCAGCAAAAAAAAAAAAAAAGTTGTGTTCAGCCTTGCTTTTTGACAATTGGATAACTCATTATAAAAAAGACATCAAATCAGTAGAAAGACTGATATTCCCTGCCACTGAGACTTCCCCTAATTAAAGTTATGATAATATATTTTTGACTAAAATACATTTACATAAGTGAAATCAAACCATCAGTTTTCAATGAATAGCTACATGTAGACTTAAATAACTAGTGAACATAAAATATCAAAATTGAAAAGCTATTCAAAGTAGTTAAAACTTTTATTTTTTCTAATAGAAACACATGCTGAAAAAAAGCATGATATGAATAAGATGATGAACGTGATTATAATTACCTTGTATGATTATGATTAGAACACAAATACAATACAAAATTTTAAGCAGATGCTGAAACACTTGTTGGTCTAAAAGATAACAGTTGAAATTGTAAACACAGACATATTGTTGACTGGTGTTTCCGTGCATCCTTCTAGACTATGGAGCATAATAACACTTGTTAAAAAAGGGACACTGCAAGAAAACATAGGTCTTCTTATCCATCCATACTGGAACTTGAGTCATTTCAGCATAGAAAAAATTTTGAAAGAGATTTTGGTACAGTATCAGTCAAAATAGTTGGAGAAAAGAGCATGTAAATATTTTAATCATTAAAGAAATGCCATGTAACTGTAGAATGCAGAGCTTGGTTGATTATTCTCTCCTTTTCTCATCCTATGACACATTATAATTGAAGCTTTGGGGGTTTATTAAAAATTTAATGTTCATTATGGGTTACCAGGAAACATTTTGCAGTCTGCATTATGTAATATAGATGTTCTGTAGACTTTTTTGAAAGTACATGTAAACTGCAGAGTTTCTGGCCATTGAAAGGAGCTGAACTATTCCTTTTCCCTTCATCATTTCTAAATAGACAATTTTGCATGCAAGAGTTAGAAATCTCGTATCCAGTTGTGTCAGGACTCTCTTTCATAGAAGCATTTCAACTGTCTCATCTCTACATCCTTCACTTGATCTAATTGCTTATCCAGCCATGAACACAAAATATTTTTTTTTGAATGGTCGAAGATATAAAATAGACTGCAGTCTGATTAATTAAGTGAAAAACACTAGTGCCATACTGTGGAAAGATAGCTGGGTGTAAAACTAGAGGAAACTGAGAAGTTATATTCACATCCTAACAGAAGTTGTAACAGTACAGAAAGTACAGGGTAGAACGCAGATGATACTCACTGGATGGAACATGGCTTGCATGCTCAAAACCTATTCCACAATGGTTCCCCATACACACAGTCTTCGACCATGGCACCTGCACTCAAGTTCCACCTAAACAGAAAGAAATAGTATAAAAATAATTTGAGAATGGGAAAAAGTTAGGGAAGATTCCATCCTAGCTACTGGGATCAGTAGATGGGCTGAACATGTCTTCTGCCCCACAGTGTTATCTATTAGGTAAAAACCACACTCTGTGTGCACTGAATAATTTTATTACGGATTAGAGCTTGCCTGTGTATTGCTTTGAATACATTTTTGCAGTCAGATATTATCACTGACAATCCTCGAACCTTAACCTGTCACAGTTTTATATTAATAGTGTCATTCCATAAACTGTTGGTGTGAGTCCTTCATGGGCGCTGGCAGTTGCAGCCAACGGGTTACACACTGGAATAAAGTAGAAGACCCATTGAGGGGTCATAAGATGGGAAGACCTGCTGTGAGGTCTCCCTTAGGCTGTTGGTGTGTGTCCCTGAATAGGTCAATCAAACAGCCCTCTGATCCAGCCAGACTGGTCATTGAAGGGTCCCCATAATGGGACACTGACAAACTGGTCAGGAACAAGGATTGCAACTTTTTTTGGGAGCTGACAGACAAATCAAACACCAAGGGTGAAGAAAATCTCGCCTTTTCACAAAACATGTACATTTTCATTTTAGTGTAAACCATAACAAGAATAAAAATTGCTTAAAATAGTTTCCATTTTGCCTGTGAAAGACCCAAACCAATCCCACCTTATATTTAGAGTTTTATTTCTTAGTTAATCGTATTAAACATTATTTAGTATGACCATTAGGGAAAAAGAAGTTGGAAAGAAAAAGCCAGAAAACAGAGAATTTGTGTGTGAACAAATATTTGGTATGCCTGCCATAAAATAAATCCTGTACACAGAAAATTAATAGTCTAAAGGAGATGTTGCAATTTTAATGGGAGGGAGGGTGACTGAACAAAGAATCAAATTAGCACCTAGAGACCTGCTGATGGTTTCTAAGTTATGTCTTCACAGATTGCATTCAGGGTGGTAGATCTGGGGATAAGTTTACTGCACATGACAGTTATCTGTTTTCTTCAGTTGCTTTAATTCTAGTGGTAAAATAAACATTACTTGTGTCTGTTCCGTCAGTTGTATCCATAACTCTTCAGCTTCGTGAAGGAAGTAATGCAGATATTTGATCTAGCCAATATCTACTTAAAACCTCTGATTGCAGAGCTAGTTGATGCAAATATTGGAGAAGAACTGGAAAATACAAATTCTGTTTATTGATAAGCAAATGAGAAGGAGTGAACCTGAGAGAGAGCAGTAATAACCCAGAAAGACTAGTGCGTCCTTCTTGGTCAGGTATGAAGTTCTACTTCTGTGGTACTGGGCCTACTGGAGCCGAAGATAATCCAAAGTTTTCTACATTTTACTAGATTTCTCTGATGAAATGACAGAGTAATTACACATATTCTGAGATATATCTCCGGTATTGGAATAGCTTTTGATCAATAATTAATTTGGATCAGAGTTTTGTTGACTAACTAGTTCTTCACTTCCTGCTATTGGCAGCAGAACTTATATGAGGGTAAGTGACTGTAGGTTGCAGACTACAGGGAATATCAAGGGACTTTCAGAAGTTACAGTGGTGGATGAGAAGAGTTAAAATACACATCCAAACAAAACCCACTATTCCATCACAAATGAAGGAAGTGAAATAGGAAATAAAACTCCCATACTTCATAAAGTTCCACAGTTGACCCATTGCAATTTTACTGTTCATTTGTCTGATGCCATCAGATGCAAAACATAAGTAAAGTTTGGCAGATATATAAAGGGCCTGAATTTTAAATTTGTAAAGGCTCTGTAAATTTCTTTGAATACGTTACAAAGAATGATTACACATGACTCAAAATCGTAGTTGAAGGGATAATAGAATCTTCTCACCTAGAGGATGTTCTTCAGCTGTGCACAGGCTGCATGCATGTTCCAGTGTAGTGAACTATTTTAATTGCTTTGACAAATTAAGATGCACTCTTTCATTGAGTCAGTTAGCTACAGCAGACTGGCTGAAAATGACAGACGACATGATAATGATAGCTAAGAAATTTGGCATGAGAAAGGTTCTTTGAAACATACCCTGCAACTACTTTGTGTCACAACAGCCTTTCGTGTCAATGTGAGCTTTATTAATCAACACAGACACAGAGAAACATCCTTAATAAGTGAAAAGTGTGGAAGCTACCTGTTTCTCCAGAACTCTATAGGACTGTTAAGGGGTAAAGAAAGAATCAGACCTATATTTTCCATTTTAAATGAGAGCAGATGTACTGTTTTCAACAGTTAAGTATTGTTAGGAGGCAACTCTAATCTCAACAGTCTGGTTGCTCACTGCTTCTTCCTTGTTCTATCTAAAATTTGTCTGGAAATGCTAACTGAAATCTAGAGGCATTCTGAAATTCTTGCATGTCAAAGCATTCTCTGTTCTTGTTATGAGCTGACAAGAACAATTTCAGATGCATTGATCCATGGGGTTCTTTGAGACAAGATGAAGTAAGGTCATAAAAGGAGAGGAAAGGACACAGATCCTGTGCAAGTTGCTTAACATTATAAGCCAGAATAGACAGAATAGAACTATCTGTTTGACCTTCCACTGCTCTTTGTCATATGTAATATGTTGTGATGGTTCAATCCCAGCCAAGAGCCAAGCCCCATGTAGACACTTCCTCACTCCCCCACCAGTGGGATCAGGGAGAGAAGAGGAAGAGTAAAAGCTGGGAGACTCATAGGTTGAGATAATGACAGTTTAAGAAGGAAAAAAGTCCATGTAAGCAAGCAAAGCAAAATAAGGGATTAATTCACTGCTTCCCATGGTCAGGTAGATATCCAGCCACCTCCAGGAGACCAGGGCCTCATCATGCTCAACAGCTACTTGAGAACACAAATGTCATCACTTGAAACATTTTTCCCTTGCTCCTTCTTCGCTTACTTTATATTCTGAACATGATGTCATATGGTCTGGAATATCCCTATGGTCAGTTGGGATCACCTGTCCTGGCTATGTCCGTCCCAACCTGCCATGCACACTCAGTCTCCTCACCAGCCTGGCCATACAAAAAGCAGAGAAGACCTTGGCTCTGTGTAAGCCCTGATCAGCAGCAACAAAAACATCTCTATATTATCAACCCTGTGTGCAGAACAAATCTCAACAATGGACACCATGAAAAAAACTAACTCCACCCCAGCCAAAACCACCGCATATATATACAGATATATTTTTTCTCTAGCATCAGGAAGTTATTAGAGGAAGAATATTTATTGAAGTAAGACTTTGAAGAAGCTCAAGTGAATTAGGTTTTTGAACAGAATGTTGAATGAATCAAACATTCTCTAATTGCATATGTAGGAATTTATGTATGTAGTAGTTTAACAGAGAAAAAAATGTCTAGGGTAAACATGTGAAAGCTGATACTGGAACAATTATTAACTTTTTGTTAATAAGAAACTGAACCACATAAAGCATACCAATGGCAGTGAATTTCCCTTCAGGTGAGTTTGGAGAGAAGATTGTGTGAGAAACAGATAAAATGTTAAATCCTGCATCTTGCTAGGCTACAACAAAACCAGAATGCAGACCATAATCATTCAGCAGGTCAAACTACAAGCAGGCCTGATTGGTTATGGACTAGACAGAGGAGTCTTGTTAAATCTTTTCAGGGCAGTGAGGTAGGTGACACAGCACTCATGGGCTGCTTAACCACAACAAAACCTCTTAGTATTAAAACATTAAATCACTTTTGGTGTGTTTTGTGGGAAGGCTGAGAATTTTCCTGCTGCTCAGTGACTTGGAATGCTAATGGATTCCTTGGAACCGATTTCCAGTGCAGGTCTGCTACTAGCCTGCTGAAAAGTTGCTCTGAAATTTAGTTGCTGCCCAGTTGTGGAAGGGTGAATATACTGGGCTGTATGTGTAATACTTATCACATAACAAACTGATGTGCTGAGTCAAAGAAGCCTGTTATAAATCACATTTATCAGGCACTTCTGCCCTAACTGCCTTTGCCCTGTAATTCCTTTCCACAATCTGTTCAATCATGGAATACCAGGTTGGAAGGGAACTCCAGGATCATCTGGTCTAAGCTTTCTTGGCAAAAAACATAGTCTGGACAAGCTGGCCCAGCGCCTTGTTCAGTTTAAATTGCTTAAACTCTTTTATAAATTTCAGTGAGTAAATCTTGTGCATAAATGGGTTACAAGGAAACAAGTTTTCTGCAATTAATGTGGGATGTAGTGAACTGTGGTCTAAACAACGTGGATGTTTTGATGCAGGTTTGAATGACTTAAAAATAAATTATCTATGCCTTGGAAATAATCCAGCCATCCTTAGCATATTCTAAAAAATCTGAGGGATAGTTTTTGTTAGTACTTTTACTCAAAACCACCATATTTTCACTTTGTATTTCTGTCTTACATTTCAAGCAAAGTAACAGTCTTAGAGCCCAGTTGGTCTCATCCACCAAATGGGAGAAAAGTACATGGACCATGACTTTCCCAGTACAGGGAGAAGAAGAAACAGCCAGCAACAATGTATTCAAGCTAGGAATAAATCCAGAACCTTTCTGTTTGGCCATGTGCCCCCAGCTTCCACCCCAGAGCAATGAGGAGGTCAAGAGGGTCAGGCTTTTTCAGGAAATCAGTTGTGGGAGAAGCAGAAGCTTTTGCTGCTCTGGCTGCTAACAAAAATCTGGTGTCGATCTTGCTGTTGATTAATAATAATATTCTTCTGTAGAGATAAAAAAACCCAACAAAACTGTGCAAACTAGATTTTTTTTTTCCCTATTCTTAATCATTTTATTAAATGTTTATTAAAGATTAATCAAAGACTATTTAGAAGGCTATAGAAACCAGACTGCAGTTCTGGTGTGCTCACATTTTATTTATACTAGTGATATAACAACACAAGTGTTTTAATCAACACAAAGAAAATAGGTGCTACAGGGAAGCTAGACTTCTCAGTGAGAAGTGACTTGCACAAAATTGCTCAGTCAGTTTGCTGCTGCATCCAATCATGAACATGGGAACCATATAGAAAACCTACCAGGAGCAGAAGACATCTGCCTGAATTTCCTGTCAATGTATTATGCTAGTCTTTCTCTCATCATCAAAGTTTCTTATAAGGAGCAAGACAGTGTTTCTCAACTGAAATTTTATCTTGTTTCTTTTAAGTCAGCAGCAAAATTTTCATTCACTTAAGCAATGCAAATATCAGGCTAGATTGTCCTAATTGAATTAGTTATAAGCACCAGAGTAGCACAATCTGACCTTCACGTGTAAAGTGAATGTATATGGACTTTCCACAGATAAATTAATTGGAAAAATGATTAAGAGGAAAAATGGACTTAGCATAGTTACATCACCCCTGCATTATGCTAATATTTAATATTACAGCAGCAGTAGAAAGCTTACCTATTTTACTTACATCACCCCTGCATTATGCTAATACTTTTTGCTACAGCAATATCAATCTGACAAGGCATTAACATGCTCTATCTCTGAAGTGATGTACAGTAGCACTGATGATATGTTAGTTTAAATCATTGTCAAAATGATACTGCTGTAATGCTGCTATGTTCATGATTTGATCTAATGTATTGCTGGAGAAACACCATGCTGATTACATGCCAGTTTAATAGATCATTATTTTCCTGTCACTGTGAGGATACTGTAGAGTAATCCATGGAAAAGGAAGGAAAACAGTCTGACTGAAAAAATCTCTTAGAGAAGAACTTCCTTAAGTATGCATTAAAATGGTGTCTTCTTATTTAGACACAAAGCATTTAAGGAAAATAATTTTGCCATAATCAATGATAGATGCATGAGTATAAGTTTCCTATATTCTTTTTGTAAATAAAACAGTAAGAAATTAGAGGAATGGTGCTAATTTACATTTTTATTGGTCTACGAAGCCAACTGAAAGCAGAAATAAAAGCACATGAGCTAGATTAGTAGAAATGGAGGTACTTAAAGAGTGAACCCCAAAGACACGTATCTAACACATTGGTTCTTTGGACAATACAAAGCACATGTCCTTGGTGTGCAGGTGGATAGCTAAGGGTTGTCAAGAGACATTTCTCCTTGCCCCTTAACCTGGTAAAACCCAAACAATTTCTCTCTCTTGGAGTTTTCAGTAAAGCAAAACAGCAATATGTTGCAATTCTTCAGTGGGAGGAGGATTAACAACGGTCTCTGACTCTATTTGGAGCGAGTGGTTTGGAGACACTTTGAATTCCTCCAGGGGATGCTGACCCAGGAAAACCCTAAAGCTTTGGTATTTCCCTTTCCTGCCAGGAGTCCAAGGGCTTCATATTCTTTGACAAGGAAAGTCTAGAGACCTGAATGACCTTTCTTGAGGTGATATCCACACAAGTTTCCAATAAGTAAAACTCCGTGGAGCTCCAAACTTTGGGCGTTCTGAAATTCCTGGCTTCCCACGTCTGTATTTTTATAAGCAATTATCTGTCATGAATCACTTTTGCAATACCTTTTCGTGATACTTTTACCATCACTGCCTGTCAAAAAAGGTTAAGGAAAAAAATCCTCTTTTTAGATGTCCCTTTCCCAGATGTCCCTGTGCATGTTCAATGTGCAAAAATCATTAAAAAGTCTATGACTTACTGCTGACACAGTCATCTCTGGTGGAGTCTGCCTTAAAATTCAGTGTGCTTGCTTCTATCCTGTTGTAAGGGTCAGTACCAAAATAATAATAAGAAAATGAAAAGTAAGTATGATTGTATTTGCTGGTACAACTCATCAGGAACTAGTCACAGACTCGGGAGCTGCTCAGACCCTGGGAGGCCACAAGGTCGGACTTCACGGCCAGCTGAACTATTCAAAGCTAGTGACTTATATTCCCCATTTTTATGTTTCTTTTTTTTTTTTTTTTAAATTAAATCCAAATATGAGTCACTCTGTAGAACAAAGTGTTTGAGAGAAAAGCTTTTTTCTCTTTGCCAGTTTATTCCTGCTTTAGTATGTTTGGGTTTCTTCTCCCTGCAACAGTTTTTAATAGTCTTATACCTTTACTGAAGCCTTTCTTTTATAGCAATATGTCACTGTAGAGAATTTCATTTTAAAATACCATGAGAGTCTAAAGTCTCCATTCCTACTGCTACGGTCACTGCTGTTGTGACCTGTGACCCCAGTTAAAGCTATTTTAGACTTTCTTGTTCCCTTGTAGCCAGAATGGATGTTATGCGAGAAGAGCATTGTTTGTGATACCTTTTAACTCCTTTCTTAAACACCTGTTTTTCAATCAGACCAAGATGTATCTTTCTCTTCCATGGGGAAGTTGAAGTGGTTGTCTCTTAGAGTAATTGTGGAACTTATAGGAAATGACACTAGAGATTCAGGATATGGGAATATTTCCATTTAGCAAGTAATCATCAATCACCTTCTGCTGTGCTGCTGGAAGTGACATATTCTGTATGAGATGGGAAATTAATGTCTCCATCATTTTGATATTGAACATTTTCAGGAACATTCACAAAATTAGCAATGTTAGTGCCTAGTTACTGGCCAGATTTGGGGTAGATAATTATGCTTTTCTCATGCAAAATTAATTCTTATGTTTCAGCTCTATAGTTTTACTTGCTCATCTGCTTAGTGCTCCTGTAGTTGACTGGGTGGTTATTGTGTTCCTTGCAAAAATGACCACCTGACAGCAGCAACAAATTGATACTTAATGTAATGCCATGAAGGTTTTACTTAAATTCTTTCTACTTCTGGGACTTGCCTAAGATTACCTCAAATACAGAGTTCAGCCTAAAGTCCATTTTAAAGCCAAGAATACTTTGCTTCAAACACTCTTGGCTCTTAAATTTCTACAGTAGAGCTTCAATACATTTCTGTGTTTATCTAATAGAACATTTAAACTAATCAAACACATCCCTTAGAAAAAATGTAAATAATTGGCACAAATAATAGTAAAAATTGCTCTGTGCTAGGTTCTTCAGGAATATATATGAAAAATTGTCTGACAAATATATTATTGTATAAATCTGTACATATTCCTGAAATATGACTTCTGCTGTTTGAGAAAAAGATAAGGGAGAAGCAGGGGGTTTATACTCTTAGTATCTCCTGCCTAATATACTGTTGCTGTCACATATTTGACTGCTTGAGTTAGTGGTACACACGTTAGTGGGGATCCCAACCCAAAGTCATGGGTTTATTTGATCTCTCTGCAATTCCTGCTGCTCACAGAGGATACAGTGACTAGAATAAATACTCACAAAAAACAGTGTGCTGTGGATTAGCTATAAATATAGCACTGTTGTTACTTGTGTATAACTTTCTTTGTAACAAAACTGAGCAGACAGCTTGGCAGTCTAGCAGCAGCGCATTAGGTTGTTACACAGAAGTCCATGTGTCATGTGTTCCTTACTAAAACAAAGCTATTCATTCCTTCTAAAGTTGAACAAGGAATTTATTAGTGGAAAATAATTACTTTAAAACTTCTCTCGTTGTGGACAATCTCTGTCTCTCACACATTCACTGTGGAAATTTTCCCCAGAGCTAATCAATACCTGGTACATGCTTTCCCACTACAAAATAGTAGATGTATCTTTGTACTTCGAAACTGAGTGTAACACTAAGCTCCTGTGTGCACGGTCAGAAGTTCCATTTACAACAAGAAGGCAAACAAGAAAATCATGACAGTTATGTCCAACCACAAATCTTTCAGATAGATGAGATGTGTGCAAAAAGCATGCTCTGAATGAAAAAAACAAAAATAAAAAAAAATGGAGATATCTTGCATTATATAGGAAGAACTTTTCAAGGTTTCTCAAGCCATATATTCACTCTTTACCAACTGCTGATAGTGATTGCCTAAGGAAGAATTTAAGACCAGGACTAGCATATAGTGATACGTCCCAAGTGTGTCCTCCGTAATTTGAGAGTCTGTGAGTTAGTTTTACATTTTTGCAATTCAGGCTTAAAAAGGTTTAAATGAAATCTTCCTAGACTTGAACGGAAAAGGGAGAGTATTTCTAATGATACTTATCAGCAAAAACAGTCTAAAAAAGAAGAAGAAAAATACCCCCCCCCCAAACATCCCCATCTGCCCCCAAAAAAACCCACCCAACCAAACCAACCAACACCCAACAACCAAACACCCAAGACTTCATAATAGAAAGGAAAGATGTCAAGGTCAGAAGTATACCTAAATATTGTCACTTTTTTATAAAATAGGAAAGGAGTGGGGGGAGGGATATTCTGCATCCAGATGCTTCTGAATCCTCCACAGATTCCATTTTTAGGGAAGAGTGTTTGCTACCTACAGCACCCTTTTCCACAGTAGGGGAAACATTATTGATCATTTGCTGCTTCCCTAATCCAACAGGCAGAAATAAAGAGTTGCAACAACTGAATGAACTGAAACAACACACCACAAGAAAACTAAGAAGTAGAACTGATTGAGTTCTGTAAAAAAAGGACATTTCTTTCAGTTGTTATAAACTCAATGATAGTTATTTTACTCTTCAGTTATTTTCTCCATGAGTGGAATATGACTCAAACTTTGAAGTCTTGGTGAAAGAAGCAGTATTTTTAAATTGCCAGTGGATATAACCCACCTTTTTTTTTCCTGAAGCTGGATTTCTGAAGCAAGGATCTACAGGAAGCACGTTATTCAAAGCAATATGCTACTGTTATGAAAGGAAAGAGCCAAACTTAAATGCTTTCTCCAAGAAAAACAAAATAATACTCACAACAAGCAGACATCTAATATGTTCGGTTTTACGTAAAGATTTTCTTGCCAAGTTTAGTTCCTCCAGGAGACAACAAAATAATTGCTGCACATCAGCTTTCTAGTGCTGCTCAAATACAAGTATCCCTGCAGCAAGCTACTGTACAAATGATTTTGCAAACATTTGATGTATTTCTAATCATTAAAAAATCATAATTAATCAAAGAGAAGGTTTTTTGGATCAAAATGAATATAATTTAGAAAGGGTATCTTTTGATATATATGTCCTGTTCCAGTTCTTTAAAAATACTTAGTTTATTGTATTCAAATCAGTATATGCAAATGTTTGCTTTAATTAAAATATCACTATATATATTTTTTTTAAATTTTTGCAATGGTTGCTGCTTTAAATCTACCCTTCCATACAGAGCACCAAGGGCATTTCAAGTTTATTGAATGAACAGTCATTACAGGCTAATTTCAATACATTGTTTTTTACCCTTGTGAGGAAAGACATTACTTAAATTAAATGATGCTGAATATCAATACCATGCCACGGACCTTACACTTGTGTCAATGAAGAATAATGTTTGGTGCAGGGTGGATAATCTTCAGCGTTGTTTCTAGTTACTGCAATTACTACCTAAAAAAAAATAATGGTCAAGTTCTGCTCAATCAAATTTTATGGCTATCCTCGCTTGCCCTGTGGCTGCTACTCTGCCTGTAAAAGTGTTGGGGTACTCCAGGCAGACCTTCCTAAAGTTTGGTGCGCAGGGACATCTAGCGGCATAAGGATTACAAACCTAAGGACGGGCTGATTATTCCAGTGCCTGTGGCTCCTTCAGGAGACCCAGAGAGGGGCGATGAAGCAAAGGGATGTGAATTCTTCCCGCTTTCAGGGACTGTAAGGGAGAACAGGAGCCACTTACACTGTTAGCTGCAGATCCCCTTTCACCAAACGACATTTGTTAAGAAGGTAACAGGGCAGAACCTTGCTAACATTTAAACCTGTCATGTTGTTTAGTTTCTTGAATCAGTGACCAAGTCAACACAAGGCACCGAGACTGGCACTGAGACTGCAATCCAGAAGTGGTGCTACTTATTCTAGTGACAAGTGTCTGCTTTTCATTATCTTATGTCCTTTTCTACACAGGTTCATATAATCAAAATAACTGAACAACTTCCCTGAATTAATTTTAAAATATGACTAATGTTTGTTATGTTTTGTTTTTTTTCTTTTTTTCCTTTGGAGAGAAACATTGACTGTGAAATGACTTCCAAGTAGGCAAAGTTTATTTACGACTCTCTGAATATATGTGTTGCTAAACAATTGCATTACATGAAGCATAAAGGGGTGATTCATTTATCCTTAGTTTGTGAAGGTAGAAACAGGTGAGAATTTGCTCCTTTGAACTAGACTTTTAAGATAGTTCTGACTCTCCCAAAGGCAGTACTTGATTTTATTGTAGATAATTCTGTTATGCTGAAAGAAGAGAGCTGTGGACGTCAGTGGTTGCACATTTTCTACATAAGATTGTAGCTTATTGCAAACAAACCTTACTGACATAAGGTGTCTCCCTGACTTTAGTGATAACCTGGTTTTAAATGAATATGGAACATACCCTGGGGCATCAAATTATGCTAAGCCTTTTCACTGTAGGGAACAGTAGGAACAAAAAAGGAGTAAAAAGAGACATAATATATATTCATGTGAGCATGTCAAATATTTGGACTGATTTGAAAAAAAAAAATGTTCAGCATTAAATATTTATTATAAGCACACAGAGAGAGTGGGAAAGAGAGAGAACACATAGTTATGTTATGACCGGCTCCTTTATGTGTACCAAATAATTTAGACTACATCAGAAAATAAGCAGATACTACTAAAGATATGATTTTGAAAGCCTATGTATATTATTAACACACTTTCCTTCTGCCATGCAAAATTTTCTGTAATCATAAAAGTTTTGCAATGTTAGAATGAAAAATTATAGGAAAAAAAAGGAATGAAAATGGGCATAAGAGCCTGCATAACCTATACTGATTTCTTATAAATGCATTGAGATTCTTTTACTGAATTAAGAAAATCAGGAAAAGAAAATAGGTTTATTTTATTTTATTTTATTTTATTTTCCAATTGCAAAAAATATAATCACCATTGTCCAGTAAAGGTTAATTCTCGTATTACATAGTAAAAGGCTTCCAGTCAAATTATTTCTGTCACCTCTGCTTGTCACATTTTCAAAATGCTAATGTTATCTGGGAAGATACATCAGAAATTATCTTCAAAATTTGAATCATGAAAAAAAAATTGAATCAGTCAGATAAAGCTACAATTCATAAAAATTCATAGCACCTTCAACTTCCAATATTTCACTTTTTCTGTAGCATTCCTGTGTTGTTTTTGCAAGCCTGGTTTTTGGTAGAGGGGGGCCACAGACGTGACTTCTGTGAGAAGCTGCTAGAAGCTTCCATCATGTCTGGCAGAGCCAATCCCTGATGGCTCTGAAGATGGACATAGTGCTGGCCAAAGCTGGGCCAAATAGAGATGATGGCAACACCTCTGTGATAACATATTTAAGAAGAAATCAAAACAAAAGTAGTGGTGTCATTTGAACTTCACCCAGAAAAGAGGAGGAGGTGAGAATATGTGAGGGAAAACAACAAGGAGACACCAAGGTCAGTGGAGAAGGAGAGGGAGGAGATGCTCCAGGCACCAGAGCCTTGATTCCTCTGCAGGCTGTGGTGAGGACCATGGTGAAGCAGCTGGGCCCCTGCAGCCCATGGGGTCCATGGGGGATACAGAGATCCACCCACAGCCCGTGGGGGAGGTGCTCACACCAGAGTGGGTGGATGCCTGGAGAAGGCTGTGGTCAAGTGGAAGATCCAATGGAGAGAGGGGGCCCCTGCTTCCAGGCTGGAGCAGCCTGTCCTTGGAGGACTGCATCCCATGGACAAGTGACCCACGCAGCAGCAGTTTTGAGAGGACTGTGTGCTCCTGGGAGGGACTCACGCTGGAGCAGTTTTGGCAAGATTGCTGCTCGTGAGATTTGGAGCCACGCTGGAGAAGTTCATGGAGAACTGTCTCCCGTGGGAGGGACCCCACGGTCTCAGAGGGGAAGGGAGTTCTCTCCCTGAGCCAAGTGGATGACGAACTGACCAAATCCCCATGCCCTGTCTCCCTGTGCTGCCAGTGGGAAAGAAGGGAGGGGCTGGGGAAACAAAAGAGTTCTTTAAGGGCTTATTTTTACTTCTCATTATCCCCCTCTGATTTTGTTAGTAATAAACTCACTCTAAGATGAGCCTGTTTTGCCTTGGAGTGTTTTCTCCCGGTCCTTATCTCAACTCATGAACCCCTCATTAAATTTTTCTCTCCTCTGCCCAGCTGTGTCAGAGGAGGGTGAGCAAACGGGTTTCATGGGTGAAATGGCATTTGGCCAGTGTCAAACCATGACAATTCTTAATGTTTCTTTCTTGGCTCTGGTTTTGAAAAAAAATCATGCTCTAATTTCAACATAATAGTGAATGTTCCAGAGCTCCATCTTTCCTATTAAAGAGCCATCTTTCTCCGTGACAACTCATGATATACCTGGCATCAACAGAAAATGTTTTATTCACATGCAGAAGAAATCTCTGACAGCTGATTATGCTGTCATATTTTCCCCTGTAACTCAACTTATCAAAACATTAGCCAGCATTCTTGTGCATCGAGGCAATATTCACCAGATGTAGTATCTGCAATTAACTAATTTTAGATAATAAACTAGAAAATACTTCAGGGGTATCAGGATTGTGAAGGACTGCTGTTTCACACATATTGTGAATAGTCTATATACCCAAATCTAGTTTTTAGAACTATCTGAAAAAAGTGGATAATGGCCAAGAAATCCAAGTGACTATGATATGAATATGAATGATATGATATATGAATATTAAATTCAAATTAATATGATCAAGAACTGTACCTCAGGTAGTTTAGCAAATTATTTAACTGCATTCATTAAGTTTTCTACACATATGCAATTGAGCAGAGAGCTCCAATCATAAAACAGATTCTCTTCTGATGCTTGGAGCTGAGAATCACCATTGTTGTCCACATTACTGGGAAGAGAGAATAAAAAAAAGCACTGAAAATTTGACTTTTGCTTAACTAACATTTGTATTTGTACAGCAATGCAAAGATTTAACAGTCATTTGCAAAACTATGTGATTGAGAAACTGAGATCATATGCAGTACTCAGATAATGGACAGGTGTTGGGTGAAGCTCAGCTCTGCTTCAGGAAAACTAACAAGATGTAACCAAGAATTCTTCCTCCATATTTGGGAGAAGAAAAGCAGTGATTTATTCTAGCTGCTCTATCATGTACAAATATTTTTGCGAGATCATTAGGGCCCTGGGTGCCGCAAGTTCTGCAGTGCCTATCCTATCCCATTCCTCTCCCTTCCCCTTCTGGGACTGGGGAGGGAGGTCAGGGCCACTTCTGCTGCCGGGTGGCAGTGACTTCGGATAAGGTCAGGGATCAGCCTCCATGGGTCTCCTCCTCCCATGAGGGCTGTGCTGGAGCACAAAAGTCCACATACTCTGAAATTCAAGCCCAGACCTCTGAATAAGGTAGTCGTAAGTCTTTGTTTGATTAAATGAATCATGGCTCTTGCTTCAGTGTGCAGCATGTATAATGAGTATTTATTTCCTAAAATCATCAGTTATGTAAAATATCTTAAGGGTATGGATGGTGTGGGGGAAGGGTATGCCAAGACACTCAGCACTGGCCTGGTTGTGCTCTGACTGAAGTTAGTGAGAATTTTCAAGAGTTTAACAAGAGCATCAATAAGCCAATATAACTTCCTTTAAAAAGTCTTGTCCTTAGTGTTTCTAAGCTTCTTTGAAAGCCTGAAATGAAAAAAACCCATTAGAAGTGCAAAATTGATGTATTATCATTATATTGAGACTAGTTTGCCTTTAAAAAGAAAAAAACAAAATAAAAACCTGTTTAAAAGAAATCCTGTTTTCAATCCATTGAAAGAGTTAAGGCTTCCTGAGAAGAATGGTGTAAGTAAAGTTTAATTTAAAAGTCAGAGGTTAATATTTCTGGTTTTAGAGAAAATGGGGTTATACACATCATTCTTTATTTTGCATACAGAAAAAAACCTTGTAATCTGATTTAATCTTCTGAACATAAATGCTGTTCTTTTTCTCTTAACCAAATAATTCACTTACATCAGCAATAACAATTTTTTTTTTTCTGTGAGAATCTCAACAGTGGCACAAAAATAAATAGAATAAATGTCATTCTGTAATTTCAGAGGTGATCAAAAAGTTAATATTAATTCATAATGTTGAAAACACCATTTGGATTTCTGAATAATGTCTGCAGAAAGCACAAAGAAATATTTCTTTCATCTCTAATGAGCCTTAGAAAAAGTATTTTAAGAAATCTAAGAAGATGGTTGAAGTTCAAAAGAAATTAAAGCCTGAGCTTTGAGACACTGCAGGTTAATATACTTGGATAATAAAACTCTCTTAAATATAAGGAAAATATTAATCTGAATTACATTTTCTTGTTTGTTTTTTTTCCCCCAAGTTTTAGCTACTGTCCATGACACTATTTCCAAGCTAAATTAAAACCTGCTGTTAAATTTTTGTTTGATAATATGATAGCCAGTAACCTTAGGGTTGGATGGGAAGGAGAAAATTGCATAATTCCAAGTCTCCTCTCTTTTATATGCAAGGGAACTATTTTACAGGGCTGGTGGGTATAATCCTCTCTTAAAACACTTTCATTTGGGCATCCTTAATTGAACTCAAATACCATAAGCAGTATTTATACTCAATTTATGTGGACACATAGTTTAATCATGAGCTAACAGCCATAATAGATAGCTTAGACTAGCATGCCACAAAGTTAAACATGAATATGCTCAGTTTTTAGTGCGGGCACCTAATGAGAGTTACTGCAGGCCAAAGAGGTCATGAAGATGTAGGTGTTTGTAGTTCCACAGTATAGACAGATCATCAGAATTGCTAAGTTGCTGTCTTCCAACTCTGACTTTTACTCAGGATTTAATATATCTCAAAAATGGCAATTTTTTTCTCTGAAACCCTGGTGTTACTAATATCAGCTTAGCAATTTCACTTGTGTCACTTGGTTGGTTTTCTTTGTTTTTTTTTTTCTCTTACCTTGAATGTATTTCATTTGCGAACAGTCAGTACCTTATCTCATTATTTATTCTAGAATTCAGATTCAGAAGGCACCTACATCTGTACAGGTTCCCATTAAGAGGGGAGAGTGTCAGGAGAGGGACACGAGTTTTGAAAGCCAAAGTCACTTATTTAGTAGGATAACTTTAAGGGGAATCCCAAGAAAATTGTACAAAAGAGAGAAACCACTAGGAAGATGTGGAATAAGCAGCTGCCGTACTCAGGAAATCTGAGTTCCTTCTCAAACTTGAATGACCGTCACTATATGCAGAGCATGAGAAGATGCAAAAGCAGATAGGGGGAGAGGATTAATCTTTGTTAATATAGCCCTTAAATTTTTTATTAGCAGCAGCAGACACCTCTCTGAAGTTACCAGACTTCTCCTATCCCTCCTTTTCTTCCTTGTGGAATGAGAGTTATCTTCTTCCAGGAATGACAGTTGTCTTCTTGCCTCCACAGCAATTTTAGGAGACACTACAGGTGATTTATAATATTCCTGTCTCCTCACAGCCCTCTTCTGTCACCCACAGCTCTTCCAACTTATACTCTTTACTTTCCATTGTTCCCTACTAATTACTCTTACCACACTGGAAATCAGCTAATCTTCTTCCCACCCATAGACATTTCCTGTGAATTGCATTTTCCCTTTGTAACTGTACAACTTTTGTAAGGCCCAAACACAGAACCTAAAAAAGGAGCAATAAGGACTTGTGACTATATTTCCAAGTTGCAATAACTGATCAGAAGTAAGTAAATAAGATGTCATTGTGCTGACATGATTTTTGTTCTCAATCAGAGGGAAAGTTGAGTGTGTTGGAATGCAGTAGCACAAAATCTAAGATTTATTTACTAAATAGGATAAGTACAAGAGTTAGATAGCAATTCCTGGTCTATTCCATATATGTAAACACACAAGTCTGCATAGGCTGCCCACATCAGATAAGGTATTCAGTCCACCTGTGATCAGCACCATGGTCTCAAGGGAACAGGACATATGTTCCACCTGTCTGAGATGTCCAAGCCTTGGATGGCAAAGTGAGTTCAGCCTTTGGCAGTGATGAACACATCCATGGGTGTACTTTCCCCAAGAGGCACTACTGTCTTCACTATTTATTGCCTTCTATCCTAAAATTTCTGCTTAAGCCACCAGAGGCATAACCCAAGGCCAATCTCTTGACTTTCTCATATCCTAAGTGTCACAACCCATTGGTAGGGAGTGTTATGAATTCTCATCAGGCTGAGCAAGGACACCAGGCATGTGTCAGGGAGCTCTTACTTTTTATTGTACAGTCACCTTAATTCTGGCAACCAGTCCACTTTTTATACTCAAGAGGTATTAGCCAACAATCCCTTAAATTCTTACAGTACACTTCCACAAGAAAGGTGTCTGAAAAGCCCTTAATTTTTTACTAGTACACTTCTGTAATTCTCAACTCCCACAACAAACTCCCCAGAGATGCTGGCTAACAAGTCACAGTGCACTTCCACATTCTCCCCACTCCCACAATAGACTTCAGTACAAAACACAGGGTAGAATATGATGGCAGTGCTTTGCCCAGGCAAAGCAAGGGGAGAGAGAAAAAGACAGAAGAGGGAAAGAGAGAACAAAGACTAGTGATAACCAGTCCTTAGACCCCATGTTGGTCCTACCACATGAATGGTCTGGAGCTGAGGTTGTGAGAGAGTCAAAGAGGAGAACGAGAGAGAGAAGGCTCAATCCATTTCCCTTTGTAGTTAACCTAGTGCACGGCTCTTATGTAAACTAGATTTTTTTGTACTGTTTTTTCGTTCATGAGCAGCGAGCCCTTTGAGCCCTCGTCCAGGAACTGAATACAGGCAGAGGACTGAGTCTCAAGATGGAGCAGGATGGTGGGCTCAGAACAGTGTTGCCCCACTTTAACAGGACCCTCTCTTCCAATCCCATCTGTCCAGTTGTAACAGTCAGAATGTATGAGACAAAATACAAAGTCCTCTACACTAAGTCAATTGCTAGTTGATAACTAAATCACTATCATCTTCTGGGGCTCTGCCCTAGGTGTAGTACATAGATTGAAAGCTGTTAGCAGTTTATCTATGCATCTTTCTTTCCTAAACCATTAGAGAAAGGTGGATACAACCTATCTCTTTAGTGTAAGCCTTCTCCATAATAATAATCTGTGCTTTATTAGTGATCCCAGCCCTATAATTTAATGATAGAGCTGGGCAGATATAGCCAAGGTCTTATTTAAATGATGCTTTTTTATAGGCTTCACCCTATGACATTCCCTCTCTAATTAATGTCATCTCCATTTAACATATCTGCAATTTACCTTCTTGCTCTTCACACAATGAGCTGCTGGCAGCATGATAAGTGTCATAGGTGGTAGTTTTTTTTTCTTTTTAAGTTTTTTTCTGAGAATAAATTCAAACAAAATAGAGAGAGCTTTAAGTTTTGTTCGGATTTAAGAGTGTAATTGGTACACATGACTGAGAATAGATGTCGGTTCTTAAACAAGTAGTAGCACTTCACCAGAGTGAAGGCTACTACCTGTAAAAAGAGGAGTTAAAATATTTTTCCTCATTTTTTCATAGAAAGTGGAATTATTTGTCTTCCTTTGAGTTCAGGGGCATAAGGAAAGTGTCAGGAAATGATGAATGTCCAGTTAACCCAGTCTATTAAATATATAAAATAATAACCTTCATCAAATACAGAAAAATAAATGATTGAAATATCAACAGTATAAAAGGGGATGAAAAGCCATACCCTTGTAATTAATGTCTTGGTATAGTCATAACCCCTGTAAAAATGAAGGAAAAAGTTAAGCATCTATAATCTAGTGGGTAGGAGAATGTTAGAAGGATAGGATAGGCAACAGTCAATCCTTATGTCTATCAATTTAGAAATATTTATTTCTGTGACTAGTAGTCTTCTTACTATTTTTACCACCACTACTTCTTCGTGCTTGCCCCTATTCACTCACTCAGAGGTATCTGCCTCATCTTTAATGCTTCTCATCTGTCTTGCACTAGTGTTTTTCAAGTAATTTTTGTTTTTCATCTTTTTCCTCATTCTTCATCTTTAATCAGTAGAACAGCATAAAGAACAGAAGGCAGTAAAAGTTATTCAGTTGCACTTAAGAAAGAGCACATCACATCAATGTGAAATTCAGTGTTCTGTTCCTGAAACTGTATACAAACAGATGTTGAGAAAAGAATACGAACAGGATAATAACACTACTCCCCAGTATTCTGTCATCATCCAAATGCTTCCAGTTCAAGAGATTACATTACCTCAATGTTTTTTTCCTTTTAAAACTGTAGAGGTACCATGTATTCCTTAAGTAGTGTCAGTTTTTTATTATCTACAGTAAGTTCTAAGGCTATGTGTGAACAAATTTTCCTCTTTTTTGGTTTTGTTTTGGTTTTGGTTTTGTATATTTTGGTTGGTTGTTTTTGTTTGGTTTTATTTAAGCCTGGCATTGTATATTACTGATGTACAAAAAGAATTCACATGCTACATGGAAGCTAGAAAAAAAAATAATGAGACAGGGCTTTGGCTGCTAAGATTTAGGATTCAGGAAATAATTTAGGAAAAACCATGTAGCTGTAACCTCTAGTCTGCTGATAGTTTCTTTGTTGGTGGTGATGTTTTTTTCCTTATTCCTAAGCCTCTCTTAGACTGAATACATGTCTGTGAAAGCAAGCTGGTGTTCAGCTGGCAAAATAGTTGAAGAAGTTTGTTTTTGCCATTTATACCCATACAAATTCTATTTCGCATCTGTTTTAAAATTCCTTCTCATTTCAGACATCAGTAGCTGTTAATAGGCATGCATGACACGTGGGTAATCCCTTCTGAAATTAACTCTTTAAATTCACGGCAACATGAAATTACCATTTATAACAGTTAACTCATGGTTGCAAATTCATAAACCTCTGTTTTAATAAACTCCTTAATAAAATTTTCATAAATTTCAGAAATTTTAATCTAGCATGTCTTGGTGCTTTTTTTCATGATAGCAGGCAGTTTGTTTTGCTTCATCTACCATACAACTACTCTACTCTGTACATGCAGGAGAAAAGAGAGTCTCTATTTCAGCACTCACAGTAGATGAAATGTTCACAATTTGCAGGTATATCAATTTAAGTGCAAATGAGTCCAAGTCATTCTGTATTCTGTGACTCTTGGCAATGATATCTTGAAATTCAACTAGTTTTTCTCTGACTAACTTAAACAATATTTGAGATTTAATGGTTTTCTAAAGTATCAGTTTTCAAAACTTATCTGGTGAGTATTAGTCATATCTATCTTTTTTTTTACTCAAATGTAGAAACAAATCTTTTATGTTTGGAATACCAGATTTTATTTGAGATGAAATACTTTTATGAAAACTTATATTGTTCTGTGAAACACTCTCACAAAACCTGCAGTGTACATGTATCATAACAATTCTAAGCGAAAGAATTCTCAGTAGATAGTGAATACTATAGTAGAAATATGGGAATGAAGGTAGTTTCCCAAAGAAAAAACAAAGTAAAGAGAAGCACAGTTTGCTCTTTTTCTTTCTTCTTTTTTTTTTTGCTTGCCTGTTTTCAGAAATTTATTTCAAAAAACAAAAAATAAGAAAAAGCACAAAAAAGAAACATCAGATACCAAAAATAATGAAACAAAAACAGTTTCATTTTTTTTCTCTTCAGTGTAATTTAACTTCTTTTATGTAGGATTTTTTTCTCCTTTTTTAAGCATCAGACATCTTCACAAGTATTCTTCATTTTGAAATCTTTACTAGCAGAGGCATCCCACAACCCAAAGGGACAATGCCACATTAATTTTCCAACTCTGAGATTTAGGAAACCTAAATATTGTATTGAACCCAAGAGTTTATTTCAGGGAGCCCATACTAACAGATGGAAACCCATACTTCAATTAAAAAATCACAGAGAAACCAAGTTGAATTTCAAGGTTATGACTGAAGTTTTGTTGCAATCTAAATGAATCTCATAAAAATTCCTAATGTCCTAAGTACTACTTTCCAATAGGTATAAAAAATATGTCATTCACACACATTTAATAGTTTTTTAAGTTCATAAATTTTCAAGTATTAAAATTTATTTGAGACATGCTGCATTCATACTCCCACAAAGACTTGACTGTATTTATTTAATTCTTCCACTTCCATTCACTTATGACCACCTGAGAACTCTTACTCTGTATGCTTTGCAGAGGCTTATAGAGATAATATATTTTAAAATCTCAGAAGTGCTACAAACAGTTTATAGGACTTTGAAATTAATGATCTGAAGCTGAAAGTCTTAGATCCAACCATGTTAATATTTATTCATACCTTTCATGCCATCATTAATGCAATGAAGCACAGTCAAACAGATACCAAGCTTCTAAGATTCAACTCATGAAGAACTAACAAGAAAGTCAGACTTATTCTCATTGGAAATGAAGAAAGCTTGTGATGTCCTAATTAAAGCATTGCTGTTTCAAAGATGGTAAACAACACTGATCCAAGTAAGGATTAACACTTGCACCGAACATCATGATCTCAAAAAGTAGTAAAAACCCATAACTTACAGTAAAAACTTTCCTTCCTTCATATGACAATGTTGTACTTAGGAAACAAATGAAAGATGTATTTTTTACATCTATATTCAGAAAATGTTCAAGAATTAAAATGATCAAAAATGTAGATAGGGTTTAGTTTGGTTTTTTTCACATAACAAATAATAAAAAGAAAGTTGGTAAGCTTAGTTTTGTACTGAGAATAACATAAGAGGATTCTGGTGCTCCTTTAAGGTTTTGCTGAAGAGAGCTTTCCAGGGCTGGTGCACACCCACCAGACTGACCAGATAATTGTGAAAAGACCCACTCTTCAGAAAGGCATCAAAGTATTTTTGATTTGGTAAAGATCTTTGTGTAGTACTGGATTTCAGGTACCTAAAATATGATTGAAATGTTCCTTTCATGCTTTTCCCCCCATAATTCTAAGAAGCAAGTCTTAGGATGTTTCTGTCTTGAAAGGCTTAAGATCGTGCCAAAAGGAATGAGGGATTTTTTCATGACACATCCTGGATGTTATGAATTTTTAGATTGATAAGATAGCTCAGTGTTCTTTCAAGAGTTTAATGAGATGGCAAATTCTTCCAGGTAGTGTTCTTAACATGTTAATGAACATACTTAAACTAATTAATTAATTAATTATCAGTATAAATGCCCCTAAATTGTAGGTAGGTGGCTAGTCCCAGTCATTTCAAAGAGCTGAAAGAAAAAAATCAGCTAGGATGTACAAATTCAAAATGGTCTTGAACGAGGAAATTATTTCCATATCACACAAACCAGCCTAATACCCATTTATTTTATAGGTCAGAAAGTTCAACATTAATTTTAGACTGAAATAGCTTTTTCAGCAATAAGAATATTGCAGACTACTTCAACTGGGCAACTTGACAAGGACTTCAGTAGCAAACCTGGTGGGTCAATTAAATGTAAGTGCTACATTGAACCTGTCCTTTGAGGGAGGAAATCCTATTGAAGAGAAATTTCTCCAATACAATGAAAATGGAAAATTGATTTGCAGTCTAAATGTGCCAGCGCTTATAAATAAAGTTATAACAAGGTTCTATAAAATGTCAGATAAAGAAACAGAGGACTGAATGGGGGAAAAGATAACACTTCAGTTTAAATGAAGTATAATTGTTCAATCAATAGTTTACTTTAAAAGTTTAGGTAAGATTTCATTAGGCATAGCTCAAACAGGTGTCACTTTGTACAGAGAGCAATGAACTGCAGGTTTCTGGTTGGAAAACACTCGCTCAGAAAAGAGTTAAAACGATTAAAAGCTACTAAAATGCACTGAAGCAGATCATGGTAATGAATAGCTTGTAACACCTACTAAATAGTATCCTTTGTCTTTCTTTCCCTCTCTCTCTCTGCCCTACTTCTGTGTCAGCAAAGGTAGCTGCTGAGGTAGATTGGTTGCTACAAAAAGCTTTCCTTTTGCAGGTATTGTTGCAACATGGCAGGTGTCATTCTTTAGGTATGAAGCAGCTGCTGCTAAGATTAAAATCCATTAAATGACTAACATCACATTCAGGCTCAATGCACTCCATAGAAATAGATATTTGCCTACAGGACCATTCCCCAAGTATTGATGCAGACATTTTTAACTGGTTTAAACAGCTCTCCTTCTGCTTTTAAGAGGTTCAGCAATCTAATCAGGGAGCAACAGCAACACTGTGTGATTTATAGCACACTTATAAAAGTAAATACTCAAACAAATAATGGGAACAGACATGATTGTTCTCTATAAATACTCCAGGAATGAGCAGGGCAGCATAATGCCCAGGGGGAGAAAGAACTTTTTAAACTAAAGTACAATATTGGCAATTGGCAATAAATAAATTTAGACTGGAAATTAGGAGATTGCTATTAGAAGAGTCAGACTATGGAACACACTCCTAGAGGGAGGAGTGAAGGAAAAAGATCTACTATATTTAAAGATACATACAAAAAATGTTGTGAAAGCTATTAGAGAATAACAGGAGATTGTCAGTTTGCCCAGATTTTTTGCAGTCTTATGTCATACTTTAATAAGCATGATGAAGAGATGAACAGCAATTCATAGGGTGATACCAATTTACATCTCTTTTAATTGTCTGGAAACAATATTTTAACTAGGAAAAATTGCCAAATTCACTGAATAAAATGTGTTGCGCATAGTTTGAAAATCTGAAGTGAGGAATAATTTGATTTCAAAGCCCTACTTCCCACGCACACCCACCATATATTTCAGTATAGGATATGTAAATGAACTGAAGTTCATACCTACTCCTCTGGCTAGATGGTGTGATTTATTGAGAGCATAAATCCACACAGTCCCTCAAGAGCATTCCTTAAGTCCCCTAAGTACAGCATTGCTTAGTCTCCTTACCATCTTCTGAAAGAAATCAGCGGCAAGACATGTATTAGAAACCGTGACACCAGCTTAAGTCATTGCTGGAATATCTACAGAATTCAATGGAGTTTCTATTCCACTTGGAGCTTCTCATAGCAGTAGTTTAATTGCATATCAAGTTTGTCAAGCCATTGAAGCAAGGTTTTGCAAATTGGATGCAACAACTGTATAGTGCTGTGCTAGATGTACTTGTCTAAAAGTCAAGCCTTTCTTTTTAGTTGATTTATGTTTCAGCACAAAACCCAAAAAACCAAAAAGAAAATCATAAGTGCCTACCATTTCAAATGTTTGATAGAAATATAGAACTTGAAGTCTGAAAGATAGTGGTAGTCCATCAACAGATGATGCTGCTCCAAAATCAGCTTCAATAGCAAAGGTACATCCATCGTGATAGATTAAAATCCAACACTAATGAAATTATTATAATGTGCTTTGCAGAAAAATGCCAATAAGTGGTCTCAAAGTAATTTCGCAGACAGAGAGTGCAATGAAGAGCATTGATATTTTAAATGTTCTTTGGCATTTCATTTAGAAAGTTTTAAGACATAACAATGAGCCTTATTAGAAGGACAGTTTGTCTAAATCTCTGAGATTACTCCTCAGTGGCAGTAAAACTTTACTTAATTTTCATATTCTCTGAAACAGATAATGCTGTTACTAATTTTTATTAGTGAAATCCATACAGGACTGAAAGAAAAACATCTCGATGCCATTGTACTGTGGACAGTACAGACACCCAAATCTGCCTGGACAGTTTTGGATGGGGAAAAAATTTTTAAAAAAGAGACTTCTTACCTTTCTAAGAGACAAGCAGCTATTCATTATCTAATGACACAAGCCTGCTTCCCTCCATCGCTATCCTTGCAGTCTTTTATGTATTTGACCTTCTTTCTTGAAGTTTGTCTTTAACCCACAAATACTTATCCTGGGAAGAATGGAAGGGGAGATTGTTCTAAAATTACTGCTTCTAAAAGCCACATCCCTTTGGTCAAGCACAGCAGTCTAATAGTCCCTTATACACTTGAAAACCATTGAATGGATTTCATGTCTGGCAAATAAACTATGATAACTGCACAGAGTATTTGTGAATAAAAAACAAAAAAAGCCAAGCTGGACCAGGAACCAAGGAAGAGGATAGAAATCATCATTCCAGTGGGAAGAGAAATGCTCCGTTCAATCACTTAAACGGAACTTCTAGACTGAGATTTTCAAGGTGGAGACGTTCCTGTTATGAAAGAAAAAGTGGTGATGAGGAAAATAAACATTTCTTTTGTTCTGTGAAATGGGATATACATGATCAACATTCACAGTCCAGAAACATTTCCCAGAACCCAAGTATTTCCGTTGCTTGATAAATAAGCTAACAAGTATGCTATGAAGCTGTGCTATTTTTTTCTTTCTTCCATCTGTTTTACTTCTTATGTTTTACTGCATCACAATTATGTATCAGAATCAAAAGAGAACAATATAACCTGGAGTAGTGTAGATAGTATTGGCAAAGATTTCTTCCAGGGCAATGAAAAAACTGAATTTTGAGACCATTAGGACTGAGTCTTTCTATCTGGTAAATATTTAAATATTTTAGTCAGATAACTAAAAAAAAGATCTAAGTAAAGGATAGATTATCATGATATTTTAAACCTTTAAAGCCACTCAAAGGGTTTTACATTAATTTTTTGACTGGGTTATGTCAGTTTTAAGATAAGCAGTCTAACTATTTTTGAGCGGTTCTGTCTTGTACATTGCTAGATACTTTCCCTTGTAATGTTTAGTTAGAAGAACACTGAGGTTCTCTGTCACCACAGATCTTAACAGAAGATAAATATTTCTAAGATTGTGAGAATGTGGAATTTGAGATCTATTTTAAAACTCAAGCTAGAAGCCAAATGGAAATAGGCTTAATACAGTTTAAGTAGTGGTAAGACAATGAGACCATATGGAAGACTAGGATTTAGACAAATTATTTTATTATGTCAGCCATAACTTTAAATTTGTCAAATGCAAACTCTTTTAGATTAGGATTTGCAGTTCTTAAATCCTTTTTAGAGCTTTTCACTTAGGCTAGTCTCTTGTTGTGTATTTGCTCAATGCTTAGCCAAATAACCTGGGTAAAAAACACTGTCGAGTTGAATGTGATTGAAATGTTCTTAGCCAGAAAAGAGTACTAGCTTAAACTCTGGGAAAAGACTTCTGGGTGCTTTTATCTCCCACAACCTTGGTGACAGCCTAATTTCCAAATTGCTGGGTTCTGTTAGATGTTGTTATGTTCTATCACTATCATTTTGTGGTATCTTGACTACTAGATGTCCCTGGAGAGCTCTGTTGGTCAAACAAAATAAATATTCAAGTATTGCTCTTTAGAGGAAGAGGAGTGTCCCTTTAATACAACTCTGAGCCTTTCTCAGGGCTAAGAAGACTCTGAGAAGTAGCTATGAGAAGTTTTCTTTTCCTTAACAATTGCAACTTTACCATTACTTGTACTAAAGTATGTCTTAGAATTATTTAAATGGTATCATTGGAAAAATCATACAAGACATTTATTAGTCAGTCTGTCAGGTGCTTCTTCCAAACACATGGATGCAATTCCCACCTGTGAAGAATTTCTGAGAACTTGTTTTTCTAATTAGGTTGTATTGTGGATATTGTAAAAACAAACTACAACAATTTAACAACTAAAGAAGAGAATGATTTTTGTTTTGACAGTGCACATTACTAGGAAAAACATCTGTGTATCTCATTTTCTGCAATGAGCAGTTAATGGCTAAAACATAAATCATCTAATTAAGAAAAATAAATAATATGATAATGAGAATAGTACTTGGCTTCCAACTTATTTTAGTCATTCTTTAGAGTTTTGTCTCCTTCAATACTGATTACAAAGGTGCACTATATTGCTGCTGAACTATAATCAGTTTAGCATTTTTAGTTTTTAATAACAGTTTCTGTATTCATTTCAGTTTGTGATGATGATCCCAGCATGTTATAACAATTTGCATCACACTTCTAAATGAGAATTGATTTTGTTTGCATGGGTAATTTCTCAGCAATTCCCCTTAATTTCAAGATGAATGTGTTTTTCAATTTTCCCAATTATGTAAAAAACAAACAAACAACCCCCCCACTGCAGAATCTCTCAGAGTTCCTAAGACCTTTATATCAGTCTGTTTTCAATTAATTGTCTTTAACTCTGTGGGAGATTGTTAAGCACTAGCAGGATGCACTGAGGCTGTGGAGTCTCTGTCCTCAGGGGCTTTCAAAACTTGGTTAGACATAGCCCTGGTCAACCTGCTCCTGCTTTGAACCAGATCTACAATAGGATGACCTCAAGACCTCCCACCTAAACTGACTCTTTCCATAAGTTTATGAAAACAGTCATTAATCAGATTATATATTAGCACCATTGTACATTGAAATTTACAGGGAAGCAATTTTCACAATTCAGTCAAACAGGAATACAACAATAAGTATTTTAAAATATCTACATTTTTGAAAGTTTTAAAGTCTAAATTCACAATTGTACATGTGTGATTTTGCACATATACATACATACATGTGTGTATATTTATTTCTATCCATACATGTATTTGCACATGTTCTATTACGTTAAAATGTCCCTTTTTTTACACCAGATTTTGATGTTTAATACACTGACATTTTTGAAAAATTCTGGATATTTGTATTTTATTTCCAGTTCATTCTAATTATATTTTGATGTGGCTTAATTAATATAAACTTAATAATAATAATAAAAAAGTAAAGGCTGACACAATGAAGATTGAAACTAGAGTTAGTCTACAAAAAAAAAACATGTTATTTCCTGTATTGACTGAATTCCTTTTTTTTTTTTTTTTCATGTTTTTGACTTCTTAGTTATTCTAAATAAAATTATCAGGAAATTTCTGGTTCCCATAATGCCAATATAAATGGAATGTAAAACTATGATATATAGAGAGTTACAGCTGCTGGTGTATTTATTCAAAACCAAATATGACTCATTTATACAACTAATTATAGAGAAAATAATGTTGTTTTTGTGGTGAATTTCATCCTATCACCATCTGTTACATATTTCAGAACAGGTTTTTAATCCAGAAGGTGCTTTTACTTGGAGTGATGACAAAGTAATCTATATCTCTATTACAGAACATATCAATTGCATTACAGCTTTAATACATTAGAATATCTTATAATGTCCAATTCTTCTTTCTTGCTTACATGAAATCAATACTGACTTTAAGTTCATTACAACCAAAATACCTCTGGAAATCACACCCAGTACATATCATACAATGTACAGTATTGAAAACACAATCTGTTCCTAGAAATTGTCATATGAAATATTTCCTAAAAGTTGATTTTGAACTGCAGGAATAGATGTTTTTACACTGTCTTGGGTTTACCCAGGAAGGGTCAATCTTGCAAGTGACCTATGGTGCAGGAAGCAGTGCACCTTGCTTCCTGGGAAACAGAGCCAATGACCAGCTAGTTTTGAGTGTTGATGGGTATATAATCCAATTAAAAGTTGTTCCGCCTCCAGGAAAAAACCCCATATTTAAGAGAGCTACACCTGAGAAAAAAACCTTTTTTCCTGTCCTGTTGCTGCCAGAGAAGCAAGTCCTGTGCTTCTGTCTCTAGTACGACTGGGCCCTTGCCC